>VWZK01010841.1:35191-151525 GCA_013396935.1 Baryphthengus martii | reverse complement strand
GTGCGGAGCCCGTCGGCCTGCAGCAGGTGGATGCAGCCTGTCGCGGTTCGGAGGAGGCGGCGAGGCGCTGCGTTTCCCGCGATCCGTGCCGATAATGTGTTTTCTGGTTCGGTAGTTGCGCAGGGGAGAGGAAACTTTATTGTGTGCCTAGATTTGGTTTTGTAGCTTCGATACTTTGCTGATTAGCGTGTTGGCGTAGTCTGATGAACAGATGAGTGCACCCTGGGGTTTTTGTTAGGGGTTTTTTGGTTTGTTTTGTTTTTTTTCTTCCCCTTAGCACAGATTACATTATTAATTTGTATATAGATATATATAATATGGTATAGTATTTGAGTTATATTTATGAATTTAAATCCCCTGAAATGCAAAAATAAAACTTCAGTTGATGAAGGTGATTCAGGAGGCTCTATCACCTTTCATTAGAGCTTCTCTAAGTACCCTTAGCAATTTTGGGGTTGTGGCTTTTTTTGATTTTGTCGGATTGTGGTTTTTTTTGTGAACTTAATCCTACGTGTTCTGCTTACACGGACTAGAATTTATTATCCTTTTATGAAACATGAATGACTAATAAACTTGTTAGTTTGAATTAGTTGAGCAGCTGACTCATGTAAATATTCCTACCTTGCAAAGGTGTATGGAAGAAAAGCTTCAGAACTTGTTTACTGTTGGCGGTTAGGTGGACTAAATAATACAGGAAGGCTTTTCTTTTTCCCCCAATGTTGTAGTTATCCCATTTTGCAAATGGGTTGAGGTTTTTCAGAGACTTTTTCTGGTGTCTGGTGCTGTGATTTTTTTGTATTCTGGTTGAAAACAGAATTTGCCAACCAGTGGGAAATAGATTGCTTTAGCATTATTATCTTTGATGTTCTAGTCCAGCAGTCTCTGGGGAAGCCTGGTGTCACGGCTGTGTGTTTGCTGGGTCATCTCTTTAGCCAGCAGCACAGCCTAAACAAAAGCAACAAATGAAAAAAAGTGAAAACAAGCTTTATTGGTTTAGCCTTTTTACATACTGCCTTTTAAAGTGAAACATGTCAACCATGGTGCTAAGAAGAATAAATACATTTGATTTATCAGGAAACTGAGGGCTCTTGATTTTGAAGCAAAGTGATTGTCAGGGCACAGTCCCGGTTTGAAACTTTGTCGCAGTTCCTAGTTTGAGTGGCAGCTGCTAACTAACTTAAAGCAATCTCCTTTTTTCCATTTTATTCCCTTGTTTTTCCTTCTACTTGTGTTGAGTTGGGGTGCTTATAGGCTTGAGGGACAGCAGTTTGTGAGGCATTGTGCAGAGTTACCCTAATGGGGTCCTAATTTCCGTGCCCAGATACTACTGTGCTGTAATCCTGTGGGGCTGCAGCGAAGGTTTCAGGGCTGCGGTGCCGTATCGAGTGGAATGGCAGGGCCCACACTGTACCAGCATGTGGCACATCCCTTCAAGGCTGAGCACGTCCTGCTTTGAAACGCCTGTCAAAATGGCATTTTCATTTAAAATGAAAGAGAGCTGGGTACATTCGTGGAGGATGTAACTTTATTTTTGTGTGAATGGGATGCTATTCACTGGTTTAAGGTAGAGTCACTGGAAGTTGAGGGAGTTGTACTCCCTTTGTTGGTGTTGCAGTACCCCTTCTAAATTATCTCTTGGAGCTTCTGTCTACCGATCCATATGTTGAGCTGTTTTTTGCTTCTTTTGCCCTGGTACTCAGATTGAAATCTGGTTAAAGAGAGTTCTGTATGTAGCAGGGAACAATAATTTTCAGTTTAGCAAGGATGCTACTACATACTCTTTAAGTACTGATATTTTTGTGATACTTTATGCTGAACTCCTAAACGACATGTCAAGATGCTGAGTTAATACAGAAACTAGTTTCATTCCAACTTCAATAAAAAATTTACATAATTTGTAAAAGTGATTGTTTCTTTTAAGAAATTCTATGTTGTCAAGGTTGTAGAAAGAATTGACTCTTCAGTACTCTTCATGCTGTGAGAGGAGCTAGATGATTAATGCTTTTGTTCCTGCTGTGGAGAAATGACAGACTAGCTAACTTTTAAAAATAGCTTTATTTTTAGAACTAGATTTCCTAGAGCCACAGTTGTTCCCAGTACAGTTTTGTAAATTGACTTCTAGAAGAAACTGTACATGAGGATACTTCTTTTCTAGTGATTAAACTTCAGTATGTTGTATGAGTCTTTAGCTTTAACAGTTGTTCTTAAAACTCTTCTGCTAATATTTAGCCTCTTTAGAAACTATAAGATAACTGAAAAATTTCATAAACTTTTTTCTTTCATAGACAATGATTTGCAAGGAACAAATAGTTCAGGATCATTGGGTGGTCTTGACGTTCGTAGAAGAATCCCTATAAAGCTTATCTCAAAACAGACCAATAAAACCAAACCTGCACCTCGAACTCCAAGAAATATGAACAGGATGCCTTCAAAGACACAGGCTGGTGATGAAGGTAAATTAATATAAATACTAGCCCTGTAGTAGGGACGCGTATTGTTCTGCAGGGTTGTTCAAGGCTTTGTTCAGCCTTGGAGTCTGAGAGTCCAAGGTTCTGTCCAAGTTCCAAACTTCTGAGTACTGCTGCAGTATATAAGGACTAAATGGTGGGCGTTCTCAAAACAGACTGTCTCAATGTTTTGACTGTACCTTTCTGTAGAATGGGCCCAGCGGACTGGAAGTGCTGGGGCATTTCTGGGTGATTCTGTATAGGATGACAAGTACTTTTTAATTGCAGCCTCTGTCAGTTAGGGAAGGTGGTGTGGTCGGCTTGTGTCTTTCTTCTCTTTCCTTTTTTCAACAGAAGAATTTGATTATAACAAAGAGGAGCGATACGAATGCAAAGGAGGCGAAATGTTTGGAAATCAAAGGAGATTCCCTGGACCCATCTTTTGGGACTATAAGGTAAAGTCTTGGATGGGAAATTGTGAATCTCTGTCTACGAATCGTACCAAACTGTATCTAGTTCTGATAGATACTTTCTTAAATAAAAGCGCTTTCATTACTTTTTACTGAAAATACATCCACTGCTTTCTCACATTTGTGGTGTTCTTCCTTCCTTCTCAACTAATTGAGAAATAATGGTTGTGTTGGTGATGACTGAAATGAGAAGCTTTAGTGATGTTGGATTTTCTTCTCCCACTCCCTTCCCTATCCTATCAGATAAACTTGCTCGGGGAAAAGGATGATACACCGGTCCATTTCTGTGATAAGTGTGGATTGCCCATCAAAATGTATGGACGCATGGTGAGTGAGATTATTGGTGGAAGATGCAGCCATGGTTTCCCTTTAGGTAAAATCAAGTTTTACTGTGCCTCTGTGAGGCCTCTGGAGGTTAATGATTTCATCAGGCCTCTGAAAAAACAACAGAAGAATATCAGCATGGAATTGAGGGCCTTCATTGCTGAAGTGGTTTTTTTAGATCTGTCTGGCTGATAAAGTAAGCTTCAGAATGTTAAATGAAAAATCAGAATATTGTCACTAGCAAAAAGACCTTCAGGTTCAGTAGGTTTTGACCTTACACCACTTAGCTTTAAAAATAAGCTCTTTATCTCAGTTGAAGACTTGCAGTGAAGTTAGGAAACACTGTTCACTTTTATGTCCCTCTAAAATTAGTGTAACAAAATCCCTGAGATTAATTTAGATTTTTAAGTGTGATGTAACAGGCTTCAGGATCTGACTTAATCACACTTAATGCTTTTAAAACTTTCCTTCCTTGCCAGCAGGACAAGGTAATTAGATTGCATGTGCGGCTTCTGGGAGTATTCAGTGTTGGCATTATTGCAAGACTTAAACTTTTGCCTGTGTTTTTTTGTTGACACTTAAAAAAACCCCAACTGTCCTACCCTAAAAAAATCAACGCAAATTTTTTTAGAAAGCTTTTATGCAAAGATGCAATAAAGTGCTAATTACTGCTGTGACTGTTCATCTTAGAGGTAACTTAATTACTTCTATTATTAGAAATGATGTGCTGGAGGGAGGAACTGTATTCTGCAAAATGATACAGATGTTTATATACATTGTCTTAACAGGGCCATTTTTTGTCTCTAGATACCTTGCAAGCATGTTTTCTGCTATGACTGTGCTATACTACATGAGAAAAAGGGAGACAAGATGTGTCCAGGGTAAGTTATCTCAAAATTGGTTCTCAAAGAACACATATGAAAGTAATTTAAATATTTTATTTCAGATGCTGTATTAACATGGTTCTTATTCATATATATTCAGCAGAGTGCCCTACTACACCGCTTAGTATAGTTTGGTATCACATATTTTGGGATTGTAAGAGGTGAATGTTTACTTTGCTGTTTATGTTTTCGGGTAGATAATCTATTATTGCTCTAATTTGAAAAGGAATAAATGGCTGTTTCATTTACTTAGTGAGTGTGCCTCTCGTTAAGTCTTAATGCACAGAAGGAATTTGTGAGAGTGATGCTATTTATACATTTCCACCTCATGAAATTTTTATGTTGTTTCATAGTTTGGAGACTTAAACTAGATAAACTTCAAAATCAATTAAATATTTCTTTAATTGCTACAGTGGGGAAAAAAAAATCAGTTCTAATTTCGGTAATTGCGTTAAACTGGTTGACTTTTAACAACAAAAAGTAATTTGCAGATTGAGCTCTGTGATGACAATAAACCAATATTTTCTTCTGCTTTAGCTGTAATGAACCTGTGCAGCGAATTGAGCAATGTGTACGAGGGTCTCTCTTCATGTGCAGCATTGTTCAAGGGTGTAAGAGAACTTACCTGTCCCAGAGGGACTTACAAGCTCATATCAACCACCGTCATATGAGAGCTGGAAAGCCTGTTACTCGTCCTCCAATTGAACCTGTCCATCCTCCTATTGCCCCACCGCCCGCTGAGATTCCTGAGCGTTTCATAATGCCCCCTGAGAAACATCACATGACCCACATTCCGCCAAAGCAGCACATCATGATGCCACCACCTCCTTTACAGCATGTGCCACATGAGCATTATAACCAGCCACACGAAGACATTCGTGCGCCTCCAGCAGAGATGTCAATGGCTCCACCGCCACCTCGCCCGGTCAGTCAGGACACCTTCCGCATTTCGACGAGAAAGCACAGCAACTTAATAACGGTCCCTATTCAGGATGATTCGAATTCAGGTGCTCGAGAACCACCTCCACCAGCCCCTGCACCTGCTCATCATCATCCTGAATACCAGGGTCAACCAGTGGTGTCGCACCCTCATCATATTATGCCTCCACAGCAACATTATGCACCACCCCCACCACCACCTCCACCAATAAGCCATCCACTGCAGCATCCTCCCCAGGCAGCAGGTACTCCTCACATGGTCTATAGCCAAGCTCCTCCACCACCAATGACCTCTGCTCCTCCTCCAATAACCCCGCCACCTGGACATATAATTGCCCAGATGCCGCCATATATGAATCATCCTCCTCCAGGACCTCCCCCTCCTCAGCATGGAGGCCCCCCTGTAAATGTAAACGCGCCCCCTCCCCATCACTATAACCCTAACTCTTTGCCACAGTTCAGTGAAGATCAAGGAACTCTTAGTCCCCCTTTCACACAGCCCGGGGGAATGAGTCCAGGGATATGGCCAGCTCCGAGGGGGCCACCGCCACCTCCAAGGATGCAAGGGCCTCCTACCCAGGCCCCGCTTCCTGGACCACACCACCCTGATCAAGCCAGATACAGACCCTATTACCAATGATACGAGCAGTTATATGAATAGAGAGTGCTATGAAGAGGATAGGACTATATACAGCAGCCTTTTAATTGTTTTGGGATTATTTTGTTGTGGTATGTTTTTTTAAATGCTATCATTTTGACTGTAAGACATTTTGGGGTTTGAATCGTAAATGATTTTTAAGCCTTGGCCGTAGGACTCTGACTTCAAATATTCTGTAGTGCTAAAGTAAGTGGCTTAGTAGACCACAGTTGCATTTTAACAGAACTTTTGTCTCTAGTGTGGCTAAATTGTCCTAAGATGAACACTTGTAATATTATTTTCTGGAGAAAATGAACACGTGTTGTACCATTCTGAATATTGTTTTTGTTAAATCCAGTGTTTAGTTTCACTTGTGACATGTTTTTGTTAACCTGTGTACAATAATTAAATTGAAATATGATTGTAAAAGTGGTGGGCTTTTATATGAAGTTAACACAGACACAGTTCTGGGACACCATTTTGGCACTAATGCTTTCCAAAGGGGCAGCGTAGTGAAACATTAAAGGAGCTTTAGTATTTCTCCTACTAACAGTTAATTGTTGCTTATAATGAATTCAAGCTACGGTGAATTCGTGCCACTAGAAATCAGACTGCAGAATGCTGCATTTCAGCTCTTTTTTAATTTTTTAAAATTTTTTTTCTTCAAATTTATTCGGCAAGATAAATTTATCAGAAACACAGCTTTGGGCATGACATGAAATCATGTAATGTATTGTAGGGTTTGGTGGGTTTGGGGTGGGGGGGATTAGGGGTTTGGGTTGGTTGGTTTGTTTTGAAGCTTGTTTTGATTCAGAAGGTTCTGTTTACATGTACGCTGCTCACTGGAGTTTAATTCATACTATCATGTTGACGTCTCGCTGTGAGCTGGCTTGCCATGTCCATGGGAGCAGGTTATATTACATAGGGAAGTGGTCTTTGCCTCTGTCACCTTGTATAATATGTACAGTAGGAAAACTTCCCATTTGGACAACCTAAAAGAAGTGGTCTAAAATCCTGTATGGAGCTCTAAAGAAATAAAACCTGCACATCTTACCTGTTTTGATTTTGTGATAGAGATTTGAGTCGGACAGTAGTTAGGTGTTTTGTTTGGCTTTTTACAAAAAACAGCAATATAAGTAGACCTTCAGATCTGTTTTAGCCCAGAATGATGTTTTATAAGCATACTTTTAAAGAGAAATTTTATAATATGAGAATGTTCTTTTATTAGTGCAGCTGGTACCAGACAGTAAACAGACAGTACACTCTGAAGTGCTTATCTTCACATTTCTAATCAATGTTAGAGCTGAACCTTGTTTGTTTTGTTTTTTTTTTCAAAATGCCACATTTCTAGCATTGGTGCTTTTAGATGAATAAATCCTCTGGATTTTTTTCTAAGTTTTGTCATTTCCTACTGTTCTCAAATAATATGAACCATCATAAAGCCTCAGTGTTACTAATTATTTTGTAAACATTTTTCCTGCCTCGTGTTAAAATTTATGGAAGAGCTTTCACAGTACAAATTTGCAGTTTTTTAGTTTTACATATAAACTGCCTATTTTTAATTACCAGAGCAAGCGCTCTTTACGTTTACTCTGTGTCCCTGACTGCCATTGATTTCCTTCTGACCACAGGCAAATCTTTTAGGCTGCCTTTCCAATAAGTATTTATTTAGAGATGTGCAAGTAAGTTCTAAAATATACAAATGATTTCTGGGGTATACAAGTGACCAGGAAGTGCCAACTGATTAAAAGTCCACTTTGCTGTAGTGTGCTTCTTTCTGATTTTTTTTGTTTTGATTTCACTGGTTTTAAAAAAAAAAGAAAATTAAAATAAAACATACTGGTGAAGAAAAAGGCTGATTGTGATGGCGTGCTGTGGTGCGGGGCCGGTTGGAAATATACTGGTTTGGTGTATGTGAAGGTGACAATACTCTGCCAGTATTATTTTGCTTCAGTAACTTAAATGTGAGAAACTTTTAAGGCCGCCCTTTTGTCACTGTTAAATAGCTTGGCAGGAGGTGTGCTCAGGCACGTTTATATTACAGCTTATAACATCGTCTGGGAGGAAATCTGTGTGTCTCATTAATGCTCTTTGACTCTACAAAGCCAAACTTAATGTCTGACATGCCTGTTCTAAAGAGACTTACTGATGGGTCTAGGTGCCAGCAGCTTAATGTTGTTTAGGCTGAGAAGGTAACAGGTGGGTTTCTGAGGACACCATGTGACAGGCTTTTGTGCAGGGAGGTGTGTTGACCTCAGCAGTGCACTCTGCTTGGGAAAACAAGACATTCTGAAATCAGCTGTTACCTGTCAATTGCAGGTGATGAGGAAATAAGGCAAGTTTTTCCATCATGCTAGGTTTTAGAAATAAGGCAAGTCGCATACTTCTGTTAGGTTACCTAGTCTGTTGTGACGTGGATGAAGGGTTCAAACTTAGTAATTCTGGGTCCAAAGCTATTCTTGAAATTTTTGAGGAAGTACTTCTCTGAAAATGCTGAGGCAGATGAATTAAGGAGAAACAACAGCTTTTACTCTACCAGACAGCACAAGAGAGAAATGTTTGTCACTATGGAGATTGCCTTTTTTTTTCTCTTTCTATTTGAGGCAAAGGTGATGTATGTCATACGGACAACGACGTACCACCCAAAAACTCAGTGGAATCCTTTGAATTCTTTAGTGACCATGGATCAAAAGTCTGCAATAGAGAACTTACTGAAAAGTCATCTTAACGCAGGCAGCACTTGGACTTGGGTCAAATTTCTGTGTCCTGCTTGTGTAGGAAGGTCTAAATCCATTTTTTTACTTATTCAATCTTAAGCATACCTGTGTAACTAGGGGTACTGTTGATGCTTTCGTATTTACAAATTAAATGTCTGCATTGGTCAAAACCTTATGTTAACAGTCTTTTAAAGTTGTTTATAGGGTTTTGGATGTGTTTTGGGTTGCTTTTTTTTTTTTTGTCAATTAATTGGTTGGGGTTTTATTTGCAAAATAATGGTTTTGTTGTGAAGTTCAGAAATGCCATATATTGCATTTAATTGTATAATTGACGGTCTTAGAAATGCTGAGATGTGCTTGTGAATTCTTTGGATTCCTACTTATGTCTTCCTGTAATGACAAACATTTGAACTGAATTCATTATGTTTATTTTGAATAAATATCCCTGTCTGTGTCAGGCCTCCTTCCCTAGACGCTGCCAAGCAGATCCAAGGTTTGAACTCATGACATTTAAATTTGCCAGCAGTTGTAGGTTCCTCTGATAATGTCACGTAAGGGAATGAAAAGGGATTTGATGATGATTTGTGTCCACTGTGGAATGAATGGAAGGACACCAGCAGATGGCCTGAAAACATCTGTGATATAGGTGCTTGTCTCCTTACACTTTATCTTCAGTTCCATTTATAACTTCGCTTAAAGAATTGCCTGAAACCATGCATACTTTGCAACAAGCAGCCTGAGTGCGTTAGCATGTACTGTATGTCTGGTGGGTTTTTTTAAAAAAAATACGAGAATTGGTTACTTAGATGTGTAAAGTGATACTTTTTATGCCTCAAAGTGGTACATGAAAAATGATAATTACTTTTTAAAAATCCAATCCAAGAGAATTAGAAAACCTTACTGCATGGAGTTCCCACTTTTCACTTCTTGCTCTCAGAGGAGTCAAATTCCGTTTGTTAAAAACTCAAGTGGAAGTAACTCATATTATTTCCATGTTAGAGTTTGCGCAGACAGTAAGGAAGAAAAAACGTCTCTGATGTAAAGTCAGACGTTCTCAAAAGCACATTTGTGGATACACTTCCTCTGTGGATCAAGTCTGAACACAGCTCTCTGTTCTTACAATGCTTCCTGGTCTGTAAAACTTGTGTCTGATCTTGCTTTGTGCCTCTCTGTGTGTACTGCTGTGTTGCTGACAGCAGCACACACGAGTTCACATCAGAAGGTACTGCCAGGCCTGGGAAACCGGAGAGGCACAGCAGACTGCGGTTGCAATATGATCGAATCTACAGGAAATAATTTGAACTTTTCCTGGTCATATATATATGATGCTACGAGCCCCAATGCAGCAGAGAAATGTGCAAAGTTTATATTCTTTTTCATCCTGACTACATTTTTGAAGGAAATTGTCCTGATCAGTATTATACAAGTTGTATTTCCCCTGTGTTTTATTTTATGATTTTAAAAACAGGTCATACCAATTGTTAAATCATCTTTATATACTAATGGTGCCTTCACAACTGTGAGGTT
This sequence comes from Baryphthengus martii, assembly GCA_013396935.1. Classification (NCBI taxonomy): domain Eukaryota; kingdom Metazoa; phylum Chordata; class Aves; order Coraciiformes; family Momotidae; genus Baryphthengus; species Baryphthengus martii. The sequence continues at coordinate 141,580 of VWZK01010841.1, read as the reverse complement.
CTTTAATGTGATCAGGTGTGTTATAGAATAGGAATCATTTTGCTCAGAAGAGACCTTTAAGATCATCAAGTCCAACAGTTAACCCAGCACTTCCAGGTCACTGCTAAACCATGTCCCACAGCACCGCATCCACACATGTCTTTTAAATCCCTCCATGGATGGTGACTCCACCTCCTCCCTGGGCAGCCTGTTCCAGTGCTCATGATATTCACACATGACCAGTTTGTAAACTAAACTACCTGCATTTGTTTGGGCAATATATGAAATGTAAAGCTCTTTTTAGTCTTGACTTAGCCAGAAGACAGAGCAACTTTAGATTCTAAACTTTTCCTACTCTGAATTTTATCTCCTTGTTCTTTAAATATGGGGCATTTATTTGTTGGGGTTTTTTTGTGTTTTTTTTTTAAAAACGTGTTTTCAGTTTTGACTCAGTTTGTGAGTACAGAGATTAAAATACTAAAAAATCCAACATACATCTGGAAAAGTGTGGGTGCAATAGCAGCAGGAAGCTGATAAATTAGCTCAGTGGCCTTGAAATTGAAATCATTCATACTGATAATAGAATGTGAGTGATTCTCCAGTGCTAGTAGGGCTGATTGTTATACACACCTCTGACGGCAGGAATGTTTCACGAAAGAGCTTCACTTTAACTGCTAAAAAAACCTCAAATAAGTAATTTTAAATAGATGTGAATATGTGTCAGTCAACAAGAGTTTTCTTCAGTTTTATTTCTGAAAACCGATGTTTGAACACAGCTCCAAGATAATTTATGGTGAATTATTTACTACACTAACTAAAATGGCATAAGTACTAATGAGAGTTCCTGCACTTGTTCTTTGCCATTTCTGGATCAGGTAAACTGTCAGGCATTTTCTTAGGAAGCAGATGCATAAAGAGTGAGAAAACAAAGCTGAGTGACATTGCTTTCCAGTAAAGAAGTGATTCAAGATATTTTTTCCTTAATAGAAATTTAGTTTCTGTTGGAAAAAAAAATACGGATTTACATGTTATAATGCTCTCTCCATTGGCCTCAAGACCCTGAATGACTGAATAACTTTGAATTTTTTGTCTCTGCATTTTATACAGGCAATCTCTTCTGCACTGCAAAGTGTAAGCCAGACTTCAGAGTAGGCTTGAGCATTGCAAGCTCCATGACTTCTGTGTTTACCATCTCTCTTGCTGGCTGTAAAATGGCTATTATTTTGTTACCAAACATCTGCCCTGTGCTAAGGAGAGATAGACTCAGAATATGGAATAATGAAGTGACACCATACCTGTCAGGTCTCCCAAAAGAAAGCAGGTGTGAAATTTGCCTTTTAGTTTATTAGTGAGTTAAATATTAAAAAGTGGAATATGGCGTTGTTCTAACCAAGCAGCAACAGTATCCAGTGGAGGAGCCACAAATATCTAGGTTTTCGAAGATGCTTGTCTCAAGAATAATCTAGTAAATGCGCATCAGCACAATATCCCACAACAGAGCGAGATACATGTGCTACAATCTGCAGGAGGATAAAATACCCAGAGAAAATTAGTGTTAGAGTAACAAAGAGTTGAATGCAGAAATAACCAGTACCTGGAGGGAGAAATGACAGAAAGCATTGATGCTGCTGTTGTCAACATTAAAATATAAGCTGTAGAGTGATTTAAGAGGATAAGAAGTAGCTGGTAGGGACATGTGACGTGAGTGCAAGGCTTTCTGATTAAGGCTGTCTAGGTATCATGTCCATTTAGGAAATGATGAATCGTTATGGAAGGGGGATTTGTGTTCTGGGACACTGCTACGTCAGAAGAGTCATTAGTATTGAAATGAATTGTTCTGAGTAGTGCAATTTAGCAAATAGTATTTTTTTCTTAACTTGAAGCCAGTCAGCAAATCTAATATGGCTTTGAAGTGCAATATGTGATATTCCACCAGACTGATTTGATTTTGCTAGGGATGTTTGCCTGAGTCTGTATAGGTGAAAGAACAGCCTGAGTCAGAAAGTCCAGATGCTACTGGTATAACGATTGTCATGAATACCTTAAGCCTGTTCTTAAAAGTAGTTTGGGTTTTTTTCTCCTCTTATTGTAACTGGAAAAGATGTTCCAGGGTCTCTCCATTGTAAAAATTAAGAACCATCTTCTAATACCTGGCTTACGTCTATGTTTGGCCAGGTGTGGGGTTTTTTTCATTTGGGGTTCTTTTGTTTTGGTGTTTGTTGTTTGGTTGTTTTTTTTTCTCATAGAGCAATAATCTTTATCTTACATAGCCTTTCCTCTCTCTTAGGTTAAATCCCTGATGTATCCCTGATCTCTTTTTGCCAGTCCTTAGATATAGGCTCTCCATTCCACAAAGATCCTCATAACAATTTTCTTCATTAATTGCAGCTTGACTTCATCTTTCTTGAACTGGAGGACTCAGTTCTTAAGTTTGGGTTATTTGGAGTGAAATGTCCCCTGTGTGTTGCACAATAGCACTAATATCTTCCTTATTCAGATGGAAAAATATTTAATGATATCATCTATGGTTTTTTTGGAAGGCTGCATTAGATGCTTTAGACCTGTTTTCAGATACAGTTGTGCTGGTTCTCTGGCATGTGACATGTACTTGACTTAGCAAGTTTGCTGTGGCACACTCGGAAGGGCTATGGGCTAGTACAACTGCCCACCATCCATCTGGTGTCTGCAGAAAGCAGCCTGTCACATACTGTGATTGACACCAAGGCCACATCTCCCCTGCCATTTTGGGCACATGATAACCCACTGCAGAACTGCAGTTTGTTATTCACCTGCAAATGCATGAGTGTGTTTTCTGAATGCCAAACCTCTTACCTCAGTCTTCAAGCTCACCTCATTCTTTCTGTATTCAAAGCCTCCTCGCTTTGATATTATCTTTCAGCTTCATTTCATTAACAGATTTCATCACAAATCTCTATATTTATATTAAAAAAAAAATTAATTAATGACAATATTTAACAGATTAGCGCTCCCTCCGTCCTGGTGTTCCCCTTTCAAAGCTCCTAGTTGTCACCTCCTCTGTAGCAAAATCTGTCTTTGCCTTTCAGTGCCTTTAGTCATACCCTTTTCTCCAATAGCAGTAAAATTTGCCCATTGGCATGGCACAGAAGGCTTTTCTCAGGTCCGGAGAGATGACATCTACGGCATTTTCCTTTGGAAGATTGGTTTTCTAAATTAAGATACCAGCTGGACACAGCATATATAAATATATACCTTTTATAAAACCAAGTGTTGTTTCTCCCCTCTTAATTCTCCCTGTTTTTCCTTCAAATGTTGTTTTGAAGTCCTGCATGCTACAGAGATAAAAATCATGGTTCTTGTTTATCCAGAACACTTTCTCCTCCCCTTCAGCCTGTCTTTACTGCAAGTCCAAATTCCTGGTTCTGATCACTCCAGTTTGGTTGAAAGTCAAAACTAGGCTTAAAAACTAAAAACTCTTGTGATTTCAGACTGCTATTTGTTTCATACTCTGGGGATGGTTCCATTTTCCTCTAAGATGATTTTTATACCTCCAGCACTTGCTGTGCTAAATTAAAAGTTCTGTCACTTTGGGGGTTTGTTTTTATATTCTCTAAAAGGTGTGATGTAGTTTATCTTCAAGCCTTAGACTTCCAGCAGGAGTTAACTGAGAGCAGTTTTGCAGGCTGGGTTGTATCAGGGTACAATCTTTAAGTTGAAGCCCTCTGCACATCCGTTCAAGAGACAGGCAATTTAGCTTGTCCACCTGGCACCTATGCACCCACAGCTCCTCCTAAGCCAAGTTCTGCGACCAATGCCTCTGTTCACTCACTGGGGGGACATGCACTGGGTTTCACTGATCAGGAACTACCTTGAGGGTGTATTGACAAATGCAGCAAGCAATACAGAGTTAGCAAAGTCATTATTTAATAGTTCACTATAAATGTGTCCTCTTTTGTGCGCTTTATACCAAAAAATCAAATCAAATCAATGAATCATGCTTGGATCTGAAAATGCTGTGTCTTTCCTAAACAATCTTCATGTTTTACAGTCTATACATTGGTCACTATGTACACTTGGCTCATGGTAGTGAGCTGAAAACAAGTTTGATAACTCAGTCTACTAGGTATCTTACAAACCATCAAGGAAAATTTATACAAGTTATATACAAGCTGAAGATAAAATGTCACTCCCAACTATTAGTTTGTGGTATAAATTACAAGATTTCAAATATTTATATATTGTCTAGTAACTGTACAGGTTGTCTGTAAAGTGTCAGAATAATATAGATATATGTACAAGTATATGTAAATAGGGTTCACATTACCTGTTTCTTCACCTCTGCGGGTAGACTGTCAACAAGGTATGAAATAAGAAAATTTGTGTGATTTTAGTGTCCATGTATGTACATAAATACATTTCTATATCTACAGAGATACATAAAGACTGTCAAGCCCGTTCCAAAAATTGGAGCATGACCATATGTGGAAAATTTTTCTTAAGGTATTAAAAAAACTCCTTCTGCCTTCATGCTCATCAATACATCCATTCATTTTCTTCATGTTGTGTTGCTGGAGAATATTATAGTTAGAAAATTAAATCTAAAATTTTGTTTCTGTTGAAATCTGTAGGAAATAAAAGGAAATAAACATCACCCTCTGCAACGACAGCCAGGGTAAGTGCCCTCTAGTGAGTGACACGTAATTATTTGCTCTTTTAAAGCATTTATGCAAGAACACCATGGTCTGACATTCTTCCCTTATGGGATTGCTGTGTGGTGGACATTGCTCTTCTCTTTAAACCCATGACACAAGGCTGCCAGTGTCCCCGTTTTACTGCTGTCTCCAGACTCCCCGTGCTGCCCAAGACGTTTAGAGAAAGGGGACTAATGCAGACGTCTTTGCCACATGGCCACCAGCAAGCTCACGTTGGAGGAGCTGTGCTGGACAGGCAAGGAGACCAGGTGAGAGCCTGATGAGATGGCCTTCACCCACCTTCCCTCTGTAGGGTCTCAGTGAGTAAGACAAGGCTTGTGTGCTGAGCCCTCTGCCTCTGACTCCTGTAAGGCTTTAAGTTAAGTCAAATCCTGTCAGTAAGCTGTCTGGATGGTTTTTGTCCTGGGATGACACAAAAGCTCAAGGATGAGGACACTCTTGTTATCTGACCTAGAAGTTCCCATGAGCAGCTTTTGGGGTTGTGTTTCCTACATTTGGAGTGCTGCTACCGGAGATGGTAGTCTTACCGTGCCTGCCCGGCTGCGCAGCCCATTGATGGGGATGACGGCATAGTCATTGCTGTAACTCTTCTCCTGCAATGAACACAAGAAATTCTGGGTTTTTTCCTTTTTCATGTTAAAGAAGGTCTTGCTTTTAAGATCTCTGGAACATGTTTGGCAAGCTGAATGGAAAGGAAAGAAGCTCTCACTTGTCAGCTCTTTATGCCCCTCGCCAAGTCTCTGGTCAGCCAAGCCAGTTCAGCTAAGTGGGATTAGACAGTTTCCAGGTGAGTGACGTTCTGCGTTTGGTACTTTTAAACAGATTTGACATACGTGGGATCCTTTCTTGATCTTCATTTAAGCACACTCCCAGAAAGGCCAACAACAAATCTGGCTGTACTAACTTATCTGCACTACTTTACCACTCCTTTTGAAGGTGGAAGGTCCAGGGAAGCCTATACGCAAGCAGCAAGTCTGCCTTGCAAAAGCCACTGCAGCACCTGCAGCGTTCCCTGCTGGATGGGTGATGTGAGAGGACTGCTGATGGATGGGCCAGGATTTCATCCCACACTGTGCTCTTACCAAGGAGGTGGCTTCAAGTGAAGTCCACGGGCAGGCTGGTCTCCAGTGGGAATTATTCACTCCTTTCACTAGTGTTTTGGCAGGAGCCTGGACCAGGGGCCACTCTTACTCTCCAAATTTATTGGAGACCAACTGAGTTTCAATCATTAACTTTTTTAATATAGAGATGGTGCAGGGCTGGCTATGCAGGGCACTACTGGGCGCCTGTGAATAATGTAAAGGCACTAAAGCAGAAAAGGTTAAAACTGTAGTGTTACCTCAGTAAGCTTTAATTTGGGGGAGCTGGCTATATCCTTCTTCAGCAAAATGTGTAAAACTGCATCATGAATGGTGAGGAAAAACATGGATGGCTTAATCTCCTCATCAAAAAATGCACATCTCTCCAGTTTGTCCAGGAAGCCCTCTGTGGGAAAATAAAATCAAAGCACAAAGTTACCTGTGGGTCTTGAAAATGAAGAAATCGTGTATCCTGAGCAAACACAGGAATTGCTGGTATACTGCACAGTTTTATTTCTTAGAGCAGATGGGTTCCTCTTTACTGATGCGGAGAGAATGGGATATCAGTGCCCATCAGCACTGCCCTGCTTGATGTCAGGCAGAAGGGAATTAGAGCCCCATTTCTAATTTAATGCCTAACCCAGGCTGCTCAATAGCAGGTCTCACAGCCCAGAGTGTAGAGCATAGCGATGGGCATAGCTAAAAGGAGCCATCATGCGTGGTCCCAGCCTGCTGGGGGCAGCATGAGAGGGATGACGCCTCTGCTCAGCTCAATCTGTTTGCTATCCAAGACTGAAAGGTAAAACTGGGGTGATCCTCCACAGCTGAGCTGTGCTCGGTGATGGACAAGGAAGATAGTGAGACAAGGTGGTGATGCTGATGGAAGGCCAAGTACTCACCATGTGCCCCGGCAATGTAAATGTCGACGTTGATCCGGACAAATTCTTTCAAAGTCTATTGAACAAGAAAGAGGCATCATTTAGACACTCCTATTTTTTGCTGGTAACGGCCATTATGGCGATTAGTCACAGCAAATATACAAACTGCTTTAAGATATTTAAGATCTATGATGGCAAGCAGCTCTGAACTCGAACTCTGTTGCACCTAGAGACAGGATAGTCTATTGACATGGCTGCGGATAGGGATGATCCATCCCTTTGAAAAAGATCAATATTAGATACATTTAGCCAACAGCAAAAAAGGTGATCTTTCATAAATGGTATGGCTTTATTGGGCCTACCTGACACATGACGAAACAAAGACTCAAAAATCTTGTAAGGAGATTTTTATAACTGGGAATTTGAGGAGAACTACTGTTTCCACTGAAATGACAGGTGTCTATTTCCTATGGAAATAGATTTGTACACCCTATGCGGCTCTAGATGATTAACTTTAGCTACTACTGTTTGAAAATGTTGTACTTATTACCTTGTTGAAGGTCATCCTGGGAAGCAAGAGCAGGAGCAGAAATGAAACTGCAATGATCCAACTCCCAGCCTGAGGTTTAACGCTGAATTTCATATGTACATTTATGTAAAGCTTCCCAAAATCTTACCAGGTGAAGAAAGGGTGTCACAGCTAGCATTCTAATTCCAAGAATATTTAGATCGATTATTTAATCCATTCTCAAACATTTTTTGATGAAAAAATGTACATTAAAATTCACATGAACTCAGAAATTGCTACTGACTTTCCAGTCCATATAGGGATGCCTTTAAGAAGAAGGCTGGAAACACAGAATAGAATCACAGAATGGTTTGGGTTGGAAGGGATTTTAAAAATCATCTAGCTCCAACCCTTCTTCCATGGGCAGAAGCATCGTTCACTAGACCAGGTTACTCAGAACTACATCCAACCTGACCATGGTAGGGCATCCACAACTTCCCTGGGCAACCTGTTCCAGTGTCTAACCACACTCTTCGTAAAGAATTTCTTCCTTGTATCTAATCTAAATCTACCCTTTTTCAGATTAAACTTGTTGCCTCTTTTTGTGTCACTATGGGCCTTGGTAAAAAGTCTCTCTCCATCTTTGTTGCAAGCTCTCATTAAGTATGGAAAGGCCATAATAAGGTGTCCCCAGAGCCTTCTCCAGGCTAAAAACTCCCAACTCTCTCAGCCTTTCTTCACAGGAGAGGTGCTCCATGCCTCTGATCATTTTTGCGGCCTCCTCTGGATCCAGTCCTACAGATCCATGTCTTTCCTGTGCTGAGGACTCCAGAGCTGGACACGGTACTCCAGGTGGGGTTTCACCAGAACAGAGTAGAGGGGGAGAATCACCTTCCTCAACCTACTGCCCACGCTTCTTTTGATGCAGCCCAGGATATGTTTGGCTTTCTGAGTTGTCAACACTCATTGCCATCTTATGTCCATTTTTTTGTCTGCTAGTACACCCAAGTCCTTCTCTTCAGGGCTGCTATCAACCCATTGATCTCCCAGCCTGTACTGATACTGGGAATTGCCCCAACCATGTGCTGGACCTTGCACTTGGTTTTATTGAACTCACGAAGTCCACGTTGTCCCATTCCTCGTGCCTGTCAAGGTCCCTCTGAGTGCCGTCCCTTCCCTAAAGCATACCCCTCAAGTGTAACTATCTTCATATGTTTTTCTTTCATATAACTGTAGTTTGTCTTATAAGTTACAATTACCTTTTGGAGGACTCTCATGGCAGAAAAATCAAGAAAAGACACTGACGAGAAATCCAAAATGATGCTGTTGATATCGACCCGGGGCACAGTGATGCCAATAGGGAGGTCAGTGCTCCAGTTGATCTGAATAGGTAAGTCTGTCATGTTGGTGGGCTGGTCCAGCTCCTCTATCCTGTTGTTGTCTAGTTCTTCATCTGACTCCTGTGTATGGTTAGCCATGCAAATCAAGCCTTTCTGTGTTAACAGAGAAAAATGTCATCATTAATACTGCATTTTAAGACTCAGATAGGGTAGTAGTGCATTTTATGCAAGGATGAGAGTGGTGGCAATGCAAAACTGATGTACCCATGAGATGCAGCAGGAGCCACCTTGTCTGAAGTAGTCTGGAAATTTTGACCTTCCTCTAATAAATCATTTAATCATCATTGTAATCAGTTAATGATGGGTTTTTATTGTTCCCTGAATTCATTTGTCAGATGTGCTTTGACTCAGTAATTTTGGAAGAAGTCTACAAAAAGGATGTGGGAATTGGGCTGGGAGAAAACCAGCTTTATCCTACCATTAATGCATGATGAATATCACCTCTGTGAGATCTGATCTTGCCATTTGACGTCAAACAGAGCTCCAGGGGACATATACAAGCTCTGCCCATAGCAAAGCTGTAGGTCTCTAGCTGTGAGAGCCATTTAAAGTTTTATCCTCTCTGCTATGTCAAGCCAAGGAGCTGGTTGCTTAACCCCTTCCCAGGTGGATTTGCCTTACTTACAGGAGTCACTTGCAGGTCTCCTTTCTTCAGCATCTTTCTGATCTTCCTCAGGGCTTTATTGCGTTTTCTCAGGACTCTCAGTGGGTTGAAGCCAACCTGCAGAAACAGCACTTTGAATAATTAAAAGAAAAAAAGCAGTGACACCAGAGGAATGACACAGCATCTCATATGGCTTTTATTCACAGTCATGATGAGCATAATCTGGACTTGATGTTGCCTACCACTTTTCGTCAGTTCAAACAATGACTCTTTTTCTTGGTGGGAAAGATAACTACAGATATAACTACAAACCAGTCAGATCCATCTGTACTAGTTTTAGGACACCAGCATGGACATTATAGCAGTGATGATGCTGTAGCACAGGCCAGTGACTCCAGCAGATTGGTACAGTGCTGGCTAGCCCAGAGCTTGTCCTATTCATCTTCATTATGAGACAGCCACCCAGACAACTGAGATTAGAGATCTCACAGGTCATGTCTTCTCTGTGCCACCTGACTGCAGCGTGGCTATGTACGTCTCTTGAACCTCTTACCTAGTTTTAACAAAATTAGATGGCAGGTAAATTAAGCTAATAAGGTTACAAAAATACTAAATTCCTGCAAGTCGTCTGCCTCATCTCTCTAGTGGGTGGAGGAGAGAAGTGTTCGAAGTACCCATATTTGTAAAGAAAGACTGGTGTGTGCATCTGGACTCAAAGAAAAAAAAACCTTCAGGCCCTTTTCAGGTGAAAGCCAAGCACATGGAGAACAAAACACGCCAGATTCCGTAGTTCCTCTGCCAGTTTCAGTCCCTCACATGAGGAATGAACTGCTAATTACCAGTGCTCTGGGTACCCACAGCTTGTCAACTCGCCCCTAAGAGCAGCAGGAAGGGGAGGTTGTAGGGTGCAAGTTTAATTCAGTCTGGGAATGGTGGGCCTCTCTGCCATGGTGGGGGCTCAAGGGCTGTGGCTTTCTGTACTGGTTACAGAAAGATGGGCTGCCTCACCTGGTTCGTCATGGAAGACATGAAGACCTCTTTCATAGTGTGATTTCAATCAGCTTTTCTTCTGAATATTGTGGTTATGTTCTTCGGGGCAAGATCAGTAAACTAGCATTTATTGGGTGTAAATAGTATGGATGCTAGTAAAATGAAATAATGCCCCTTTGTAATGTTTGTGTTTGCACTACTTCTAAAGGACTTAAAGTATATATCTACGTTGTTACATTGTAAGTTCAGCATGGGTCAGGCTGTTTTCCGTTGTCAGAGGTGTGTACGTACATGTGAGCTTACAATAATAGCAACAATATTTGAATAATTCAGGAAAGGTAATCTTCAAACTGTGGACTGACTGCATACATAGCAATTATTAGGAAACTGCATTTACCTTAGCATGCCATGCAATTCATATGTTCAGAACGACAGCCCCAGACACTTACAGCAGTGATGAGTTTCTCTCTGAAGAATTCAATATTAGCAAAGAAGATAGGAGATGAGCATCTGAAAATCTTCACTCCCTCTGGCTCGTATATCTGCACAATGAAGCAAAAGTGTCAGCAACAGCATCTGCTATAGAAACACAAATGCAGCAGGTAATAAAAGAAACACATTTCTTACGTCAGTGTAATCCTTCCTGTTTCTGTAGATGTTACTTCTCCCAACATTAGCCAAAACAGTGCAGCTTGGACTGGGAACAAACACATAGACAATTAATTGCACCCTATACCGAAACCTGGTAGAAGGGAAGGATCAGAGAAAGCAACTTCAGCTGTAGTAGTAGACTGAAGTAGGACACTACAGCCAAGGGTTTACCCACATAAATTATTTTACCATACACGGCTGCTGGAGAAGCAGCAGCATGGACCTCTTAGCCTTCTCTGTACAGGGGGAGTTAGTTTATAACAGGAGGCCCTGAGATACCTTATCACTGCATCCAACAAGTACTCACATCTGGGAGCGGATTACTACAGTCAGCAGCTGGAACGCCACGGCAGTTGCTAGCCCAATATCCAGGCCAAGAAAAACGGCAGCTAAGAAAGTCACCACCCAGATAACCTGTAAAGAGCAGGTGGATGGCAGTGGTTATGAGCATGTCAAGGACCTGGGTCATGAGCCCAGGATGGGAGCAACAACAAATCTCAGATCTGGTCTAAGCTGTCTATTTGCCCTTGGTGAGGAGCTTCATGCTTCCTAGCTTTTCTTTTTTTCTTGTAAAACAGGGCCAGATCCACCAACTAGCACCAAGGAGTGTTTCTAGGGATGATAATTTCTACACAATAAACGCTTACAATAATAGAAGTGTGGATCTTTTATAGATGGTTCACTAAATGCTCAATAAAAACCCAACAGAAAGGCGAGGTTACAAGTAAATAGGGAGCCTGCTAAAGCTGAGAGCTGTGAATGTACAAATGTAGGTGCTATGAATGTACTGATAAGCATAAATGACTAGATAACACTGAATGCTTTTCAACCACCAATGTCAAAGCATTTTCCTGTGGTGAATAACTATTTGGTAGATGGGAAAACCGAGACCTAGAACCATTTGGGAATACAAGGAGCTGGCCAATGGTAAAGGCAAGAGACTAAATTTTCTGAGTGTTAGAGGTAAGTACCTCGTCCTCCAGCCACAAACTTTACATTTGGAGTAAACTCTTCAATCCATGGTTGTCACTTTGCTTTTTGCTGTGTAACTTCCATCTAACATGCTACATGAGTGTGAGAGAACGTCCCTGAACACGTAACCAATGCAGTAGGTATTTAGACATTTTCTGTAACTGCCTTCTATATTTGGCTTTATATAGTGAACTGTATTTTAACAGATTTTGATGAAGTGGATTAAAATAAAGTTAGGAGAGAAAATCAACTCAGAATAGGTGGGATAAAATTGCAAACAGAAACAAGCGGTACATGAGTTAAAAAGGCATGCCACTGCTGTACTTTTTGTTTAGTAAAGTAAGGCAGGTACAAAAAAGAGGACAACTTATAACTGAATTTGCATAATAGATAACTTTTCCAGAGTGCTTCATTCATGAATACCTGTGGGACTTAACTTACACAGTCATACTTGTCTTTCCTCCATAGGATGCCTATTTCCTGGAACTGCATGAGCATTCCTTTCAGGTTGCCAAGAGCCAAAGATGCAAGGACTGACTGTTGAAAAAAAACAAAAAATACATTAAATCAAGCAAAGCAAATGTTGAACACTAAGAGTTAAAAGATCATACAAATAGGGCCAGAGTGCAGCTGAAAGGCCAGGTTGCTCCTCCAGGTATATTGCTGCTGCTGCAACCTCCCTAACCATGGTGCAGCCCAGGCGGCTGATTTGAGGCTGCAAATGCCACTTATTTTTGGCACCTAAAAACTGATTCTGTGCTGTATAAAAAAGACATTGAGGTGCTGGAGTGGGTTCAGAGAAGGGCAATGAAGCTGGTGAGGGGTCTGAAGAAAATGTCTTATGAGGAGTCCCTGAGGGCTCTGGGGTTGTTTAGTCTGAAGAAGAGGAGCCTGAGGGGAGACCTCATTGATCTCTACAACTATCTGAAGGGAGGTTGTAGTGAGGTGGGTGTTGGTCTCTTCTCCCAGGTAACTAGTGATAGGATGAGAGGAAATGGGCTTAAGTTGTGACAGGGGAGGTTTAGGTTGGATATTAGGAAAAAATTCTTTACTGAGAGAGTGATGAGGCATTGGAACAGGCTGCCCAGGGAGGTGGTGGAATCATCATCCCCGGAGGTGTTCAAAAAACATGTAGATGTGGCACTTTAGGTCATGTTTTAGTGGTCAAGATAATGTTTAGTAGATGGTCGGACTTGATGATCTTAAAGGTTGTTTCCAACCTTAAGGATTCTATGTTTTTATGTTTGGGCACTTGCATTGCCTTTGAGGGACCAGATGTATGTAGTGGTCTTCTTTGACATGATCTGGGAAGAAGAATCAATCTTTCCAAACCCCCGTTTAGCTCCCACTGAAGCCTATGAACACTCCCAGTGACTCCTAGAGCAGCCCTACCTTTGGCAAGCAGGAGGAAGCACTAGGTGAAACCAGAGAATACCTTCTGTAATGGTGCCAGGAGAAACCCAATGGCCAAGATCACAATCAAGACGATGACAGCTGAGATAATGCCAGCAATCTGCATGAGACAACAATTCCACCATGTGTAAGTACCTGCAGGCAATATGGTCAGCTGGGAAAAAAAGAGAGTTTTCTTTAAACACCATCACAATCTATACCTGTGTTTTGCCTCCTGTGCTCTCCTGTACACCTGATCTTGACAGAGAAGTGCTGGAGGCAAATCCTTTGAATGATCCACCAACTATATTACCCAGCCCAAAAGCAATTAGTTCCTGAAATAAAAACAAAAGAGTCTGTTCTTAAAAGCTGGTTCATAACAGTTATTCACAAGACAAAACATTCCTAAAATTACTTATTTCCCATTGACCAACGCACTGTATTGATTTCTGTGTTATTTGCCTACCTGATTGCCATCTATTGGGTAGTCATGCTTGATGGAATACACTTTAGCCACGGAGAAGGCTACTGCAAACCCAACAATTGCAATGGAAATGCTGTCACCAATACACTTTTGGAAGACATCTACGTTAGGTGCAACAGGCGCTTGAAATCTGAAAGATAAAAAACTCTACTCATTGAGGATATGCCTAAGGCAACAAGTTGTCAAGCAAGCGAGCAATGCAGTGGTCCAGTTCAGACTGATCACTTTGGAGGGATGTATCACAGGGCTGCAAGTATGAACTCTGTAAAACTGGGGAATCCTCAATCAGGACAGGGACTCTGTTTATCTGCACTTAGCTCAGTTTGTATCTCAGCAGGTTCTCCTTTACTTGGCCAGGACCAGCCGTAGCTTATTTTGTCTGAGGTGCATGGCAACAATTCTGCCTTCTAGTTAGGCATGAATGTAAGATCTGACATGGTGCTGGGGCCCTTGCACAGACAATTTGCGCGTGGAAGAATTTCACCTAATTATGATCAAAAAAAGAAAAACAAGAAAAATCCTTGTGCGATTCATTGAAGCACTTTAGACAGCTAAACAAATATTTACTGAGTTGGCTGAGACTGACTAGCCTCTCAGGCCATCTACCTGCTAAATGCTTTAGCTTTACCATTTCCTGCTCCTTTGACCAGGGTCTTTTGAAGATCCTAGGGAGAATTCCTCTCTAAGATTTTTATTCTTTTTCTTTTTTTGAGTAAACTGAAACTTGAGGAATGGAGACTCTTGAGTCGAAATAGCTCTTCCTCTGCTAACTTCATCCACTAACACCTCCAGGGCTACAAGAGGCAATTGAGAGAGCACTCTGCTGAGTAAATGGCTGCAGTCTGCTGTCCTAGTAAATATCCTCCTCCCTGTTCTTAACTTAATGTGTGTTTATTAATTCTTTATACCCAAATTCTGATATAGCTGGACATACCCTATATATGGATATGTACTCTACGTGTGGATATATACTGTCTATACGGATATGCTCCTGGAGGAGCAGACATTAAGGCCTCCAGAAGATAATGGTGCCTGGGGAGATGCTGGTGGATGATCATAGGGCCAGGCAGGACAATGTGCGGTGTCCTGGTCACTTCCCAGGGCTGGTTGTGGCTACTGAACCATGTGTATACTTTGACAGAAATAGAGGAGTTCAGGAGCAAGTAGCTCAGTAAAAGGGACAAATATAAACCTTCTGCTCAACACCTGTCTCAGAAAATGAAGCATGCAATTATTTCACATTGCAGTGTATTCTTTGTCACCTAGGAGATGTGCTCTAGTGCATAGCTTTTACCTACTGAAAGTGTGTCCTCAATCTTGAGAGCAAAATGTTTATTTACCTACTGGAAGAAGATGAAGCAGATTGTTCTCATCAGAAACATAACTGATCTAACACCGGCAAGAACATTAAGCTCCACTGGTGAGTTTTAGCTAAATCACTTACCCTTCCTCCAGTTTTCCGACGACAGCTACATTGAATTTTTCTTCAAAATTAATGAAATAGGAAATCAGTGCTGCTAAGACTGTCTGAAAGATAATAAACCCCACCTTCATTAGGCATATTCAATCAAGAGTGCAAGAAACTATTAAAACCATTACCTTCCCCTCTCCCACATGCCCTCCAGTCTCATCACTGGTGGCAGAATTATGCCCCAAGCTTGCACATACTTTTGCTGTTCAGATGTCAGTCCTGAACCGCCTTATAGATGTGGGCTTACGTTCATAAATCACACAGAGTATATATCAGAATACCTCTCTAACAATAGAGAACAGCCTACCCACTAAATCAGGCGTTTCCTAACAAGATGCTGTAATAACTCTGGGGGAAAACGAGCACTACTTGTGTCTATAACAACATTCTCCAGGACTTTAGGAGCTTGCTGCCCATGTGAGCCTTTTCTCATCCTACTGCTGCTGGATGTGAGGTCAAAACCCTCTGCTGCTGGAGGGCAAAACTGAGTTTTGCTTGATCATATCTCGCCAGGACTTCAGTGGCTGCTTGCAGGTGTGGTGCAGAGGAGCCCTAGCTGTGGGACTGCAGCTGGCTGGTATCAGAGCCAATTTCATCTAAGGGAAAAATTCATAACTTATAACACCTTACTCACTATAGACATATTCAGTTAAAAAGAGTTACGTAGATGTAAAACATTTCACAATAGCTCACAAATGCTATCAATTTTTTCTTATTTCTAAAATGATAACCCATTATTTTAGGTTAGAATAAGAGAAGAAATAGTTAAAACTCTGCTTCCTGTGTCACTATAGTGATGGAGTAATTGCAAAATCAAAGAGAAGTGACCATTACCATAAGGAGTTCGATTGGAATGGGAGCTGGTAACTTTGCTTTGTATCGATCATTTATTTCTTTCACCACAAACACGATAATCAAGATAACAAGGGATGTGACAAGGTCAGCGATGTTTGTTTCTGTGATCTGGCTGAAAATGCTCTCCAGAGTCTGCAAAATCAGGAAGAAAAATGTAGTTATTTAGAAATCGTTATGCCCTGACCCAGTAGCACTGTCACTTCCAGAAAGGCCTGTTTCAGAATTATTCTAAGGATTACAGTGGTTGGGATTTATTCCCTGTGGCATGATGTGGACTGAAAGCCCCGAAGGATGTGCATGTGCATCATCCAAACAACAGAAGCATCTTTGAAAATCCCCTTCCACTGGCTCTTGACCCTCTCCTCCTGGCCTCCCCCAATGGAGGGTTGGAGCAATACGCATGTGTGCGATAGGAAAAGTGGGCAATGGGATTACTAAACAGGTGTTTCTCTCCCTGCTCCTTCTTCCTGTCCTTCCCCTTCCTTCTTTTCATCCAACAGCCCTCACAGAATCATATTCAAATTAAATATATATAATACCAGTTCAGAAAAATGAATAATTAAATGCTTGAGGCAAAGCCGAACTTTAATTAAAATAGACCAACATGCAATAGAAAATATTATCTAATTAGCCCAGTGAGACGTTACTTGGTGTTATAAATTTAAAGATTGGTCATATACTGATAATCCACCTCTTACATTTTTCTCTTGTCTTTCCTCCTGTTTGGCTGGTTTTATGCTGTGTTCTGTTATTACTGTCTTGTGATACACAGTCAGATAGGCAGCACAGATTTCAATAACATTATCAAATAATGAGCACTTAGCACTTACATCGATGATACCAAATGGTTTATTAAATCCAGGGACGGGTAGTTGAAGCATGAATTTCAGCTGAGAAACCAGAACATGGATAGCCGCAGCAGTCGTGAAACCGCTGATTAATGATTGTGATAGATAAATAACGATGAATCCAAACTGGAAAATTCCCAAAAGTAGCTGAAATGCAAAATGACTGTATGTCAGTGTGATTCACTCATGCTTTTAAACAATTTCTGCAACAAAGAGAAGTATAGTTAATGAAAACAAAGATTTTCACCTAAATCCATACATCCAGGGATTAAGGAATACACTGTTACCAGACTATCAATAAAAGCTGAGATTTAGCAACAGGAGGCATAAGACTAGTAAGATAATTGATAGAGCAGTTAAACCTTTTCTTTCTGTTCTGTTGTTAAAATAAAACTCCTTAGTGTTAGGGGTTTCAGTATTCATATTTTTCACATGGTACCAGTGTTCCATGAAGCACAAACATTAATATATTAGGGAGGAAGGAACTGTAGGAAGTTTGTATTAAGAAGGAGGGATAAATTGATTTATTTTTTTAAAGAGAAATCCAAACACTTTACAAGTATGAGATTGAGCTTTTAGTCCCCTTGGCATGTCTGCATCCTTCATACTACTCTCATAGCTACTTTTTTCCTATCCAGCAGATCGGTTTTTGCCGTAGATGGGGTGCACCTCTGTGGGCCATAGGCTCAGGTCTGTGAAAAAACAGGGATTTCACAGCATGCATCAACATTAGGTCACTGGAGGGGAGTGGATGTCTCCTAATCAGTGTGCTAAGGTCAGTTGTTTGCGAAGGGTAAGAGAATTATTTTGGTGACTGCACCAGCAGAAATCAAAGGGGAAGGCCAGTCCCCCATATATACACATGTATATAGACACAGGCAGGCACACACATATGTTTACCAACCTGAAAAACTCCAGAAAGGAAGGTTACAGATGCAGCCACCATCACCCTCTCTTCATTTATTGCCGAGATATTCGTGGAAGTGCCATTTCCACCCGTTGGATCGGGGACCAGCCTGACAACAGCTCCTCCCACCATCAGGCTCAGGACAGGGAAGGGACCTGAGCAGCACAAGGCGTTTGTTAGACTCAAAGCGACAGCACACACCTCTTCACCAGTGAGGAGAGCAGTTGGTGTGCCTGAACTTACCTGCTGAGATATGTCTAGATGTGCCAAAGATGAAATAGGTGAGAACAGGGAAAAATGCTGCATAGAGGCCGTAACCAGGGGGAACGTTCACCAGCAAAGCAAAGGCAAGACCTGCAAACACAGAGAGCCAGGAGAAGGTGATGAGCATGTTACAGGCTGGAGCCAGCAGTCCCTTCGCACCTGGGCTAGCAGGCTGTGTCAGAGCATGTCTCCTGGAGGTACCTTGAAGGACAGCCACAAGCCCCGTGTTGATGCCAGAGACAATGTCACTCAGGATCCACTCCCTGAAGCGGTATGCTGGAAGCCACGAGACAACAGGAAACAAACCCACGGCAATTTTTTTGAGCCTTTGTGGGGAGCAGCTGTAAAGACACAAGAAGACAGAGCTATTGGTGAATAGCTCAGCTGAGCTGCAGCCTGTTTTTGAAGGGGAAACAAAAGGGGAAGGATTCAGGTTTAGGCTGCCAGAGGTCAAAACCTCACCCAGACATAGCCCTGATCAATCCGCGCTGCCAACTGTACTTCAAGAAGGACTCAGCGGCCTCCAGAGGTCCCTTCTAATCAAAATGTTTATAGAATCATAGAATGATTTGAGTTGGAAGGGGCATTTAAAGGCCACATCGTCCAATCCTCCTGCAGTGAGCAGGGACACCTTTAGATAGATTAGATTGCTCAGAACCTTGACTAACCTGACCTGGAATATTTCCAGGGATAGGGCATCTACCACCTCTCTGGGCAACCTGTTCCAGTGTTTTACCACAGTCAGTGTGAAAAATTTCTTCTTTATACCTAGTAAATATCTACCCTCTTTTAGTTTAAAACCATTACTTTTTGCCCTGTTTCTACAAGGCCAATGAAAAGTCTGTCCCCATCTTTCTTATAAGCCTTATTTAAGTACGGAAAGGCCACAATAAGGTTTCCCCAGAGTATGTGCTACCAAGTGCTCAGGAAAAGGGAAGCTGCCTGGGATATAGCTGTAGGAAGACTTTTCAGGGTAATAGCAGATAAAAGCCTTTAGAAAAATCTGACATTGCATTTGGTTAATGAGTTTTCATTTGCTTTGTTGGAATCTGAGATTGAAGAGGCCAGGAAGGAGTTTATGCTGTTTGAGAGTGGCAGTTCGGGCTGTTTCTTAGATCAATATTTAAAAAAAAATAATAATTAAATCTCCTTACCGAAAGTATAGTTTCAGATGATCTCCAAAAGTTTTATGGTATCTGTGCAATTTCTCATGTTCTTCATTGAACAAAGTCTCTGAATACACAGGTCTGGCTACAACATAGTGGTTGCCCACAGGTTCGACCATTTCTCCTAAAATGTCAGGTAACGGTGGTGACTCGTGCGTGCTTCTCTTTGGCCTTAGTCACTTAAAAACCTGAAATGAAGAACAAGCTCCTTATGTCCTGTGGGGTAGGTAACCATAACACAGATGAGTGAACTCCAAACTGAGCATTACCACCTTTGAAGATCAAAACAGGGATGACCGAGACACCCGCTTCACTTTGCCAAGGTGACCTCTCACCCTCCTCCTCCTCCCACTGCAGAGCAGTGTTTCACTGAAGCATGAAGCATTTATTTCTATGGGCGCAGCCAAAAATCAGACAAGATGGATTTTGAGTTAATTTATCTTCAAGTCAGCCATCTACAATCAAAACCTGTCTCCCTTGAGTGAGACTAATTCCTTAAACAACAAACAAGTGGATCCCAAATGATTTCTCTTTGTGGCACTAACAAGAATGCTGGGAGCTTGCTGAAACCCACTGACACAGGAGGGGAAAGGAAGAGCCAAGGCAGGGCTCCATTGTCCTCTCTTGGACTTGAAGACAAGGTTGAATCTTTTGGGTTGACTTTGTGAGACTTAGTAGTAAAAAAGCACGGTATCGTTGTTTCCTGTTATTTGTAAGATTTATTTCCACAGGTTGTCTGAACTGCTTCATGACCACAAACAGTTGTTGCAGTATCTGATCTAAATACTATTTTCTGCCTTGTCCCAACCCACATTTGTATCTTTGTGCTCAATAGAAACCATCCTCCATCACTCCAGAAATGACCCCTGAAGCCGTTACATTTATTTCTACGCCTCACATTCCTCCCACATTAAATTCACCTATGTAAATATACTATCTGAAAATATTTCTCTCTGCTGCAGCCACCAGTAACTATTTAATACAGTGCTAGTCCTAGACAGAAGCCATGGAACTGGCTCTTGGTAGATGCAGTTGGACTAGGTGATCGCTGTAGTACTCTTCCACCTGGAACAAATCTATCCCATTTTCTTTTGATTCAGAGGCAAAGATGTACTGTAGAAAGCAATAAGTCTTTTGTAACATCAATAATAGAGCATTTTAATTCATTTTGTCTCCCCTAGTGAAAATGTTTATCGGCACCTTAGTGCTTGCTGGTGGTCTTGTGACAGACCTCACCAACAGCAGCTCCTCACCCAGATTTATCACCTGGCTTTCACTGAAATAGCCTACAGGTATTTCTAATTGAGACTTGTGTGTACTCAGTATTCGGAGATACCACAAGACAGATTTTAAACTGGCACAAAGCAGTCTGCATGGTTATGAACGGATGAAAAGTCTTTTATCTGTGATAATTTTGATGTTAAAGTGTGAATTCCATCCTGAAACTTTGCTACAGCTCATGGCCTATTATCGACCTTTTTCAAGTGATTTAATTTTAGTTTCCTCCTAGTTCATTCTGGGGAAATTCATGAATGTGTAGAAGTCCAAATAACATCAGATGAATCTCCTATATATGCTAGGTTTGTTGATAGACTATTTTTCCAAAACAGATTCACTATTTTGGACCTTGTCAAAAGTCAGTTAAAATCATACTCCAATCCTGTAATTGTACACTACTGTCCTTCCCTCTGTTGGGATCAGAGCTTCAAACCTGAGGCTGATGAAATTTCAGTGAAAAAATTGTTCTTTCTCTGATAAATGTTGATGTAGTTAGATTTGGAGGAAGTAGTTTCATTTATTAGAGATTTTAGAATCACTCTGTTTCCTAGTCTGCACGTCAGTGTTATAGACTTCACATCATAGAGAGGAATATTGCTGGAAGTCCTGTTGAATAGTTTTGTTCATTACATTGTAGGGCACAAGATGTACTATTTCTACTTTTAATGTTCATAAGGCATAAAAATAAAGGAAGTGTGTGGGTTACTGTTTCATTTCAGCTCTTCCCCAGTCCTGCAGCTGATATAGCTTTTGTGAATACTTTAGTTGTCACTCCTGCCCATTGCCCAGCCTTTGTTCTTTTCTCAGGCCAAATTTAATGCCCCAATCTCAGGGAACATAGAAGATGCTTCTTTACATGTCTTTTTGAAGGTGTCAAGTATTTTGAGAGTGTTTTTTCCTTCCTAATAGGAACCTCAGTTTACCGACTCTCCTCCGGGTTAGCTTTGGGTCGAAGGCTCAGAGCTGCGGAAGGAGACCTAGACTCTCACCGCAAAGGTCTTGTCAAGCTTGACTATGTAAACGTGAGTACACTTTAAAGACTGTGGCATTATTCAAGTTAAGTTTGACCAAGCCAGCCTGAGCACCTGAAGTGCAGTGTAACATGCCTTGAACCTACTTCCTGGCAGATAAATAAAACCATGCTGTATGGCACATCACTGCAACTAAATGACCACTGCTGCCAGTCACTCGCTAGTTGAGCTCTTCTTGTCTTTTTCCCTCTTCCATGGGCTTTGTTGGCAGCTATCAGCTACTGTGATTTCACCCAGTATTGCCTTCCTCTTGCTCATTCTCATTTTCTTCCCATACATGTTTAAAAAGATAGGATGCCCTCTGCATGGGGAGGTTTTTTCAGCTGTTGGAATTGTGACAAGTACCAGTGTAGTGGAGGCCAACATCATCCACAAATTCCCTAAAAGAGACGTTCATATCACAGTAACCTATACTGCCTTTTCAGAGTGCTTCCATTGATAAGTCCTTGGACTCCTTGTGGGACATGACCAATTAGCACAATTCTGATGACTTCTGCAATGTGTCCACCCATACATGGGGAACAGGAGGACAGACTCAGCTTACACTGCAGAGCTATGGAGTGGTAACAACTTTCACTCACTATTGACCGAGACTAGGTCTGAACTGAAACCCCAGAGCTAACATTCTGCTTCATTTTTATTCCATATAGCCTCTGATCGTTTTCTCATGGCCAGCAATTAACTTCAACTCCACTGCTAATCCCCCACATCTGTGAACTTTATGCATATCTTTATGTCTGTCATGTTGTTGAAGGTATTAACAAAGGGATACTCTTTTCCCTTTATTAATTTATTGTCAATAATGACTAAGGAGTACACAGCTTTAAATAATTAAATATTAATCTGCTTTATCTCACTTTTCAATCTGTGTATACACATTCACAAACTCTACTTCTGTGCAATGTAAACATTTGAAAAATACAAATTCTACAAAGGAAACTTTTACAATTTACAAGAAATGCAACGTATAACTAGAAGCATTTAATTTATGAACATTAATTCACATATCCCATATACATACTGGCAAGTCAAAATTGTACCTGATTTGTCTTCTGGGAAGCTCTTTAGAAGAAACCACATTAAGATTTTATGGAAAAGATATCCTTGAAATTTTCAGAGGCAGTGCAGGTATCTTGTGCTGTTCTTCATTTCAGAACCTCCCTAAATACTGGCAGCACTTTAATAACTAACTTCAGTTAACTTTTACAAGAAAAGGAAGATTTCACTGTGGCCTTGACCATTGAGCCTATCCTCAGGAGGGATGATAAGAGTAATTTCTTAAAGTTCTCTGTGATATTGCTTAACTTTGGTGAATTGTTTCTGATTGGCCTGCAGAGACTAACATGAGAAAATAAAGATGAGTAAGAAGGACTGTCTGTTGCAATCCTGTGCTGTGCATCTGCCAGGTTTCTGTTCAGCATGGTGAGAAGTGGTGACCAGAGCTCAGCTGAGGTACTCTTCATTTCTGAAAGAGTATGAGCCACTGGAAAGGGAGATAGGGCCCCTGGGCATGCCAGCTCTGAGCAAGGTGTGTCTCCGTGAACCTGCCTCTGAAGCACATTTAAGGCACCCTAAATTGTATTTTCAGAAGTAATTCCTGAGAGATCAGATCATTGCCAAAAATAGCTTTTGCAGGGATTTCCAAAGGCCAGCTGTGACTTGGTGGAGCTGACAGCTGTGCCATGCCATGCCAGACAGTGGAAAGATGCAGGCCATGTGGACAGCTGAATGTTGGGGCACGAATGTGGTGTAGGCTGGTTGGATTGTCCTGCAGGATCCTACTCCCCTCCACTGCCTATAAAGGAGCAGAAGGAAATCAACCTCCCTAGGCCAAAGTGAGCCTGTGTAAACATTTCTCTGAGATATCTAAAACCACCTAAGATGATAGCTGAAACAGTGTTTTGATGCCTCAAGCTGCAACTACAGTTGCAGGTGCCTGTGTTCAGGTGGCCTGTGTTCAAGAGAGCAGTAAAGCTTCAGTGCTTCAGTGGTGAGGACACCATAGCACCAAAGTTCCCTGATGAAAACCATCCTTACAATCCTTTCCTTAAGTCATGCTGCCATGAACACTGACATGTAGAAATGCTTCAGCTGGTGAAACCCATGTTACTAGGAAGGCTGTGAGGTGCCACACTCCTTGGGGCACTCCTCCAGGCTGGAAGCCAGAGCTTGCCTTAGCCTCTGGCAGTTTGAAATCACAGACTCTGCCTCTGAAGAAAGAGTTTTCTTCACCTGGAGAAAGGGCATGGCGTGAGGAAGAGCACCCTATGTAGTTCAGAGAGGCAGTTACACGCATGACTCTAGAAGGAGAAGAGTCAGGAAGATCCTGAGGTTCAGCTCTCTTTGCCCATATTTCATTCAGTGGTTAGAGCAAGAAATAATGAAGTGAACAGGATCCCAATATCCACCCAACAAAGTGAGAGCTCTATTAGTATTAGACCATTCAATCAGAATTTCTTTCCTGTGCTTGAGTCCATGACTCCAAGTTCACTGAGGGTCTCAGTTGCTTTTGAAAGTTGGAGCTATACTTCTATCTAGACCATAAGCTGCCCTAGTCAGTAAAGATCTCAGGTCACTTCCTAAACTGTCAAGGAAGTTTCTCTGTGATAGCAAACTCTTGGTTTTGGTAACTGCTGTCAAGCTTAAGGGATTTGCTACAGTTTTGTAAAACTGAAACAGAAATTACTTTTACCACTAAAATAACAAACATTTAAAAATATGTAGAACAGTTCAAATCATAAAACAATTAAACAGCTTTTGGCCTCCCTGCTCAAAGGACAGGCATGGTGCAGTCATACAAGTGCTTTAAAATCACTTTGAAGTGTTGAATGTATTCTTAATTCTTTGTATTTGGGATACGTCATGAGACACTGCAATAAAAAAAAAACCCACTAGGATAGCTTTTTTAGGACAAGGCTTAAAAGCAAGAGGGACCTTTGGTCTAATGATGTCAGTAGAGTCTTGCCTTTGACTTTATCACATCTACCTGTAAGTGCTTTACTCTTGGATTATTTCCACTGAAGCAATAAGGTGCTACATGGAGTGATGAAGGGAATAAACACTTTGGCCTTTCTGTTTGCAGCAGTAATGTTAAGAATATGATTTTCTCCTGATGGTGCAGAAGAGCTTTTGTGTGTAAGGGTCATAGAGGGGGCAGATTGCCTCTGTCCCACGCTGCAGAAGTTCAGCTGTGCAAACACCGGGTACTCAAACATCAGCTAAACTTCATAACCAGATGGGAAAGTGTGACCTTTTTTTTTTTTTGCCAAAGCAGAGCAGAGGAGGAGGAAATGAAAATTTTTCATTGCTCTGTCTCTCAGGCAGCCCAAGAAAAGCAGAGTTCAGTGCCGTAAATCAGGCGCAACCTGATCCTTTGCCAAGTCTCAAGTACCCTCACCTTCCTCTTGTTTTCATGGGAGCTGAAAACGACCCACAGCTCTTGAAAGCCACTTGGTAAAAGTGAGCTCTGAAGGGCTTCATATGTGCTGCTTCCTGACATGGCCAGGATGGGGAGGGAAAAACAAGTGACTGGAGGGAGATAAGGCAGTAACAAATTGTCTGAGTGTCTTACAACTGCAGAAAGAAGCTATTTTTCACAGAGAAAGAAGGAAAGAGTTCTGCCAGAGGTGCATTTTCCTTGTCTTGTGAAGATCTCCACATCTTTCTTTAGTGTTAAATAAACACCAGTGTTGATACTGGGGGATTAGCTGGCTGAGAATGTGGATAACAGCATCAGCCCATGTGGATTTCTAGTGTTACCTGATGTTTTCCTTCACCATGTGCTGTATAAAGCTTCTATTCTCGTGTGTAGCTTGCTGACCACGTCTTGTCTTCTGCTATCCAGCTGGTTACCCTGCAGTCATGTTCTACCTCAAACCTTCAATCTGTTGTGATGCTACTAGTGCAAAACACCCCAAACTCAAGTTCTTCCAGCCCTTTCTGATATTACACTCACCTCTACTTGGACAGCTCAGTGGATAAAAGAAATCAATCCTGCTCAGCAATAATTGTGATAGTCAGTTTGTGTATGCAGCACTGGTGGGTGCCAGTTCCTTGCTCCCATTTTGGAAAAAGAACAGGAACTGCAGCCTGTGGATGGCATCCTTGGGAAGATTTGAAACTCCCCCTACCACGGGGACTTTCAAGAAAGAAAGGGAAAACTGGATGGCCCTGAGAGGTCTTCATGGAAAGCAGAGACTTGTACTCACAGACCTGGAACACTGACGCCAGACAGAAGCATAATAGCATTCCACTTCTAGCATCTTCTCTCCAGTACCTTGGCTTTTTCACATCAAGTTTCTCTTCCTAGTACCCTGAGGCACAAATCAAATATGCCGTGCTGCTGGGTCAGATTCAGGGGTGATGTATAAATTGAGAGGGAGGATGAGTCAGTTTAGTTAAGAAGCAAGTGCCTGGCAGTCACCATAAGATTGGAAAGGGCAGTGAGGTTGGGCAGAAAGAGAAGGTCAATTCCACTAACAATGATATTTCTAGATTGCTCAGATTTACCGAGACCTGCAGAAAAAGAGGGTCTGAATTTTTCTTAGTGACTCAGAAAGAGAACGCCCTACTAGGCTATGGGTCAGCGAAGGTTATCACTCCTTTGGGTAGAGCAGACAATAAGCAGGAGCGCCCAGTGCTATTACGGCAACATATTGTGCAGAGGAGCTGGAAATTTCTGATAAAAGGGTTATTGCCATATTCACATCACTCTCAGTTTTTATTCACACTCCTTTTATTGCACTTATGTATTTTAATTGCCTTTTGTTATGGACTTGAGCGTCATTGCACTCTGAAAACCAGCAATCCTGGCCTGGCTGATGGGTGTTCATGTGAAGGCATTACACCATAAAGAGCACAAACACAAAATCCTGCACATTGCCTTTCGAAGCAGAGAGAGTTTTGTCATCCTCTGCCAACATTAAAAATTGGACTTCAGTCTTCAAGACAAAAGCGTCCTATTTTAATTCGATGTTGATATTATTTTCTTTCTTATGAACTTCTCATATTTTGCTTAAGGCATAAGTAGTTAATTTGGTTCTATTTAAAGCTGTCTGTTTCCTTTGAATTCATGAAGTAAATTAATTTCTTAAGAGATCTCTCACATTAGAGACAACCAACTAGATTAGACTTGTTGATTCAGCATTTAACTGTATTTTTACACTGAGGCTGAATATAGCAGCATTTTTTGAGACTCGACGAGGCTGGGAGTCACAGCAATGGCAAGATGCACAACCACAGTGCCCTAGGGAGTTTCTCCTGCTGATGATGGGTGAGTCAGGGAATCTGTGGCGTCACAGCCCGACATGCTCTGTCCTTTGGTACAGATACTGCTACATGCACATGGAGTTTGTTTAACACAGAGAGTAATGAATGTTCAGATATTTGGAAATAAATCAAAGCCAAAGATAGCCTTGCTTGTGCAGTGCTAAGAGTGGGAGGCTCAGCCTTGCCTCTTCACCATGAGCTCTTTCCCACTAGCTTCACATGCCTCAAGATATTCCTGTGGGACACCTATTTACAAAGGGTTTTCATCCATCTGAGAGTGTAAAAACATCATACATTCCTCCAGGCTAAAGGAGAGGCATTTCAGGGCATCCTGTCCACCTCAGATAGTGTACAGTGGCTTTATGTATCCCTCCTCTAGGTGCTGTCTGCCTGTGACTTTACATCACAGCCCTTTCCTGCTGAGATTGTGCAGGTCTGTTGTGTGAGTACTACGGTAATGTGGTGCTGGCCCCAGGGAAAGCCATGGTGTTCCCACTGGGTTTCCTTAAGGATCTTTCCCTCCTGACAAGTGGAAGCAGATGGCAGAGGGAGGAATCATTTATTCCTCTCTTGGCGGGAGCTGGTCAGTTGCACCTGTTGCATGTGTTGGATGGGGCCTGACACTAGTGTCTATGTATAGCAGTGCCAGACAAGAAAAAGTGCATTTTCCCACCCCTGAACGCTGCTGGATCGTTTGCCCATGACTCTGCTCCCTGGCCATGACCGGTCTGGTTTGTGCCTTCCCAGAGGTCAGTCAAGATAATGATCCTTGAAGACCACAACAGCAGTCACCTGAATTTCGATTACTCGGCCCCAAACGTTTCTGTTAAATAGGAGCAGAGTCAAACTGACGGGAAAGTAAACCCCAAACCAAACAGTAATTACAAATGGTCAAAATGGTGCTTGGCAGAATACCACAAGCAGCATTTCTGAATGGGTGCTGGCACCATACTTTCAGGCAAGCCTTGGACACTATTCCCAAGCTGAAGCCTGGCTGAGTACACTTTTAGTTGCTCATCCATTTGTAAATACTATTAAGGATACTGTTAAAAATAACCCAAATAAATAACTATACAGCAGATATTTCTGTGTAGCTGGTGGAATATTTGAATATATTCGAACATTAAATCAGAGCCAGCTCCTTGTAATCATTTATGTTCGTGCTCTAGATCTTTCTGTGTGATGTGCCTTTGCAGATAGCAGTGCAATAAAATACTCCATTATCTCCAGATACTTTAGACTGTGCCATTCTCTAAACTGCGTGAATTATGCTTGATGTTTTCCTCAGGTAACAGTTCCATACTAAAATGTATTTCCCAATATTTCACCAGGTCTCTTATCAGTTCTTGCATTCCTATCAGCTTCAGCTTGTTTTGCAAGAATGTGTAAAATGAAATGATCTGGGATTTTGTTCATGGAGCAACACTACTGTGTTCATCTAGCAGGGGGGTTCACCCAGCTGCAGGCTCCACACTTTAACAGGTCCGGGGTCTACAAACCCTCATATCATCACCAAGTGTTTGATCCAGAGCTATTCAGGTGTGTACAGCTCTGTCTGTTATAACCATTTGAAATCACATCTGGATTTGGGAGTATTAACCTGTACTCACCTTTATTGCCAGGCTGCTCTTCCCCTGGATTTGCACAAACTGGGTAGTCATGGGATATGGAGTATTTTGTCTTTTGTTCTTATGTCAGGGTAGTTTAAGATTATTTAAGGAGCCTCACTTCCCTGAATATTTCAGTAATTGTTAAGGGAGAGACTTCTGGTTCCTGTATTGTAATGAATTGTCACTGAAATTTCTTGAATTTTTGTTTATTTTTTGATCTACTGTAATATACTTCACTTTTTCCATTTGTAGGCTCATAAACATTGCCATACAAGTCTCCCAAGTATACATTGCAATCTAGCACAGAAAAGCCTGCTTTTCTTACTTGTTTTACAGAGATCCTTAGAAGTAAAGCAGTAGATTCAATGACCACGTGCTGAAAATCAGTAGTTTAATGTTTTAGATTAGTGCTAGCAAACTTTCACTACTTTAATGTTTGTTTCTCTATATCATACAGATACTACATACTTTCAAAAATACCAAAATATCCTAAAGAGTAAATAAAATATTAAACATATTTTTAAATGACTACTATCATTAATACAAGTAGGATAAATTAAAGATAAAATTCAAGAGCTGAGTTTAGCTGTAAGCAGAAATTAAATATCATTTTGTTCATCCCTCTCATTTTCAATCTATAAATGAGATATTTCTCATGCTGTTAAAAAGTTCCACAGTACCCTCTGCTACACTCACACCCCTGAATATCCTTCCTGTCTACTTGTTCACAGACCAACACAGGGAAACTATAAAATAGGTTTATGCAGATCAGCAGGTGTCCTGACCTGGCACACTGTCTGCTCAGAAGACAGAAATAAGAAGGTAGCAATTGAGGACTGAGATAATCCCAGCTGTAGCACTCCTTATTAGCACTGCATAGAGCCTATGGTTTCAGTCTTATTATTTTTTTTAGCTGCTTTTTTTGCCAGTTTTTTTTTTTAAAAAAAAGAAGTGTATTTGTTCCCTCTGCCAAACCTGAAGGAATGCTCAGCCACCCAGGGCTGTAATTAGGTTCACAGTTGTCTTTGGATCCCAAAGTGGCTACTATTGCCATTCCTGTTTGCAACATTATTGGTAAGAAGAACTGTGCTTCCTCCAGCTGGGATAAAAATATGCAAAGCTACAAATCCCAAAGCCAAGCGTGCAAGCCATTTTGCAACCGGTGAGCAGTAAAAGCAAGGGTGGAAAACCCCCAGTCCAGGTGTGGTGGCACCTTCTTTTGTAGCAACTTCTGAGGAACAGATCCTGGCTGCAGCACCAGCTGCCAGAGCTGGTGCTCCCCTTCGCTCCTTGACAGACTGCTTCAGGTTGTAATCGTGCCAGATCAAACAAGCTAAAAATACCGTGTCTAATCAGTTTAGGATAAAGGCCATCTTGGAAAAGATAGTTGCTCCAGGAAATTAGCTTCTTTCTCAATAGCTGGAATCATTTCTACTGAGTCATCAATGGGGCTTGGAGTGCTGAGCTACGGGAATAAAACAAAAACATCTTTTGGGTGAAACTAAAAAGAGAATCTCCCCTATGCTGAGCTTCATGCAAAAACACCTGCAGATAAGGCAATAAGAAATTGATCTGCTTGAAGGGCAAAACTGGGACTAGGAAAAACAGCCATAATCCTGGAAACAAGTCCCTTAACTACAAGCATTTGGGGGATGAGTGAATGAATGATGGGGGAAAGGAGAGCCTCCTGTATTTACCATCCAGTTAACACAGTCAGTGAAGCAGGGAATTTAAAGCAAACAAAAGGAAGATAAAGTAAGAGCAAGGTTTCCAGCAGGGCTCTTCCCTGAAGGATGAGGAGGCAAATATTCCTTGGGATGGGGCCAACAGCACCCAGGATCCTCTGCAAGCACAACCAGGTGTTTGTCCAGAGTGGACAAAGGGAGGTGAGGAAAATGGAGTCAGCTGTCTAGAAAACTAGAGCTGGAGGTCTGGGGAGTTGATCTGCCAAAGAAAGGTCAGAGAATTAATTAGCCCTCATCAGACTTTCCTTTATATCTCCTAAATTTCTTCCCTCTCTTATTTCCTAAGATGTTTACATGAAAAAGTGGCCCCATAGATGATGTCCTTGGAGTGAGTATGTTTGAGTCATCCAGTCTGACTGTCAATGGAAATTAAATGCTTACTCTATGTAATGCCATAAACCCACACATTGCTGGGGCTTAAAGCTCAGTCCTGAAACAGTATTGCAACGTGCCACAGCATTTAAGGAGATTCCTCACTTGTGTCATATCCATTATCACTTTCAGCCATATTCCTTACAAAAGCATTAATCATAACTAACAATTTAAGATTGGTCATTGTAAATAGAATTATAGAATCATAGATTCATTTTGGTTCGAAGAGACCTTTAAGATCATCAAGTTCAACTGTTAACCCAGCACTGCCAGATCACCGCTAAATCATATCCCTAAGTGCCACATCTACACATCTTTTAAATACCTCCAGGGATAGAGGAGTACCTTTATATATGATAGTAGCTTTAATGAAAAACACATCCAGATATCTGTATTCTTTTTATTAGCTGTCTTTATGGTGAGAAGTTAATTACTTTTAACCTACTGGCTACACTTCCATGACGTAGTATTTTCCAAGGTCTGCTGGGAAGACTTTTATTTTATGACTCAGGATGAGCCTAAAATAATAACCATGTATCTAAGTACATCTGATAAATGTGAGTTGGTTGTAGTCTAATGTCACTATCAGTACAAGCCCTGATTTGGTATCTTCTGTCTTGTGATGAGCCCATCAAAAAACAACCACATAAACCTATACAGATTCCTTCATTTTATTAAATCATTCTGTTTTTCTAGCCAATGCAAACCTTTATTTACTGAACTATTTACTCAGAGCTTGGTTTAAAAAGCACTGAAGAATCAAATTGCAACTTGTTTTGGATGGGCAGGATTCATTATCAGGACAAGATGAACAGCTACTGTCACCTGAGCTGTGGGGTGCAAGGTATATTGTTGTTTCCAGCTTCTAACAAATCATGATAAATGAATGACATAAAATTTTGTGTATGATTCTTGATATTATGAAGAGTACTGAGTTGCTGCAGTTGAGTTGGAAAGGCTGCATCACCCACACCAGCCTGTGTCCCGATGGGCTCCAGGCCAATCCAGTAGGAAGAGAGACCTCCCGCTGTCAGAGGTGGCAAGGCCAAAAAGCTTTCTGCCTCATGTTTTGGGTGTAAAATGAGACTTTGTCAAAAAGATATTCATATCTACAATATAGGAATATGAATATATGACTATGAATATGACGATATTTCTCCTGCACCTTAAGATGTTCTTAAAGTTTCTAGGACAATTTTCTTCCACGTGAGGCTAAGCCTCAGTTATATTAAACAACTAAGTTTGGTTGTTATTTCACTAACTTAAAACACAACTCTTCATAGTGAGACATAGCAAAACTTGATGGCAATTATCAAGGTGAAGTAAAGGAGGAAGTCAGGACACTTTTAGGAGAGCACAATGCTAAGCTTCAGACAGGTGAGAGAGAGAGCAGAGAAACTGGGAGTGCCAGCTTGCTGAGGAGGTTGATATGGGGTGAGTTAATACAAATTAGCCTATGGAGGGATTTGAGCTGTGTGCTCCTCAGGAGTTTTCTGTGCCTGCAGCCTGGCAGCTGTGTGGGAGGTGGATCCAGAGCCCCAGCATGGCATCAGCCCCTGCAAGTACTGTGACATCTGCATGTGCAAGAAGGGCATCATGGGCCAGGGACAGGGAGAGTGGTCTGACTGCTTTCCTTGCACCCCTAGCTGAGCTCTTATCCTTGCACAGAGGGCTGCTGGCTTGTCCTTATGGAAGGGTGGCCCTCCTGGGAGGCTGCTTCGGACAACTCAGAAATCAGCCCCACTGAGGAGGAGCAACAGGGAGATGGCCCCACCAACCTGCTCCCAGCACTTCCCCTCCTCCTGTCCACCCACAGGGCAGCACAAACAACTGAGCACTCATTCTGGGCTGAAAAGAGACAATTATGGGCTTGATTTAGCCAAATGAAGTGAAAAAAAAGAATTTCTTAGGGACAACAGATCATGTCTTCTCTTGCCAACTGCCTACATGATGGAAAATGAAATTTTATTGTGTATACACAAAAGAATTGAAAGCTAAGATTTTTCCAAACTGATGCAACCCAATTGCAGAACACTGCACTCAGCCTTGACTGCCTTGTGCACCACAGAGCACTGTGTTAATATTTAAACTCAATCTTTTGACTTTTATCCCAGCAGCTCCTGCCACTGGGAGGTTGTAAGGTGCATGAGATGGAAATTACAGCAGATGAATCTGAGATCCTGGAGATCTGCAAGCAGTGCTTCTGGTGAAGCTATCACACCTGAGAGCTGACCTGCATCATGTCCTGTGAAAATGAAAAGCGATGCTATGAAGGAGTCCTGGTGTGTCAACAGGAACCCAGCACACACCATGCCATGGCTGTACCTTATCTGCCTTCAACCCCATGATTAGGGAGCGGTGAGAGTAGCATGGGGGACTAGAGACACAGCTAGAGGTGTAGAGGAGAGCAGCTTTGATGGAGCACTAAGATTGTGAATGGTTGTGGAAGATAATTTGTGCCATCCTCTGACCTCGCATGTCGTGTGCTCATAGAAGGCAAGAAAAAATTGGATAGTTTTAGTATTTTGAAAGCAAGGTGGAGAGGACGAAAGAGTAACATGTCTGTGGCAGAGGAATAAGGTGCCAGGAAAATATGTGGAAAGAGTAAATGACACATGCAGAGTAGTGAGTGTCTCCTTAAGGCACTGATAAATTGCTATCTAAATAAATCTTCAGCAGAAAAGATTGAGGATGAATACCTCAGGCACCCTTTTCCTGATCGATTCAGCTGTGAAAAAACATTTTCCTTAAGAATCAGTATATAAAGCTCTCTCCTCACTTCCTAGACATCTACATATCTATGTCTGCCTGTGCAAGATTCCTCATGTACATTTTCAAAAACACAAATGGACACTAATAACCATTCCGACACAAACATCAATCAGTATTACAAATGCAAACACAATCATTAGACTGCCCTGATCATACACAAAAATGAGTTCTTGTGACCCCTATCAACCAATTTTTAATTATATATTGATACTTTGTTATATTGATATTTATATAAAGTATTTTGTCTTGACAGTCTAAAAATACAAAATATTAAATGCCATTGAACTCTTGTATTCTCAGTTAACATTTGAAAAATGATCCAAAATATAATTCTCATTCAAGTATAATTTATTAACATAAACCTATGCTGATAACCTTTACACCCTGTCTGAAGATAAAGTATTTCTAAATGCACCTGTTATTTAATCACTCCAATTTTTTGGAAGATAATAGTTCAATTAGAGGAACAATATCTTGATTAGATGAACAATTAATTCTTGTTTGAGTGTCATTTTTATTACTACTGTCTCACTGTACAGTTAAACACTACCCATGGTATCCCACTATTAATGTGTAAGTGATATAATAACGTCAGTTTTTAGAATCTTCCACTCAAGATTCTTGAATTGCTTTATGACTGTTAGTGTGACTTTGTAACAGTCTTCCATAGCAGATAAACATTTGATATTTGCTTTACTCAACAGGAACTGAAGCATCTAAACATTACTTAGTGCTGTATCAAGTGATATTTTATTCATGGATATTTTGGAAACTTCCTTTGCAAGGACACCTTCTCCTGTGACGGCCCAGGTAGCCCAATGTAGCTCTTGTTAGAGGTAGATACTAGCTCATAGCAATCGATATTCTTCCTTGTTCTGGAATTAAAATAACGTTGACTGGGAAAAGTCTCCTGAAATCCTGACCAAGCTTGGAGTTATTTTAAGGGAGAAAATACCATCCTTACATTCTCTCTTTCTTGTGCTTTGAGTTGCTACCAATCAGCTCAAAATCACCACCACATCCCTCAGGAGTGTACACTGATTTGCTCTGTGACTGACTAGTTCATACAGGGCAGACAGCCATGTCCTTGTGTGGGTGGTTGTGCCTCAGCTACTGTGACCTGAGTGTTCAGGTCCTATTGTTCATGTGCTGCCATCCACGAGGATGTCTCATCAGATGTCTTTTTTAATTGTTTCCCAACAACGTCTCTTTAATCTGTTTTAGTTATCTATTAGGCCTCCAGCAAGAATTCCAGAATTGCAATAACCGTAGTTGAGATTGTTTGGAAGGTCTGTGAGGGACATTGCAGGTATTTGATATTTGTCTGTTAGACATTAATATGACTGTACTCTGCAAATATGTTAAGAATGCAGCTATACAAAGGCACATCTACAACGGACACTCTGAGTGAGACCTCCTGATCTCCCTACCTCTCAATATTAGAAACAAAAAAGGGCAAATGAGACTAGAAAGAATCAAATTCAAAACCCATACAGGAAATCCTTTATCTCTAAGTGCCCAACCCAAAGTGAAATTCCTGCCATGAAGTACTGATGAAGCCAGCAGCCCTACAGGAATTTAGTAAGTGAATATTGATTGCCCTACTTGCAGCTGCAGTGCTCCATGCTGAGCTGCAGGTCTTTATAATAAGTTCCCAAGTACAGAATTTGTGATTGAAATGTCCACCTCTGGTTACTGACACTCCCACTTATTCCACTCGCTCCATGCAGTGGGTCTCAAGGTTGCAGACCTGCTGAGAGGGGACCCAAACAAAGCCAGGTATTGAGTCTCCTGGTTTCTTGTTATTGCTTTTTAAAAGAGCCTAAAAAAAACACTACTTAAAAAAAAAATTAAGATTGCAAAGTAAAGCATCCCAAATCAGAACATGATGTAGTTCAGGTTGCTTCTATATTGGATATAGACATTCACTGCAGGATCTCATCTTTATGTTCCACAGGCCCTGTGCCTCTTCAAAAGTCTCTGCTAGAGATGAGTTGGATGGCTCATGGAAGAAGACGGATGTGGATGCCCATAACTGAGCTTATCACACTTAACTGTCTTTACGAGAAGATGGGAACTTCCAGGGTGTGATTAGCCCACCTTCCCATGGTGGCTGTCTATAGGAGGTGATCTGAATTGTGCCTTGTATTTGTGGCTCCCACTGGCTGCAAAGGCATTTCACAGGAGACTCCCAGATGCAAGTGCTGACTTTGTACATGTTTAAAGTCCAGTAGTTTGACTCCTGTCCTCGGTGCATAATGGCAGGTGCCACTAAAGGGAGGTTTGAAAAGGTTAGTGAGCTTCAGGAAGAGAAGATGAATTATCAGTATCTGTCTATCTTGAGTCTTGACAGAGCAGTGCAGATTCTGCCCTGGTGCGACAAGGCAACTCCTGTGTTTGTTTGCTGAGCTGACAATGGCCTCCTAGATTAGATCAGTTGGGTGAGCTGGGTTGATCTAAGGGGCCCTGGGTGCTAATGGGGAGGTCCTGCTCCCCTCTCCATCGCCCTGACACCTCTGCCGTCTGTTGCTGGTGTGTCCTTTGCCCTGCAGCAAAGGTGCTAATGCGTAGCTTGACTGAGGAATAGCTAGAAAACGAGCAGTAAGGAGAAGAGGGGAAAGATGAGTGGGAATTTGGCAACTAACAGTGAAGACGGACACTGAGTTTGCTCTGTAATTTTCCAGGTAAACCTACTGGATCTCCCATTGGCATACTCGGATCACAGTTTTACAGTGTAAATCAGGTTGGAGGAGCAGCAGCAAAGCAAAAGCTTTGGAATTAATCTCTACTGCTAGGATTCCCCCAACAGCACTGTAAGTGAGCTTTGCTGTGGCAACACAATGCACAGTCTATATAGCCCCAGTCCCTTCCCAGTCCCAGTGCCTTTTGGAGTTTTCAAGTTCCTTCAGCTCCCTCTGGAGGGAGAGAAGATATTTTCGAGTGAGGCAGAATAAATATACTGAACTAAGGCCATGGGCAATCTGGAGTTGAGCTACAGCCCAGTTACTGTAATTTAGTTCTAAACGCACAAATAGCTTAAGCCACCTCAGAAGACTGCTGCTACAAGAGACGTGGATGTAGCAGTAATATCTCTGGTGAGTCAAGAAAATATCCCACTAAAACAAACTGATAAAGAAAACAAATGGATTTTAACCCAATGGATTTTAACACTCTAAGGATGTGGCTGAATCAACATCTAAAAATGCCCAAGTAAATAGGGACATTAGAGGGAGTGAAAAACTCTGAAATAAAGATTCCTTTATCCTGCAGAAAGAGCAGATCTGAGTCCTCACAGGTACTGACAATGTACTTTAGGCTACTGCTTGGTGACTTTGGAATGTTGGATCATCTGGTGACCCAGAAGGGCAGTGGGGACAAATCTGCCCAGCAGTTGGCACAGGAGCATTATCTTTCTGAGCTTCATTTTTTTATTCTACTTCAAACCAGCCTTGAAGATCCAGAGACATCCTCATCCCAAAGAAGTTGAACCTTGCTGAGCTTATCCAAGCACTTCTATTGCCCTGAAGCTATGTTTAGGAATATGGCTGCACTTTACTCCTACTCACGTAGACACACTTGAACTGGCTAAAACTGGTTAATTTAGATGCTGATAACAGAAAACACTCCAGTCTGGCTTGCACCTAATTGCATATAAACTGCTCCACTTCCTCTTTCCTGTTCTGCAGCTTCTGGATTTTTACACCCAATACTTTTTTATTGTTATTATTTGAGTGATTGTTTTCATCTCACTGGCTCCTTGGCTTACTTCTGACTAATAGTTTCAGCCTTCTTCCACAGCCAAAAAGTTGTCTGCAAGCCCACAAATCTGAATGCAAAGAAACCTCCCTACCAAAGAACTCACAGAGGTAGCACAGTGTCTGTCCAGGCGCCTTCACATCTGGGTCCAAGAACATGGGCAGTGGAAACATATTTGTGCTGGTGTCCAATTCAGGATTAGGAACGGTGACTGAACTCAAGCATGTGAAGTGTCTTCCAAGACACAGTGCAAGAAGCTGGGCTGAAGTGGGGCAAACCAAGCTGCCAGAAGGCAGCACAGTCCTGCTGTGTGCAGTCACATGCAGTGCCCAGAACTGCATTCCCAGGGCCTTCCCTGATCTAGGGTTGGGCCCTGCCCCCTCCATGCTCCAGCCATCCCAGCACTGGCTGCTCTCATGCAAAGAAAGCTGGAGACCCTAAACAGAGGGGAAAAAAAACCTTTCCAGAAAGCTCCTAGCCCTACTCCATGTTAATGTGTTAATGATAATGAGACCTTGTGTTAGGGTGCAGAACAGAAGAGAAGGTGAAGTTCAGGTTTTTGGGCTTGATGTTTATTAAAGAAGTCTGGGGGAGAATAGTAATTAACATTAGTTATCTAGTAAACCTCTAAAGATAGACCTGTGGCCAGTTTAGAAGAATTGTATGATTATTGATCCTTCCTTTTGTGGCATCAATATGAGTAACCTACTAGGATCATCGTCTCTGCTATGTGTGCACTTTTAAAAAATTGAGGTTGTTAGCTAGTACATGATTTTGAGTCTTCCTCTAAATTATCTCTTCTCTTTCAGTGCCATTTCCAAACTTTCTGCTGTAGATTTATTTTATTTGAGGACCTGCAGCCTCCTCCTGAAATTTCAGCGGGAGCATCTGCAACAGTGTATTGATTCAGAATACAAGTGAACTTTTGTAGCGAGTCTCTTCATCATCTCCCATTCCTCTGCTTTGTGGTGCATGGTGGAGGAGCTTCCGACTGCTTGAACCACATTCCTGGAGATGGGAAAGAGTGGGAAGATGTGCTCCACAGGTGCATCCAGGAGCATCTGCAAATGAGAGTTCAACAGAGCCAGGCTGCAGCTCGTACAAAATAAAGATACTGAAATGTGGATTTCAGGTCCTCAGCACCAACTGCTTTGCTGTACAAATCCACTTCTGTTTGTACATATGTTGTGATTTAAACCCAGACAGCAGCTAAGCTTCACTCAGCTGCTTGCTCACTCCTCTGTACAGTGAGGTGGAGGAGAGAATTGGAAAGGTAAGAGTGTAAAACATGTGAGATGATAGGCAGTTTAGTAGGTAAAGGAAAAGCTGTGTGTGCAAGCAAAGGAAACCAAGGAATTAATTTATCATTTCCCACTGGCAGGCAGGTGTTCAGCCATCCCCAGGAAAGCTGGGCTCCATCATACATCACGGTTACTTGGGGAGACAAACACCATCACTCCAAATATCTCTCTTTTCTCCTTTCTCCCCCAGATTTTATTGCTGAGCATGATGTCATATGATATGAGATATCCTTTGGTCAGTTGGAGTCAGCTATCCTAGCTGTGTCCTCTCCCGACTTACGCACTCCCAGCCTACTCACTAGCAGGGCACTGTGAGGAGCAGAAAAGGCCCTGACTCTGTGCAACCATTGCTCAGCAGTAATGAAAACATCCCTGTGTTGTCAGTACGGTTTACAGCACAAATCCAAAACATAACCCCATACCAGTTACTACGAAGAACTTTATTCCAGCCAAAATCAGTACAATATACTACATGTTAAAGTGGAGGTAGCTCTTTCCTCTGTGCTTTCTTGCTTTGTAACGCAAGTCATGCTGGTTTTACTTGGTTTAACCCTCAGTTTTCCTTTATGTTTCTTTTTCTCTTCTTCCTCTTCTTACACTTACGAACAAGCAGTTTCAGGCAACATTTAGCTTGACGTTGTATTTCTACCTGCAAAATTACATTTCTTTATTGCTGAAACATCAACCATTACTGTAAAGACTAGCCATATATCATTCTACATTGTCTGAATGTTATTTAACTTCTTTCTCTATTCTATGTGTCCTAACAATAAACACAAAATGTGTATATAAAGATTTTGCTTATAGTCTTTAGCTTATAGACTGCAGCTAAAGGCCCTCGGGTTGTCAGAACTTAATGAAATTCATCCTGGACTGCTTCAGGAGTCAGAGAAGCAACCTTTGACTCTTTTCAGAGACCTGGTGAAGGACAGGTGTTGGAGTCTTGCCGAGTGTGAAAGAATTGACTTTATTTTTAATTGAAGAAGAAAGGAGAATCAAGGGAATCCAAGACTACTTCAACACTTTTATAGAAACTTTAGCACCTTGAAGATAATAAAGAGATAAGAAATGATGAATAGACAATTTTCAAGATCAAATAAAATATTCTCTTTGATAGACTAACCAGCCCAGCGTAGATCTGAAGTAGATGTGAAATTTTCCAATGACGATACTAGAGTTGAGGAACAGGCAGCCAGCAGCATGGTAAAATCTCCTTGGAGCTCCTAAAGAGAAGGTTAGATAGCCTCAAGGATAGCTGAGCAGGTGCTGAGAACAAGGGCAGAGCACCTTTACTCCAGCTTGAGCCCATTGCCTCTGTCAACATGTTTTCTTGCATTGGGGAGCCAAAACTGGATGCAGACCTATACAGATTAGTCCCACGAGCACTGAAGAGAGGGAAAAAATCCCTCTTCTCAACCCGCTCATGCAGCTCAGGAGGATATTTGCCTTCTTTGCTACCAGGGCACATTGCTGGTTCATGCTCAACTTGGTGCCCAGCAGGACAGACGGGTCCTTTTCTCCAGAGCTGCCTTCTCTCCAGTTGGAACTCAGCCTACACTGCAGCACAGGATTAGTGTCTCCCAGGTGCACAACTTAGTTACAATGTGCTATATTAACAGACTAGCACACAGTATCAAAAGCAAACAGTAATGTCAATATAACTAATCTATATCAATTACAATTCTTAAAGGGCAAACTTCAGATTAGCACGGTACACGCACCTTGATTTCCATGGTGTCAGTTGATTTGCTGTGTTAGATCAGGACATCCTCCAATCCAGGTACCATACAGCATTAACACCACGGTGATCTTAGATGCAGGAAATACACTCTGTTTATCACCCTGTTATCACTGAAAGATCCAGGCCGCACAATAACGTCATGCTTCAGGAAGAACTTTGACTTTTATAAAGCCAAGGTGAATTAACAATGGGAATTTTCTCTCTGAGCACAGAAAATGTCCCTGGCTCCTGGTGCAGAAATTCCTGTTATTCACAAACCCCACTTGCTCAGGGGATTTAAAGGCTAGATCCTGGATTAGAAGAGCAGAGCATGAGAAAACCCATTCCCTGAGTAGAAGCGTGCCATTTCCCTGATGCGATACATGTTTCTTGAAGGGCAGCTGTGAGATAATTGCCTTGTTATTTAGGTTTTATTTTAATTTTAATTACCTTGTTTGCCAGAGCTTTTGAAATCAAAGAAAATTAAATACTGCAGAGTCACTGCATTTAAAATGGTCTTGTTTGAGGACAAAAGTGAGATTTTAGTTTATATGAAAACTCACGTAGAAACTTTACACCTCTGTTTAGATTTATATGCTTGCCAAAACAATAGAACCAATGAATTTTACAGGTGTTTAAGAAATACAAAATATTTGTAGCTTTGGTTTTGATTTTAATTAAAACCCTGCAAATTTAAGTGAAAGCTTAAAACAAATGAAAGTACTTTTTTCTTAATGTGAAAATTAACCAACACTTTATGATTAGCTCTGGTATAAATGTTTATTAAGATGTTTAAATGACCAATCACAAATTAAGCACAGGAAAAGAAAACATCAGTAATGCATAATCCTATTCTAATTCTCATTGCAAAGACTTTGAATTACGGGCACTACACAATTTTATCCTGCAGTGAATAATTTTTTTTCTAATGCACAAACTTCCAGAAATAACACAGACCTTTCGCCTTGTTCAAACCAGGCCTTCATATGCTGCATCGGCCTCATTCACAATCTCCTCTCTAGCTAAAAGGTCACAAATTTTTCAGAACTGAGTAATGTGAAGGGAACAGAATTTTACAAGGTACAACAAGTTACTGTTATGTGAAGCCACTCACTGCTGTTGTGAAATAATTAATACCCGAGAGGAAGTCACATGGAAGGAATATGGAGGGAAAGGCATCAGACATGGAGCTCCCACTTTCGTTCTGCAGCACAGACTTGAGAAAGTTAAGCAAATCAATAACTAAAGGGAGATTCATCTGTGCCTCCTTTGAGGGGTGGCAGCGCAGTTCTGTCCCTGGGATACCCAGAGTGGGACACAGTTGAGCCGCCCAAGGTGCCCAACTAGCACCCGAGTTCTCCGTGCCATGGAGGCTCTCCTTCTTAAATGGGATGAGCTTTTTCCTACCATCTTTGACTTTCTTAAAGTTTGATGTTACACATAGGTCACTTGAGTCTCCTCTCTGTTCATCCAACGGCAGCTCTACAGTCAGCCATTGGAGGGCAATCCTTGACAGCCGCCCTGGGATGGAATGAAAAACCCTCTCAGTTTGCCAGTCCTTCTGCATCTCCCATAGGAGCCCAGAAGATTACCTTTCTATTAGACCTGCTAAACCAGATATCTGACCTTGACAGCTGCAATGAGGTGAGAAGACAAGTCATGCCTTGATTGCTTGCTTTCCCTGTATGATAAAAGCAGAGGCAGAAATCTTTGAAGGCTCCAAGGAAGATTGTGTTGGCCATGGTGCATGCATATAAGATAGGCAAACAGGATGTCCTTGCTGCTTATTTTCAAAGGCACCTGCTGACCACCCAGGGAATTTGAGTACTTGCTTTAGGAGGATGGTTTTGCTAGGTGCCTAACATTTAAATGTGAAGAAGAGTCACTCCCTTGGGTGAGGCGGCTGAATTGCACCTCACTCATGAGCTGCCAGGGGCAGGGTGCTGGGTGTTTAACCATGGTATGTGATGAAGACTTAGGTATGTCATAGTTACAGCTTAGACCGATGCCCTTTTCTATGGTGACAGTGCGGTGTGAGAGGACCCAAATGGGTCCTGCCACCAGACTCGGCTCTTGTGTCCTCTGTAGGGTCTAACTTCCCTTTGGCTCAAAAATGCAGCGCTTCAGCCTCCCTGACTCGTGCTTGCTACGTGTGCTTCTTCAGAGCTTCACCTAGCCAAGGAATGTCCCAACTGCTTAACTCTCCTGCAAGCATTTGGGAGCCCCAGATCTTTGTAAAATACCTGCAGAACAAAGTACATACCAGAACTGATACGCTTTTGAGATGCTTGTCCTGCCTCTTTGGTGAATCTGAGGTATGCTGCTGTTTTGCATTTTGCCCTGTCGCGTTTGTCGTCCTCCTTCCTATTTATTCCATATTGCCCACATATTGGTGCAGAACACCAAACAGAGGTCACGGATTTGCTGTAGCTTTCTCCCCACTTCTCTACTCATCTTGCTTTATTTAATGCCTGAGTGATAGGAAGCTTTTGTAAGCAGAGCAGTAATCTAAGCAGTTTAGAAAACAGTACGGTACCCTGCTTTGGACAAGGTTGTGGGGCAAAATGTCACTCCTGTATCTTTCTGGATATACTTTACCCTGCCATGCTGCTCACTCTCACCAAAGAGAGCAGTTTACCAAAGATAGGAAGAAACATCTGAAAATGTGTTTTGTGAAATATGGCTTCACAAGGTACAAGACACCGTCCAACCCTTGGATGCAGCGTGTTAAGTCTTCCAGTTCTGTTTTCCCCAAGTCAAACACAGTGTAGTGTTCTGCCCAGACTGATAATTTGATAATCTCAGTGTGTACAAATAAATATCTGTGTATAGATATATTTGTAAACATGCCATTTGTAATTCCATAAAATATTCAGTATTTCAAAGAAATACAGTGCTCTAGATTTTTATATGTACTTTTTTATATGTACTTCTCACTTCTTTCAAAACCATCTTTGCAGATCTCTGTTAGTCTATGCAGACATGTTGCCCTCTGTTGACTTCAGTATGTGCCTGCAGCTTGCCTCTAGCTCCAAGTCAGAGTTGACTCTTGTTCTCAGGGCAGCTAGCCAGAAGACTTCTTGATGCAGTTTATTTTCCTGACAGAAGATCAGAGAATAGTTGAGGTTTGAAGGTACCTCTGGAGATCATCTTGTCCAACCTCCTGCTCAAGCAGGGTGACCTAAAGCTGGTTGCCCAGGACCGTGTCTGGATGGCCGAGTATCTCCAAGCATACAGACTCTATAACCTCCCTGGGTAGCCTGTGCCAGTGGTCAGTCACCCATACAGTAAAAAAAAGTGTTTTCTGATGTTCAGAGGGAACCTTCTGGGTTTCAGTTTGTGCCCATTGCCTCTGGTCCTGTCACTGGGCACCACTGAGAAGAACCTGGCTCCATTCTCTTTGCATGCTCCCTTCAGGTATGTATATACATTGAAGAGATCTCCCTGAGCCTTCTCTTCTCTGGGCTGAACAGTGCCAATTCTCTCAGCCTTTCCTCATGGGAGAGATGTTCCAGTCCCTTCATCATCTCTGTGGCCCTTTACTGGACTCTCTCCAGCATGTCCATGTCTCTCTTGTACTGGAGAGCCCAGAACTGGACCCAGTACTCCAGCTCTGTCTCCCCAGTGCTGAGCATAGGAGGAGGATCAGGATCACCTCCCTCAACCTGCTGGCAATGCTTAGCCTAATGTAGCCCAGGATCCTTGGGAGCCTACTTTGCTGTAAGGGGACATTTTGTGCATACAACTGAACACAATAAAAACCAGGAGCGTATCCAGGTACCCGTAAACTCAGTGTTCACACAAGGAGTGCCACAACCAAAGAAGGGTGAGGTTGAGTCATGCCAGGAACAACAGAACAAAAAGCACATGGGTGATCACGGT
This sequence comes from Baryphthengus martii, assembly GCA_013396935.1. NCBI lineage: Eukaryota > Metazoa > Chordata > Aves > Coraciiformes > Momotidae > Baryphthengus > Baryphthengus martii. The sequence goes on along the minus strand of VWZK01010841.1, from coordinate 97,706 downwards.
TTACAACTACCACAGTCCTAAAGGCAACCCACTGAGGATCTCATTTTTATGATCTTTATTACTTAGAGATGTAAAACCTCAAGAAAATATTTTAACAAGCTCCAAATTGCATCAAAGTTCCCAGAAAGGTTCCAAAAGGCAGTTCCATCGACTCCAAATGACACTCAATTAACAGGCAAGGCTGTTGGGACATGACTGCTAGAACTGCAGTGAATGGGATGGAGAGTTCAGCCCTGCATTCCCCATGTGCCTCTTCACCACCCCACACTCACCACCCACCAAGACACACTTTGATGCTTTCTGCATTTTCCCGGGTCCCCTACACCCTCTTGCTACTCCTGGGTCCTGAAGCAAACACCACACAAGCCACCTTCCCTTCAATGGCCAAGGTAATCATCAGCATCTCTCAATTTGAGAAAACTTCATGGTGCTGAGCCCTCTGGCTGGGACACAAAGAGTGCAAAGAGATGCTGCATCTCTTTTGAGTTCTCCCCATGGGGCTTTCCAGTAGCCTTGCTGGGGATTCAGCTGCCCCCTCAGAGGGGCAGGGATGTGCAGCCATCTGCTTTGCCCCGTCCTGTTCTTGAGCTTGCTACCCAGGCATTGCACTCTTAGCAAGACATGATGTGCCCAAAGTATGCCCTTCAGAGCCTCATTTCTTGTTGCAGAAGATGGACTTGTTCACTGCTAGCAGTAACAACGTGCTCACAGCATTTAGATGTATGCCTGAAAAAATAAATTAATTTGCCTGCTAATACTGCTGCTGAGCACTGCCTGGAGGGCTCTGCTACCCTGCTGTGCACCAGAGCTGAGAGACCTGGGCAGAGGCCGTGGGGAATTGAAACATGTTTGTCGAGTACTTCCAGTTAGCTACAGATGGAGGATTTTTGCTTTTAATTCTTTTTTGTCTGTTCATTAATGAGGATGGGAGGAAACAATGAGGCCATGATACTTTTGCTGCAAACATCAAGGAACTCCAGGATTCTTTCTCATTAGCCAGCCTAAGAGATATGGTTTTAAATATTAAACTCTCAGGCACTTCCACACTCCAGTGTTGCTGGAGGTGCAGTCAGAGAAATCCTTATGTAGAAAGACATGAGATGAATTGCGACCACTGAATATGGTCTTTCATTTTGAACCCAGGAGCCTCCACACAGTGTTGTTAGTGCCAGTGACTTCATTAGCTAGTGCACTCTCAACTGATCTGACTGTATTTTATTAATGGGTGAATTGTTCTTCTCCTGGGTGGTTCCTCTAAGTAATTTAAGTCTGCTCTAATCAGAAAGGCTAGCATTTATGAATATTATGCCTCCCTTCTAAGGAATCTCCAAAATTTGTGCTTAAAAATGTGCTGCTTTGTATGGAAAATGACATAACACTGCCACCTCATGGAAATCTTGATTTTATACAAGAAATTTGAAAGTAAGTCTAGGAAACGTGAAAACTTTTTAATTCATAGAAAAGATTTTCAGTTTTGGGCAAGAGGGGCAATCAATATTATGAGCTATGTTGTATACTACTTATCTAAAGTCACATTTAGATGATTTTGGCATAAATTAAACAGAATATTGCACCTCTTCTAAACGAAGTGGAATTCGGTACGGAAGGAAAATTGTCTTAAGCAGTTGCTGTTGCCCCAACAGACAACGAAGGATTTGGATTTTCAAATATCGATGTGCTGAAGTGCAAATAACAGAGGACATGTACTCGTTTTTCTAGAGAACAAATAGTCTGGGAGAGTATAAATAGCATTGAATTAACCTGTGTCAATTATAAAAACGTCTAAATATTCTACTTAATTTTATTCTGACTAAATAAATTAAAATAATTATTCCAAATCACTTGAAATTCTTTCCAAATTTATATATCTTCTCTTTTACATTTTTGAGTATTTAAAAATTGAATTTATGTACATTTTGCTGTCATTTAGCTGAAAGAGGTTTCGTTCTGAGGCATGAGATATTTTTACTTTCTCCATCTGTTCCCAAGTTTTATTTTGAGTCATTAGATGTGGGTTTGTGAGCTTCTCTGCTTGACTTGTGTGTTTANCCGAGCAGGCGCCCTGGGGCGAGCGCGGCGGCCGCGGGGCTGGGTTGCGCTCCCCACCCTTCTCTGCTTTCGCTTGTTCGCGGGAAGGAGAATCGCTCCTCGGCCGCCGCGGCCTCGGCTGGGCTGAGGGGACACGGTGCCCGCGGAGTCGCTTGGCCCCAGGCGGGCGTCACGGTGCCCCGGGAGGGGTGGGCTCGGGGTCTTGTCCCTGGTGCCGTGTAATGCCGGGTACTCCCGAGAGCGGAAGAGGGGGGCCCCGGCCCGCAGGAGGCTTCAGCTACGGGGAGCGGCCGGGCGGAGTCGGGAGTGAGGGCGGGATACTTTGTGGCCGTAGGAACCGCCGGCTGTCAGAGGGTCTCCTCCCGCCTCCTGAATAGTGCTGGGGGCTTCAGAAGTACTCTCAGGAGCATTCTCTACTCCCCTTACGAAATGATCGGCCCAATGAGATGCCTCTAGCGACTATGCTGTCCCCATTACAATTAAAAACTCGCCCTCAAGAACCACCCATGTGATGTTGCCTGTTCCTAGGAAGTGGCCAGAGGGGATGATTATGGATCAACCAGACTCCTCATAAACTTCTGTGGCTGTCTGGTTTATGTCATTAAGTGATTTGAGAGCCGTGTGTGAAGGAATGAAAGTTTGAGTAGTTAGAGGCAGCCTTAGGCAAGGCTGACATGGAAACAGCTGTAAGGATGGGCTGAGGTTGCAGAGCAGGTAGATGGCAGAGCAACTTCTGCCTCTTGTTCATCGGTGTCCTCCATGTCTGCTTCAGCCACTTTGTTCCTGCTTTGGTTAACTGGTAACTAACTCTTTGTCTGTGCGTGGTTTGAATGCTTATTTTTTCTTCAAGGTTAGACTTCAGCTTTTAAAACTAAGGGGTTTTATTCCCTTTCTAGAGAAGCCATTTTGATCGAATTCATCATGGTCTCCAGGGACTTTGTGCAGTACCACAAAGGACCTATGCTGATCAAGGTAACTAAGTGTGAAGAATTTCTTTGGACAAAAAACTAGCCCACACCCCCCAAAACCCACAGAAATAAAAGCAGTGCTTCAAACTCAGAAATCAGACTTCTGAGTGACAGTGGAATCCATGTCAGCATGGTAATTTAGATGGAAAGTCATAGCTTATTTGATAACAAGCTAAAGCTATAAATAGAATTTGAACTGTAAGTAACATAAGAACGGTGATGGTAATTAATGTTTCAAAGGAGATTGTGGTTACAAGACATGAATTAGGTACAAAGTTTGCAGCTTGTGCTTCATTCATAATCAGTAGAGGTTGCATAGATGTCTGTTTCAGCCATATTTTCTCCTTTATAAGCTCCTGATTTTATGGCATTCAGTAAGCATTTATCTTTTACACTAAACAGCTATTGCCATAGCCATATTTCCAATATTGCCATATTGGAAAAAATGTTACAATAAACTATCCAGACATTTTCAGTTAGCTTCTTAAAGGTTTTATAGTGAGGGCTGGGTTAGACAGAATCCAGTTTCTTCATTTCGTTTTACATTATTTTCCCTGTAAAATTTAAGACCGGTTGTTTTTATTGTGTGAATGCCTCCATGCAACCTTTCCCTTTATCCAGAGAGTTACTTTCAGATCTGAGGTGTAATTTACTTATCTAAACCTAATTTATTAACTTGCATCATTTTGCTTTTTTAAAAATATGTTTTGAAACATGAATTATTTCCGAAATTATAAACTTATTAGTTTGCAGTAGAATTTTAATTGCAGAAACAAAAATAACTCAAGTGATCTCTGTTTCAGTTGATGCTGATGTCACAGTTATTGGTTCTGGTCCTGGAGGGTATGTTGCTGCTATCAAAGCAGCTCAGCTTGGATTTAAGGTAAGGTGAGACCTCACTCAGTAGAATATTCATCCAGATGAATTTGAGAAGTGTTTGGTACAGAAAAACTGAAATTTTTCTGTGACATCTTGAGCTACTAGATGTTCTTGACATGTCGGTAATCTTTCTTTACCTTGCTTACCCAGATTATATAGAGCTGAAATGGAGGTGTGAAGGCATTGCTATCTATAGCCCTGCTACTGACAAAGCTGATCAGGACACCTTGCTTTTGGTTAGAAGTGATAATTGAGGTGGGATTATACTGTTCTGAAAGAGAAAATGGGAAAAGAATGCCAGGAAGGAATTTTTCTTCCAATAAAGAAGAAAAAAGTGACAGTGACAAAAAGGCCACTCAAAAACAAGCTGAGGACACTCAAAAAAGAAAAAAAAATATATTCAATTGATATGCTTTTTGAATGTGTTGCCATTTTCAAATTTTGGAGGTGAAAACATGTCTGGGGAAATACTGTAATATCTAATTTACATTAATTTATGTTCACCTCTGTTCTATCTGTTGTCTTTGAATGCCTTTTGAAAGAGGCAACTTCCATCTGATGTGTACTAATGATGTGTCATTTAATTGATTGTTGTGAGAGTTCTGTGTGCTTAATGCATTTCAAATTTTCTAAACTTGATGAAAACACGGAGTGTGACTTCAACAGTTTGGCTTTTTTACCTTCCCTCCTTAATACGAGACCATCTTATGCTTTTGGCACTGTATTATTCTTCTCTTAATTATTCTAAAATCTGAGAAGGGCAATGCTAGCAGCCTTGAGCATGTTCCTGATGGTAGATACATCCCAATGTTTCTGAATTGTGACAGCTGGACTTCATGACAAAAATGAGTTGATTAGACCACATGGTAAGGACCAGAACTCCTGCTGATGAATGCAGGGGGCCAGATAGTGTTTAGTCTTCATCCTTGGATATTTTCAGAACTTGGCTGTACAGGGCCCTGAGCCTCCTGATACATCAAAGTTGTAGGTGTTGACTGTGTTTGGAGCCGGAGGTTTGACTTGTTACCCTCCAGAGGAAGTCCCTTCAACCTAAACTTCCTGTCATTCTGATTGTTGTTCCTCACGAGTCATTGCTTCCAACTGGATTTCAGTGATGTTTCTGGGGGTATCTTTCAGCTTTCTAATGTGTAACTTCCAAAATAGAAATGTTTGAGATTCCTTTAGGAATTTTACATCTGCCTGTGACCTAGCGCAGAGAAAAAAAGGTGCTCAATGCTGCAGGTTTTAACTGATACTGAGGCTTTCGGCCACATAAGCTCATGTTTGTTTATTCTAAAACTCTTCTTTTGTGGCTATATGCCTGCTTTTCCTGCAGCAACGCTATCCTCAGGTCCTTCGTATCTGTGATTGACAATAGGGTACCACATACAAGCATGTTTAAAAAGTGCCCTTGGTTCTGTTTTTCATCATAGCGAAAAAATAACATTGTTGTACTGCTTCACAACTAGTTGGAGTGCGCAGAATACTCGCACACACTAGCATGTGCCACTTGTAGCACTGAATAGGCCTCAAGAATGTTTATGCTGTCTTTGAGGAACATAAGGAGATGTTTTTGTGAGACTGGCAGAAAGATAGATTCTATAGTTACACCATCCCTGGAAGAACCTGAATGTGCTCTATTGAGTTACTGAACTTTAACCTTTGGCTTTAGTGCTGTGTGTGCTGGCACAAGTCTTAAGTCCTTCCGTCACCACCACAGCATCCCATGGCCAGCAATGTTCTCTGGACACTGCCTTTCAACTGCTTTGCTTCGACTTGGTGAAGCTGATGTAAAGTGGTTGAGGCAGAACCTCCTTATTGGATAAGGGTGGGAGCTGTTTGCTGTTTGATCCGTAGTGCCGCTTGGAGAGCCCTTGGATCTTGCATTCATTCCTCTGCTTAAAACAGGAGGAAGGGTAGCCAGGGGATCAGCTTATCTTAGTGTGTTTCTGTGGTTTGATGCGATGAATTCTGCTCTTTACGTTACCATTGCTTCCGCTTTAGCACAAAATCCACAATTTAAAGAAATGATGAAGGGCTGTCACCTGGGTAGTCACTTCACAGTAGATTGGAGCTTTTAGAGTATAAATTAAGGACCTGTTATTTTGAACACGTGTGCACCTTGCAAAGAAAGAGATGCCATTTTTTTGTTTCTTTTTTTACCATACTCTTTTCCTTCTCAAGTGATCTGTTTTCACTTGAAATTTTGTCAGTTACTTTTTTCCTTTGCACACTTTAATACTGGCAAGTCGATGAGAAGAAGATGAAATATTTTCCATCCCTGTTGGTATTTACCTTATTTTTGCTTGATTTTGCTTTATTTGTTTTTTGTTTTTTCTTTCTTAATAGGTATTGGTATAACTTTATAGCAATGGGTCTTGTGGGATAGCGTGTCTAGAGAGGGGAATATTGTTTCTAGTTTAGAGGTTTTGTTCTGTTTTGTTGTGTTTTTTTAAAGAAGATATTAATGCAGCTGTAACCTGTGCTGATTCGTTTATTTGTCATTTGCTTGTGATTAGTTGTTTTTAGGAATATTTTGCATAATTTATATTTTTCGCAGTTTTGGGTTTTTTTTAATTGTAAGGGGAACATCTTTCATAGAACTGAGTGTTGTATTTAGTTGTGGCAACTTTGCGGATTTTTGAAGTGGGAGAACAACTCTTAGACTTGTATGAAAGTATAAAGGCTACAAGGGGAAGTGTGGCTATCCTGGTAAAGAATTTTGTTGCAAAGAGTCGTTTTGTGGTTTTTAAGGAAAAAAATGAGGGAGGGGAAAAATCTGGACCACAAAATAAATCTAGGAATGAAATCAATGAGACACTTGTAGAGGAAGAGTTACTAGATAAATACCTGATCTTTATCATAAATTCTAATTTGTGCGATGCCCTGCAAGGACATGGTAGGATAGTATCGCTAAAAAATTCTTTCTCCCCCGCCTTCTTGTTTTTCCTCAGACTGTCTGTGTAGAGAAGAATGAAACATTAGGTGGAACCTGTTTGAATGTTGGATGTATTCCATCAAAGGTAAGTGCACATAGCTTGTCATAGCTTCATTACAAACTACAGAAATTATATGCATCACTTGGGGAAAAAAATAAGGAGTTTTTCAATATTGCCATAGTTTCTTTAAAAATTGAAACTGTAATCCAGATGAGCTGTGGATCCAAATAAATATAAGTAACACAAAGGGTTAAAATGCTTTTGATGGATAAAAATGTTTGTTTGCAAAGTCTGTTTTGTGGGCTTTCCCAGATGAGTCAGAAGAAGAGGATGAAAACAGGAGTTAGGTATAGATACAGCTTGTCATTCTGAGCTGCTGAGGCTGTGTCGTAACCAGTAATGCCTACTGTTTCAGGGGATTGTATCTCTTGTAGTCTAACTGTTTCAGGTGGCTGTACCATGTGGACTTCTTGATCGCCTTGTATCAGTTTGTTCAAAATAAACCTGTAGTTTTGTCCAAGATGATGTTCTTAGGCTAAAGGAATGCTGAGCTCTGTCACTAGAGATAGAGAAAGTAAATCTAAGTTAAAGGGAGAGAGGCACCCCTGAAAAATCTTGGAACTCTGATTTTGGTTGGATGCACTATGCTCTGAACAGAGCTGTCTCTCTCTGTTGAATGTAGAAAATGCTGATTAGCTTTTGAAATATTTGTCTAAGCTAAATTGGTATTCTCGGCAGCCTGAAAAGATGGCCTAGAAGGTGGGTCTAATAATACTTCTGTGTAGTAGTGCAGATGAGGAGGGAAAAGAGAGAGTCCAAGGCATGCCCTCTGATTCAGAAATTCAGAAGAACCTAATATTTGATGCTGTCAATCCAGTTTTAAGTAATTTCAGAACTAGGGCCTTGCAAGAGCAGAGCTATTGCTAGATGAAAGGAGTCTGCCTTGTTAGCACCCAGCAGGTGAAGGAAAACACTGGTAATGTCAGATTTGTAATGGCATGGTAACAGACACAGTATTCTTACCGAGATCCCTCCTAATGGTATTGCTGTTTCTAATCTGATTGCTCAGAGAGGTTCTATTAGTATGGTAGGAGAAAATACAGTATAAATACAAAGTGGGTTTTTTTTTAATGACACAGTAGTTTTCCTAAGCATTTTAATAATAGTTCTAGTGAATTCTAGAATATCCTAATATACTGAGACAAAACTAAAAAATGAGGTGTTGATCTACAGTGTTACTTTGAACGTTTGGAACTCCGCTAGGATATGTTTAACTTCTTGAGCCTTTTTTTTTTTTTTCAATCCTTTCAAGTTCTTGTAAGAACACTTCAGAACCCATGGCTAAACTTGGGTGTTGGCCGCAATTTTATTGAATGGCAATACATAAGTGGATACATAGACTTTATACACTGAGGCAATAACAAATGAAATATTCCTTTCCAAAAAGCTACTTAAAATAATGCATTGGGCATGGAATGGTTTTTTTTCCTTTCTAATTGCTGAAGTCTTAAGTGGTGGCTGTGTCTTCAATGCTGGATGCTGCAAATTCAGGGTTGTCACAGTTGTGTGAAATGGGCAAATGAAAAGAGAAAGTTGACAAGACTTACTCATAAAGATGGAGTTATCTTTTTCTGATAGCATTAGTTTTACTCAAGCAGGTGTATATAAGGCAGGTATCTCAAAATGTGCTTTAAATCTTTTACTGTGCCTGCTTTAGATTTCAGTCTGTGAAGAATTGCACAGTTTTCCTCCTTGCAGAGCTATTGATAATTCCATATTTGGAATGGCTATAGCAAAAGACATGTATTTTCTTACCAAAATCCCTCCCTAACACTATGCTATTTCTAATCAAAGTACAGTTATGGAGGTGCTGCATTTCAAACTGCTGATTTGTAGACATATGTACAAGAAATATTCTAATTTTATCTTTGAATTTTGAATGTCCAGTGACCTGAGCTAGCTCTAAGGCATCTAATTCCAGCTCAACTAACTATGCGGTTGTGATAACTTTAACACAAGAGCTCAACTACAAAATTTAAATTGTATATGTCTACACAGGCTAAAATTTTAACAGGGATTTCAGTATAAATTTTCCTCATCCATTTTTTCTGTATTCTCTTTTTGTTTAAAAAAGTAGTCTCTTGTCTGAGGTAATAAGGAGATTCTCCTGTGAGTGTCAGAATCATCTTTCATTCCCCTACTTAAAGTCTGGTCCTATTTGGTTGCATTTTTTTAATCTACATGGAGTCATTCCCAGTTTCTCTGGTGAAAGGACAGGAGTGAATTTAACTGTTTTCTATTTTTGTAACTTTATAGAACAGTAAGAGCTACTCTGTACAACTTCTGTGTCAAAGTACACATTTTAAAATACATACACGTCACACTTTTTCTTAATAGTGAGGATGTTGTGCAGATAATGTAAGGTGTGGGGTTTTTTTTCCTAATAATATAAATAATGAATTGAGTCCTGACTGCATGTCCCGATTCACATTTCTGTCTGTGTATTTTAGGCTTTGCTGAACAACTCGCATCTGTATCACCTGGCCCATGGAAAAGATTTTGCTAATAGAGGAATTGAAAGTGAGTGTGCAGAGCAACTAGTCCGTGCCTGTTAACATAAATGATTTCCGTCAACAAATATATTTTATCATTCAAATCTGGCTAACTTTCTGGTCATAAAACTTTTAGACTTATAAATGAATACCCTTTATCTGTTGGTTGGAGAGTTAGGGGTAAGCGTCTGCTCCTTGAACCCTGAATCACGGATAGATAAGTTGTATTTGAAAAGTGTAATACTGCTTTTTAACATAGTGGTCGTTGAATGTAACCTTTAGCAGTTAGTAGGGCCGTTCAACACATCTTACTGTGTCAGCTGTTAATTGTGTTTAGGTTGGTGCCTTTACATAAAAACACTGCAGTGCTCGATAGAAGGCTTTTTTTAACCTTAGTTACAGGAATCCGTTTGAATCTAGAGAAGATGATGGAACAGAAGAGTGGTGCGGTGAAAGCCTTAACAGGTGGAATTGCTCATTTATTTAAACAAAACAAGGTTAGTTTGGATTGTATACTGAGGTATGTCAGTGATTTTTATTTTCTTCTTTCTGTTCTGAATTTTTTGCCACACAGATTAATTTGAATGACTGACCTGGCAAGGGCAGAATTTGAATGCTTCTCTTCTAGGAAATTTTTAAATGAACAGCTCCTTCGTTCTTAATCCACTTAATAATATACAGCTACTTTGTGATTTGTACTTGATGGTGATGCAAAGGTACACGTTAGCAGCTTCTCTGAAGCATCAGTAAGATTCAGATTAAATGTAGCATAACATATATAAGTAATTTGAATCTGAATTTACTGTGTTCTGATTACTAAAGGTTGTACACGTATCTGGGTTCGGAAAAATAACTGGCAAAAATCAGGTCACTGCAACCAAAGAAGATGGCAGCACACAAGTTATCAACACAAAGAACATACTTATAGCCACAGGCTCAGAAGTTGCACCTTTCCCTGGAATTACTGTACGTATTTGAAGTTTTATTGGTACTTTTTTTTCGATGTGTTATATTCACATAAAGTAATGTGTAATAATTTTTTGCATCTGATTGCACTTCACCTTTTGTGTGTTTTATATATAAATGTGTAAAAGAGATTGTAAACCTCCCTTTGTGGATTTCTTTATCGTTAGATTGATGAGGATAGTATCGTGTCGTCCACTGGTGCGCTGTCGCTGAAAAAAGTTCCTGAAAAGATGGTTGTCATTGGTGCAGGAGTCATTGGTGTGGAACTGGTGAGAGGATGTTTGAAACACTTGGTGTTTAATTTATAAAGGAACAGGATGTTATTTTTTTTACTATATTGGATTATGTTGTGATTTAAGAGATGTTTGGTTGAGTGAGTTGTAATGAAACTGTTCAGACTTCATAGTCTGCTAGCTCCCTTTTCTACCAGAAAAGCTGGGATAAGTGTTGTAGGATCAGTACTCCTGCAGCTGGTTTGTGAAGCAGAGAAATGAGAGAGAAACAAACAGAGGCCTTTTTTTTTTTTTTTTCGAGTGGGGGTGGTGTTAACTTTCACTGAAGTCTGTATAGATGACAAGAATTTCCTTTTTTAAGGGAAGTTCATTTTAAGCCAGGATAAATTCTTGTGTATAGCAATTAATCCCATTACATTTTTACGTGATATGGTTGTACACATGCTGTCCAACAACCAAAGGAGTGGAGATTTTGTAGTTCATCTTGGTCTGAGTCCTTTGGCCTCACACCTGCGTGGTTCAGAAAGAACATTTGTTTCCTGGTCTTGCAACTGCTTGAAAATTTGCACATCTGCTTAGTGGTGGGTTGGCCCGCTGCCCATTAAGCAGGGAGAGTAAGTGAAGTGAAATACCATGTTGGATGGATGTGGGTAACTGCAGGTAAGTATGGAATTTGTTGGTGAAGCTGATGATGGTGGTTATGGTTATAAATGCATACAGAAGTAACAGCGGTTCATTTTATTGCATAAAATTTCATTAATGTGGTATTCTTTTGATTTAATTTGTAGTGGTATTAGAACATCACAAGCAATTTCCTTTTGGTTTTCTGTGCTACATTTAGATTCTTTAATTCTGAATTTTTCTATACCTATAACCTAAACCATACCTGTGATAATTAATTGTTTTGTTAGCTATTTATTTAAAAACTTAATTCTGTGAATTCAATTACTGAAGTTTTGGGTATGCAGACAAGAAGTGATAAATCCATTTTTTGTGAAAAGGCAGGGGAAAGTTTGACTTGTTTTATTCTACACTGTAACATTTGTAAAAACTGATCAGTTTGCTGTTGTGTGTTGTACTGCTTTTGAGAAGTTTACAGTCTGTGGTAAATATTGGAATACAGAAAGCTGAAGTTTGCTTCTCAAAAGGTCTTTTTACCTATATTGTTGTGACTGCAGGGTTCAGTTTGGCAGCGCCTCGGTGCAGATGTGACAGCTGTTGAGTTCATGGGCCATGTCGGTGGAGTAGGAATTGACATGGAGATCTCTAAAAACTTCCAACGTATTCTTCAGAAACAAGGATTTAAGTTTAAACTGAACACCAAAGTTACTGGCGCTACCAAGAGACCAGATGGAAAAATTGATGTAGCGTAAGTGTTTCACGCAAAACTAAAGGAATGCCATATATAGTATTTCACCCAACCCATCAAACCTATTTAAAAACACAATCTAATATTATTTTTTTTAAACAGGAAAAAATAGATTTAGGATGAAACTTAATTCTTTGAAGGCATGCTAGTATAAACCCTGTGTTGTTATAGAGAGATCAGTCATAAAAACAGAACTCTAAATCATTCTTTTCATGGAAGGCCTTTGCTTCTGGTGTAATTAATGTAAATATCATGATTATTCATACAGTCATTTTTCAGGCCATTAATTCTTGGCTGTTTACTGGAAGGGTTATTTTGTCCATACCTCCTCTTGTCTCAGAATAAGCGTGGAAGAGAGATTATTGGTTTTGAGCAGAAATAAATGAAACTACCCCAGAGTGTCTTTTAATGGCCCCACTCAAACCCCTTTGACTTGTACATGAACAGGTAGTATAGAAACATATACAGCAAATTTGCTTTCTGAAATGTGTACTGCATGTGTACGCTACTTCTGTTCTTTTTCTTGTTAGTGTATTCCCTACACAGAAACTGTAGTTGGAGTTTTAAGAAAATGCTTAATGTTACTTAATGAAAGTCAACTTAAATGGTTTGTCACCAGAATCTTAATACGGTGACTTGTATTTGCTGTATCGCTGTAGCTCGGCATAGTCTGTCCTGCACCACTGTAAGGGTCCTGGACTTGGGCTTCTTTACATACCATGGTGATGCTGGCTGGATCTCTCATGTAGTCTGTTTCTACATTTGGAGTTTCATTTTGATTCAGGAGTGTGCTTTTGAAACGCACTTCCTACTTACCTCCACTTAGGATACTTTGGTTCTTGTGCTGTCAGAGCACGTGAACTGGACTTGTTCTGGGTGCAACTGAATACAAAGATGCACTTGGGGGATGTACCTTATGCAGGGCAGCTGCTAACAGGTGTTGGGTTCTTGAGCCAGAAGAAAGCTTGCTCAGAATACATGGCCCTGCATCACCCCAAAATATATACACAGTACTCAGCACCAATTGTTCTGCCGTACAGATTTGATCCTATCAGGCCATTCTACTTGCTAGTGGATATATAGCCTGAATTTCAGTGTCTAAGAGTTAACAAATGTAGTAAGAGTTTTACTGTCCCTTCTTCCCTCTCCTGCTCAACTCTTGCAAGGAAAAAGTGAGGGGCAGGCTGATTGCAAATGTTTTGGATGCCAGATCCAGCCAGTAGGTCACCATCTGGATCCATATTAGTTACTAGTCACAGAAACACAATACTTCAAGTTTACAACTTAGCATTTTTGCTGCTTATTTTCCTATAGGATTGAAGCTGCTGCTGGTGGCAAGGCAGAAGTAATAACTTGTGATGTGCTCCTCGTTTGCATTGGTAGACGTCCTTTTACAAAAAATCTAGGTCTTGAGGAAATTGGAATTGAACTTGATAAGAGGGGGAAAATCCCAGTCAATAACAGATTCCAGACCAAAATTCCAAAGTAAGTAAGATTAAATATTTTTAACTTTTTTAAGTAGAACTCTTATTTTAAAACTATTAACCTACTAAAGCACATTTTTTGCTTTGTAATTGTAAAATAGATCTCTCTCTTTTTCTGAAAGGAAAACTCAAGATTTCTGTATTTCAGGAACTAAACATTTTTAGTCAAACTTTGAAGCTTTGTAATTTAAAAGTCACTGTATTTCATGTCACTAGGACTTGCTTAAATTTGGTCCATTTGTGGAAACTACTCTTTTATACTTTTTATTTCTTTTGAAATTTAGTATTTTTAATCTATTTCAATTTAGGGTTTTCAGTAACATGTTTCAAACTGACTATTTTATAAGGTAGCCTAGGTGTGCTAGGATGTTTTTAAACAGTGTCTTGTTCTGTTTCATTGGTCTGATAGCATCTATGCTATTGGTGATGTAGTTGCTGGACCTATGCTGGCCCACAAAGCTGAGGATGAAGGCATTCTTTGTGTAGAAGGGATGGCTGGGGGAGCAGTTCACATCGACTATAACTGCGTGCCCTCCGTGATATACACTCACCCTGAAGTGGCCTGGGTTGGCAAATCAGAGGAGCAGCTGAAAGAAGAGGTACTGTTTGTTTTCTTCTCGGACAAAACTGGTTTCCCATCTTGCGTGCGGTTCCATTGTCTCGTAGTTTATCTCGCTGCTTTTTCCAGGAGAATTTCTGCACCTGAATTTATTGCTTAGTGTATGATGGAATGATTCCCTCCTGCATGCCACTCTCCCAAGGACCACAGTTCTCTTTAATGACTTCCATTCTGCTGTAGCTGTTGTTGTTCATTTGCTAATTCATCTTTTTTTAATACCCCCTTAAACCCCCCTCAGTTGTCGTTCTTATGCATTGCTCTGTGTGTCTTACGTGTCCTTTATTTCTGTATTGCTTCTGGTTTGTACTTACCAAATTGTCTGTATGGTTACATTGTTCTTGTTGGTCATTAACTCCCTGACACGTCTCTGTTCTATAGGGTGTAGAATACAAAATTGGGAAATTTCCATTTGCTGCCAACAGCAGAGCAAAGACGAATGCTGACACAGATGGCATGGTGAAGATACTTAGTCAAAAATCAACGGACAGGATGTTGGGTGCTCACATTTTAGGCGCAGTAAGTACTGTAAAGGGTGCTGCTGTCTTGGCCTCGTAGGGGCCTTTTAGTGTTGCGCAGTTGCAAAGTAGCTGTCAGGTTAGGAAAAGTGGTGCTGGTAAAAAGAGGGAAGATTTGAATCTACCATAGTCATTTTTCTCTGCTGTTCTGTCCTACTTTTCCGTGACTTTGGTGTTAGACCAGCTTTTAAAATGTTATTTTGTTTTCCTAGAATTGCTAGGGTTAATTAGTTTCTGTGACCAGTTGTTTTTTTTTCACTGAATACTGCCAAGTACTTGAGAGAACAGCACAAATTCATGACTTGAGTTCTGGAAATTGAGGGAGCTGAACAAACTGTGGCCTTTTCATTGATGTTTTGGTTTTTCTTTTTTTACCCTCTCTGAACTTCAGATTTAGCAGCAAAGCTGGTAACGTTATGCTGCAGTCACCAAATCTGGGGTCTGTAATTTATGGAACTTTGAGTAATAATCCCTTTGTAGAGATAAGAAATCAGAAAATTTTATTTGGGAAAAGTATCGTTTTCTGCTGTCTCACACGTTCCAAAGCTAGACCATAATCTCTGTTTTGGTTTTTAGCTTTAAATATTTCTATTTTTTTTTCTCCAAGATGTATGCAGAAATACTTCCATGTGGTTTTGTATACAGTTTTCTTCAAGAGAAACACGAAAACTGCTCTCTGTTTTCCTGGAAAGAAAACTTCATTCCTATGAATGGATATGCTGTCCACACTAATGGATAGGCTTTTCGTTTCTGAATCTGATTCTCGTAATTTCTGATAGGAATACGTAGTAAGACATTATGCTAGTTATTTCTTCTCACAATGCCAGTCATTTAAAAACCAATGTGCATTAAAGGAAGCACAATTTAGGCTTATCAGTGTGAGACAGACTAATTTTTTTCATTGGGAAAGGGCTGGAGGGAAATCTTGATTGTGGATCTGAATGCTAAAAGTGTAACGGGAGAGTTCACTGTTTTTGACTCCTCAAAATGTTCTCTGAGTAAATACATATAAAAACAACAAACAAAAGTGAAGGTGCAGATGTAATAACATGCTTTTGTTTATCTAGTTACCTTCCCAAGAAAGCATTGAAGTTCTGGGGAGGTTTCAGCAGTGCCGTAGTTTAGAGAATGTTGGTATCATCTGACCGGTGTCTTCTAGTGGACAAATGCCCAGATTTTGCACGACTCTCAGTAATGAGAGAACAAATGCTCGCATTAAGAATTATGCTTAGATTTACACTAGGCTTGAGCACAGTCACCAAACAGATTAAGTACTTATTACTTACAATAGAACACAGCTGAAGGTCTGGTTATAATATGACTTCTCTTTTGTAGTAGAAGATGCTTATTTAAAAGGAGAACCTGGACAACTGGGTAAAGATTTGTGCTAATTACAAATGCTATTAAATTACAGGGTGCTGGTGAAATGGTTAATGAAGCTGCCCTTGCTATGGAATATGGAGCCTCATGTGAAGATGTAGCCAGAGTGTGCCATGCTCATCCAGTAAGTTTTTTTTTCTAAACGGACTGTTGGACACCAGGGTTACATCCTGTAATGACATGTAACCATTAACGACTTTTACCTTTTTGTGTTTGCTCTCTACAGACAGTGTCAGAAGCCTTCAGGGAAGCAAACCTAGCAGCATCTTTTGGCAAAGCTATCAACTTCTAAAAGGAAAGAGCAGATCTTTGTACCTGCATAGTACGTCTCTGAAAATGGACTGTGGGCCCTTACGGAAAGCTGAGTCTGAGGATTTTAGGACTGAATTAAGTAAATCTCTTCATGTATTTAAACAAGTGGAGTTTGGAACAAGTGGAATTATCCGGTCTCTGTAAATTAAATACTTAAAATTACATGTTTATTTACATGATGAATGTTGCAGAAAACCAGCCCGACAGAACTCTTCTCTTTTTCAAAACCAAACGTTTTGCTGCTGCATGGGATTATCAGTTCTGCTGGTCAAAACTCTGGATAAGTGCCCAGCATACCTGGTGTTTTCTTATTTGAAGTAGTGATAGACTAAACCAGTTGAATGCTGGCACTTAAATGCCACTGGCACTTAAAATGCCACTGTCACTTCCGCACAAAAACGTGTTTCGTTCTGAAAGGATTAACTTTAGTATTTAATGTACTTCTCGCATACAAGTACCAAAACTTGTTTTGACCTAGTAGTGTTAGGATGTTGGGAGAAGAGGGGCTCATATACGTCTATTAAAACTATATTGACTTTTTAAAGAGAAAACTGCTCTGTGTGTGTGTGATTCTCCACATGTCATGTTTTCATATTGAAAACTTGGGAAAAATCAAGTGCTGATAGAGAAATGAAAGACTGAAGAAAATTAGTCTTACTGCTACTTAAATCTTTTTTGCTTTTAAAGCTTCCATTGTCCAACTCTCTTCAACTTGAAGTGTGAAAACTGGGTAGTGAAGCAGCACTTCCCAAGTGCTGTGACATGAGGGTTATTCTGCACCTTCCACACCTAAGGGCTGCATCGCCAGCTCTCCACACAATTAAGACATACTTTCTTCTTTTGTTTTCTATTTTGTGCTCTCTTTCTGTCTTTTCTGTAGCAAGAGAGCTTAATAAATATTTAACATGGCTGGAAGGTCTTCTTGGGTGTTGTTTGCTGACTGGCCCTGTTACTTCTTTTAGTGTCTACATTGTCAAATGTGTCAAGAAACTCACAAACAAATGGCATCTACGGAAGATCCCTAACGTGTCTATGGAATGTGCCCAATTCCAGTAGCTCACTTTCAGTTTTACTTTGCAGGGTGCTATTTCTTGAAAATGAAAGAAATAGCTAATGAACAGCTTAATGTCCACTCCTTTCACCTCCCTCAATACTTGTGGCAGTCTTAATGCAGCTCAGCCTCAAGGTTCATCAGTTACAAATTCTCCTATCTCATTTTGTTCACATTAAATGAAGTTTGGAAAATCAGAGAAACTTTAATCAAGAACACTAGTAAATTATACCGGAAATTATACTTTCCCAGATACTAGAAAATCAAATACAAGGCCTTAAAATTGTCACTATATTGTTACTTTTTCTCACTGTCTATTCCAGTTAAGTGTAAAAAGAGTGTTTGTAAAGGTAAAAGATGAGCTACACTTGTCAATGGTCTGATGGCAGTTAAATCTGTTGCAAAGTTTGCAAATTGTGTTTTTAGCAGCTGCTAGGTATGCTGGCCGTGAAAGGGTGTACGATGCTGGTATGGTAATTGCTTCCTGTGATGCATTTTTTGCTGTAGCATTTGGAACCTATGGAGCTTAGGGGGTAATTATTTATTTAAACATACTCATCTTCAGTTTGTTTAGGTGATCTATTCTGACAGAGTTGTCCTGACTGACTTTCAGTCACCCTAGTCAAGATTAGTAAGGTGCTGATCTTGGTATATACACAGAAGTATTCCTCAGGTCGAAGGTAGCAGTCAGGGTGTGTAAAAGCACGGTGCAGTTTTGGATGCTCCTTTGTGTAGCTGATGAATGTTGGAAATCAATTTGTGTGTGCAGTTGTCTGAAGGTGCAGTGTTCTACAGCTAACTTGGAGCGTGGTGAACTAGATGTCACTCTTGCACTTTGAAACAAATCTTATTTGTGTTTTGTTAAGTGCAAGCTGTTCGTGGAGTGCTCAGTGTGAATCAGGTAAGAAGGTGCACACACAAAGTGTCCTGTGAGCTTTTGCAGATCCTTTTCCAGAGAGGCTGGATCCTCCAAGCTTGATTTATCACATAAATGTAACCCACATTCACCCTGACCTCTGTTTCCACTTCCCATACCAAGTGTTTGATAATCAATGCCACGAAACCAGTGTTATGCCTAAAATGGGTCTTGTGCAGAGGGTGAATACTCCTTTTTGAGGACCGTGGAGTAAATGCTAGCTAACCACACAAGAATGGCCTTTCTTCATTCACTTGCAATTTTGTTCTCGGTGACCGTCCCATATTTCATAGTAACTGGAGCCCTTATTTAGAATTACATAGCTGGAGCCAAGACTTTATTAGAACTCTAAGTAGTTCAGAAGCAAAATTTGCTAAAGGATTAATTGATGTACCATTTCAGCTACTCAAAATAGGAAGGAACTGAATGAGTCATATACCAGGTACATACAGTGATACAAAAGTACTGTTTATTTTCAACATCAAAAGTTATTTGTCTTTGGTTCTGTGACTTGAAAGTCAATATAAAACCTGTTCACTTTATCAGGTCTTAGTATAATGTCAAAAAAGAACTAATGTAATACTTGTAAAAACCCATCCTGAACACAAGCATTTCCTGCTCCCATTTATAAGCAAGTGCTATAAACTGCAACCTTCTGGCTGATTGTCTGTAAGAGGGAGCGAACTGTCTCTTCCAGCTCCACCAACTGCTTGGCTTTGTCTTCCAGAACTTTTTGATTGTTTTCATATGTATTTTCCAAGTCTGTCAGCAAAGGAAGGGGAAAAAAGCCTAATTAGGGGAGGCTTAATGCAGTGAAATGTAAATCATCATAGTTACAGATAAACTACTATTCAAATTTATTTTTATTGCAGAAGAGAATTTGATTAGGGGAAAAAAAAAAAAAACAGGCAAAGGCTGGAATGGCACCTTTTTGTTTCCTTAACATTGGGACACAAAGCAATGAGGAAGTACTTTTCCATAAGTGGAAATCCAAAAGTATACTTTGCTTCGCGTTGAAAATAACTGTCATTCGCTGCTCTATAGTGGCTTTTACAGAACAGTGAAATGTTTTGGCTTGTTATGGTTAAGACTATTCAGTGAGTCATTGTAACTGTGCAGGAGCAGTTAAAGGGAAGAAATGAGTTCCTGGCCTGGCAAAAACAGGAGGAAAACTTTGCTCCCTCCCTGGCAGCTGTAGGCAGATTGCCTCCCCTGTTCCGATCGACTTTAATCATCAATAGTAAATGTTAAATTAATCTGTAAACTGGAACCGATGGAGCCCCATTACCGTTCTAACAGCTTTCCAGGGTGGGATGAGGGGAGTATTGTTTGAAGATGGGGGCGGGTCTTGCTTGAATGGGTGCTAAGCACAGTGGTTACAGTCCTTTCCCTGCTGTGGTTCTTAAAGCAGTGCCAGGTGCCAGGCCAGAAGTTTGTGTCTCACTTGTAAGTTTCAGCTTGCTTTATAGAAGTCTTTGATTCAAAAACGCTATGTTGTGTCCATAAGAATAAGGAAAGCAGATCACACCTCAGTAACAAAGAATTAACTTCCTTTTCCCCCCCCTACCGCTGACGAGTAGCCAATTTGAGTGCATGAAATTGCTTCCTGTTCTAAGGTGACAACTTACCTCCTCCGAACAGCCTTACCTTTGAGCAGCTGGAGTTTGCTATTCGCTTGAGCCAACAAGGCTTTAGCTTCATCCTGCAACATGCCGGCTTTCCTCCGAGCGTCAGCCGACTCTTCTGTCTTCTTGGCTATAAGATCTTCCACTGTTTTGTACTTGTCGTTCAGCTCGGTGTTCAGGACCTGTCGTTCCAGATTCAAGCACGAGATGGAGCTCAATCAAAAGACAATAGAGCGGGAGTTTGCATTTCCTCCCTCATCTTCACTAATCCGGGTGTAAAGAGACTACACGGTTAGCTCAGTTAACAGAAGCAGAAACAGCGTTGGGGTATTTCCTACTTAATAATAAAGACCTTAAGAGTTGGGGTGAAGACTCATCAGATGCCCTTTTGCAGAGCTGTGGCTGCTTTACAGCCTTAATCCAGACAGTGGCAAGGATTTATGGGATTCGGTGACACAATTCTGTAACTCCTGGAAGCCATGGCCCCTAGTACAGTGTGGGAAGGAACTGGCACGACTTCTGATTGAATGCTTGGATTTGGGGAGGAAAACCCTTGTTATCCTTTCAGTAATGAGAACAGATGCCTAGTTTGCGTAGGTGGCAAAGGTGCTGGAGAAGTCATGAGGTTGGTTTCTCAGCTGTGCTTTTCTCTGCAGGGTTAAGGTATTAAGTCCAACTGAATTCAACCCATAAGCAAGTTAATAGGCTACAGCAGTACTGGAGGTCTCTTCTGTTTACTTGACAGCCACCTGAAATACTACTTAGTGTTTGGAAAGAATTAATTGATGGATAATACATTGCTCCTAGCAGAAAATGCCTCTCTGGAGACTGGTGCGCTAACTATAGACAACAGAGTGGAATAACGAAACTTCCTTTGGCAGAGTTGTCAATTGTTTTGTTAATGAGCATTCTTTTGCTATTAGGAAGGTGTGCAGCAGACATGGGGAGCAACACCATACACTCACAGAGCAAATTTAGCATCTCCGATACTTAGATAGTACTTTGGTCTTATATTGAGCTAACAATTTTTCTCGTCACTTGATTCTGTATATGCCAAATTCTGAGTTGTTTGTCCTGAACCTTGCATTGTCATAGAACCATAAATACTGTATTCAAGGGGGAAAAAACCATTACCAGTTCTCCTGGGGCAGACAGTAAAGCTGAGGGACAGAAACAAATCTATGAAAGGTTGACAGTCTGACAGCATGACTGGTTTCCCGCAGCTATTTTAGAATCTGAAAACTTCCCAATGTATCTTTCAGTATCTGGTACCAAAGTAAGCAAAAAGCAGCTATCTTTGCCAAGTGCATTAAGTACCCTTTTTGTTTTTTGGTTTTTTTTTTGGCTCCAGTACCTGATCAATAAATAAAATGGATCGCGAATGTTATTCACTAACATTCCTTTAACCAAACCAGAAGTGAAAGTTTTGTTGGCTTTCCCTTAGCAGCTTTCCTGAGCTTCTCACCTTTTTAACATCTTCAGCATTTTGTTTTGCAGTAGTGATTTTTTCTTCTATGTTGTCTATGTTCTCTGAATTTGTAGCAGCCTTTTGCTTCAGGTCTTCAACACTCTTCTCTAGCTCAAATAGACGTAAGGTAGCATTGTTCAGCGTTTCCTCAGATGCTGCATTTTCAGATTCAATCTAACAGAAAGAGGGATGAAGGGCTGAAAGTTACACTTTCAGAAGACTATACTAAACTTTCTGGATAAGCTCTCCTCAACTAACCAGTTCACATCCATACGCCTGATATAAAACCCAGTGGTTTAGTTTCGCTACAAATGGCCAACTGCAGTCAGGATGAAAGAACTCACTGCCTGACAACAGGATAGAACTGGGGCTACAAAAGTGTAAAGGAACACGGTTGCTTCATTGTACTACACGTGCAAGAATTGCCTCATCCACAGACGAAACTTCAGACATCTGACTCCATCATGTAATCGTGGCCTTGTGAAGCTGCCTATCTGCTAAGCTTTGTGACTAGAGCTAGCACTATGGTCTCATGAGGGCTTTGAGATGCAGAGTGAGAATACGTTATCTGACAAGACTGCAGTAATTACCGCTTTAATCCAGCATTTGTTTATTGCGGTATTTTGTGCTGCATGGGTGGGTGACGCTGCTCACACGGCTGCACCACTACACTATGGTCACCAGGTTTGACTTCCCAGGGATCCTGGCACACCTGCTGTGTTAAGAGGGCTACAGTCCTGCTCATTCAACTTCAGTGCTGCAGGATAGGGGGCGAGAAAACCCTTTTGGTTTTTAGTTGGGTTTCCTGGTTGGGTTGGTTTTTTTTTTATGAGCAAATGGTCCCCTAGCATCTGTCCTACTGACACAAAAGTCGATGTGAAGGCATTAATTGTTTAGACTCATTTTAAGTGCAGTCTTTGATTTGCAGTACCCAGGAGCCTTCCCTAGACAGGCTTAAATCTGTTCACAAGCATCAGCCGTGGTGCTGTTTCTATATCTGAAGAAATACTTGTAAAGAACTCACTGAGGTCAGCAGGTCTTGAGTTCCTTTAATATCTTCATCAGCTTGTTTGATGGCTTTTTCAGCTGCATTCTGAGCTTTTTCAGCCTCTTCCAGTGCTGCTTTCACCATGTCTGCAGTGACTTTAACATCTGTTGCACCTTTGCTGTGGAGCAAAACTATGTTAATGCTAAAACTGCTTTTACTTTAGAACTGGAAAAAGAACTAGTTGCACACCACAAAGGGCTGGTTTTGCCCCCTAAGACACAAGAATCGGCGTCACAGGGAAAGTTAAATTCCACATTTTCTGATTAAATGAAATGAAAGTCTGATTCAAGCTCTTGGTGCTGGAAAACAGATAATACAGACCGGGGTTGCATACCTTGCTCTTTTAGCTTCCTCCAGTAGCATTTCTGCTCTGGCAATGTCTCCAGCGCTCTGCTGCAGAATGACCTCAACATCAGAAAGGCTTTCTACACGCTCACGAATATCTTCTGTCAGGGCTTGCAGCTGCTGGGGAGTGCTTGGCATCTCCATGTTCAGCACTTCATTAGCCACCGCCTCGATGCTATCCAGGTCAGCACTGTCTTCTAGTAGATGGACACAAATGACAAAAATGTGAGTAAAGGCTTCCCTCTGTCAAGTCTCGGTACTCAAATTCCTGTCCAGCTGCTCCCTTAAGAAGCAAAATCTCAATAAAACTTCCTCCCCCAGACTTAAGGAAAATCAAGTGTTAAAACTGCTTCCTTAGGGTGAAACTTCCCTCTCAGGAGAGGCTCAGCAGGCACACAGGCCCTGCTAGTACAGCTCTCTTGGAAGCCATTTGAAGATCTCAGTGATTAGCTACACCATGCTGGGGCTGGGGGGTGGAGAGACGTGAGCCCACAGGAAACAGAGCCAACAGCTGCACGTAAATGTATTTGTGCTACTGGTCCACTCAGCCTTGTGCAAACAGGGACGGAGCGGGTTTGCCACGCTGCTGCTTGCTAGCGAACAAGGCCCTCATTTAACCTTTACCTGCTTTCTTACAGAGATAAACTCACTGTTTCTTTCCTCCCCTTTAATAGTACTTTGGCTTTCTAGCCAGAACTCATGAACACACTTGGCAAACTACACCAGTACAGCAGCCTCAGCTGAAATGAACACAACAACGTGTCACCGTTTGCTCTCATTTTCCTATTGTCTCGGTTTTCTCATTTCCAGATTTCATCATACGCACTAAGTCTGGCTGAAGGGAGCGGAGAGGAAACAACTATTGCGTTACCCCTTAGAGAATGATCCAAAGCTAAAGAAAGTTTTCAGAAAACCCAGAATAAAAATATAATTTAAACGTAAGATTTTTACGCATTAGGAAGTCTCTAATCTGTTTAATAAGGTTTCTCAGGTCTTCATTGCTTCTGTCCACTTGTTCTTTTGTAGCATTGGTTTTGAGCAAAACTGCTTGTGCATTTTGTTTTGCTTCATCAGCTCTCTGTTTTGCCTCAGAAACCTAGAGAAGAAAATGGAAGGCTTGATTGCATATTTGCTTATGCTTTAAGGCTTGTTTTAAAACAACGCTTCAGCTGAATCAGAGGCAACAGTAATGAGAAATTCTTTTTCTCATAAAACTCACAGAACACTTTTAAAAGCTGGCCATGATCCACACCACCAATGCTAGTTTAAACAACTCAGGCTAATGTTTAGAGTTATCCACGAAGCTTCACTTTAGCAAACTCCCTTTCTCAGGATCTTACCAAGCATGAAGTTACGCAACCAAAAAGAACTATTTTGAAGTAAGCCAGGCACATATCTTGTCAATTAAGTGTCTAAAGTTGTGTTACAACTAAAATTTTTTTTTTTTTCAATATCTAACAACTGATTTGGCATATTACCATTTTGGAGAGTTGCTCAACTTCTGCTAATGCACTGAGGATGTCTCTGTCAAAATCCATGGCTTTCTGCCAAGCATTGTGAGCTACAGTCACCAGCCCATCACAGCCAGGTCCTCCACATTTCTTCTTTCCATCATCTGTTCGACAGTTTAAACCTCCACACTCGGACTCGGTGCAAGAGGCTCCCACAGGAGTGCCACACGTCTGCAGAGACACATTAAGACAAGGGAAACAGTCACAGCTTTATTTCCACTGCTGAGTTGCGAGGGTGATGGAGTCAGACACTGCTCCACGTGATGTTGTTTCTGCCCCTTGCAGTAGCATCCCAAGTACCAGAGGGAAGGAAGCTGAAGTCCAGCTGCAAGCTGGAGGTGGTTCTTGCAGCAGGTTTGTAGTAGCATGACTTTAACCTTTCTGCCTTTACCTCGGTTACAAATTGGCAGCTCCCTGATGCCAAAACAGCTGGAGGTTATGAGGGAAGCCATACTGTGCCCTCATCGTCTGCTTTTCCTCTACATCACCTTTCACTGGAAAGCTGCGTTTAAGCTTTGGTTTCACACTGGGAGCTACTACTCTGTGTATACCTTTTGTTTGAAATCAGTCTTCGCTACTGCTGGAGGAAAATCTGGCCCTCCCAAGAGGCTATTTAATAAAGAAGAAGGTGTTTCATGCAAAGTACTATCTTGTCCTTTGTTCTAATGCTCTAATAAAAAACCGAGAAGCCAAAATGCTCAAAGTTGAACAGGAAACTTTTTAAATCTCCCTTAAAAAGCTGTTCTATTGCCTTTGACCAAATATTTGCTCTGTTAGCCTTTCCAGAATACTTTCTAATTTGTGAATTGTTGTCACGGATGCATTCCCATGGAAAAATTCAGGGTAGACTTTGTTTTTTAAAGCAAAAATTTCAATCAGCAACATCTGTACTAGAATTATTCACTACTTGGTCAGTTGTTTGGCCAATGAAATCACTCAGGAGTTGTTTTAGCCAGAGGGAAAACTGGAAAATTCCCCATTCTTTTGAGGTTTTTTTTCCCTTTCCACTGCACCCCTTTTGCCAAATGATTGTCACTAAACAACCTACTTTGCAGCCAAAACACCTCTCCGGGAAAACCTCAGGGCTGTGCCAAGTTAGCTGCAGCTGTCTCCTGTGAAGTGTAAACGAGTCCCTCTTACCTGGCACGCAACCCAGCAGTAGCTAGAAAGCAAAGATTTTTCTTGTTTGGTGTCCTGTGATTACACCTCTAAGCAACTCGGTATTTACAGCCTTGATAAACATCTACCCAAGATTTTCAGTCCTCAAAAACAGTTAGGCAGGAATGCAGGGCAAGGGAAACTAAACAAAAAGATGCCTCTTTCTTCCCTCCCGAGAAAAAAGGAGGGCTGGGGCTGTCGGGCGGGATGACTGGGAATTATAAAGGCGAGGGGACAATTCAGTGTGTGAAGAACTCCCCCCTGGCCTGCTCAGGGGAGTTAATGAGCAGTCCCCTGCAGACCCGCCTTCACGCCGGATTGTTCTCCCAATGCAGCTGGCAGACTTCAAAGCAACACTGAGGGAACACCCAGCCTCTCCCAAGAAAAAGCCACCCTTCATCATATTTACAGATGAGCAGGCAGCATCAACAGAGAAAATGCCCTTTTGACTCCAGCTGCCCTAAGTTCTGCTTTATCTGAAGCACGAGGACAGGAGTGCGGTGATGCCGAGGAGGGCGGCCCAGCCCAGCCCGTCGGTGGGAGCAGAAGCGCTGCCTGGCTGGGGGCAGCAGCACAGGCACAGCGTGTACCCTACCGAGCTGCAAGAAGGAAGAGAGGAGCCTAGGGACAGCGAGCACAGGAACGGAGGACAGGCTTAAGAGGGTGGCTCTCGGTCCAGAAGACTTGCTATGCTTTTCTGCACGTGGGAGCTCCGTCTACATCAAAGGGCTCTGAGTTTAGAGCAGAGGTGATGAAAAGATGGGTGCTGTGTTGGGGCTGGGAAGGGTAGGAGGAAAATCAACATG
Organism: Baryphthengus martii; assembly: GCA_013396935.1. Classification (NCBI taxonomy): domain Eukaryota; kingdom Metazoa; phylum Chordata; class Aves; order Coraciiformes; family Momotidae; genus Baryphthengus; species Baryphthengus martii. Next base: position 71,513 of record VWZK01010841.1, on the reverse strand, counting down.
AAGGGCTGGTACCTGAAAGCCGGTAGGTTTCAGAGCCCACCGATTAAACAGCCTTATTCTAGCCCACAAACTACCCTGTCACTCAAGAAACATGTATTTTTCATGAACAAATTGCGTATCGCACACTGTAAAACCCTAAACACTTCCTTCCTACCCATCACTTCTTCAGAAATCTGACTTAATTTTTGCTGCAGGCTTTATACCAGTGGTTCTCAGCCATTTACCTTCTCAGCGACTTCTGAGAGATCCAGGCTCTGCAGCTTCCCTGCGAGTTCATCCAGAAGCCGCGACTGCTCCTCTTGTTTAGCCTTAAACTGGGCCTCCTTCTCGTTGATTAAGTCTTCCACTTCCTGCCGCCTTTGCGCTGACAGCTCCACGGTGCTATCGAGATCAACAGTGGAGGCATTGACCCTCTCCTCTGCCTCCAGGGACATCTGGAAGTACTTGGTGATACTATCCAAGGCTCCTGCAGAAATCAGATGGAGCTGCTCAGAAATCTGTTAAGTAACCTAAAGTAATCTATATTATGGAGGTTGGCAGATGACGCATCAGGGTTAGCGGTACGAGTATCAAGTTGAACAAAACACTAGCCTTTGCAGCTATATTCAGTGCCAGTGGAAGCATGACAGAATTTGGCGTGTTGTGGAGAGAAAAAAAAAAGTTCATGTTTTTGCTTGGTTAACAGTGCGTTATTTGGTGGATTTTGAAGATAAGTCTTTCTCTGACCCGAGGGACAGAATTCTGCTTGCCCTGAGGGCAAAAGGAGATCCAGCCTTCCAGGTTTATGGGGCAACAGTCTGTCTTCTAAGGATTCACTTAATCCCACTAGTTCTTACTGCTTGTCCTGGGATGTCTGACTTATGGAGTCACTGCTTGGAAACCGGTCAGAGCTTTCCCAAGAAACAACCGCTTGATGAAAGATGCTGATTTACGGAACTGTTAGTTCTGGACAACTCCTGGTGAGGCCTTGAGCGGGTGTGAGGTACCCTGCGGGGGTGGCCACGCTCTGCACCTTGGGGCAGCTTTCCTCTGCAGAATGCCACATTTGGGGACTCCTCTGTTCTACATCCTACTTGCCTTGCTCTGCAAAATCCCATGTTCACTGGAAACAATCTCAGACTTCCTGCAAAGCAGGAAATTAAAAAAAAAAAATCTTTGTTTCAAGCTGGAATTAAGCCAGCTTTCAAAATTTCCAAAGAATTGGGCGACACTCCTCGTTCTCCAGCAAATTTTGATTCTCGGCACATTTCAGTGTGCAATGGGCATACAAGGCTTGGGTGGCTAAGAAGAACTGGGCCCTTACAGTGTGCTGCTCTTAGTCACAGAGACCAGGGTAGTTTTTTTCAACCACAAACTGCAATTTAACAGACTGGGAAAAGCAAGGGAGATGTTCTTGGAATCTGCTGCACTTTCAGCTGTCGTGTCTCATCTGAAATGTATTAATCAAGAGAATTTAAGACAATTCTGTGCCCCAAGAGCTTGAACTGCCTTTGCAATATGCAGAGGGAGAGAGAGGGGCTGAGGGGGCAAAACAAATTCCTGCTGCATCAGCAACTCTGCTAAATCACCAAAAGAAGCCGCTGTCCTAGGAACTGTGGTTTATTACAAGTCAGAAGATTAACCTGGTATTTCAAGCCATGCACTAATTAAATCTTTGGCCACTCCACTGCTTTCTCCCCCTCCCTGCAACACTTACCCCGAACATCAGAGATCTTGATGAACTCTAGCTGTTCTGCAAGTTCTTTCACGACACGGTCTAGGCTTTTGGCATCCGTCTCCAGCGCGCTCAGGTCAGAGTCTGTGCTATTACTCTTCACTGCTAAGCCAGATAGGTTTTCTTCTATGTCAGCTATCTTAACTGTAACATCTGCCGTCAGCTTTCTGTGAAACAAAGGCACAGGACTGAACAGGGGGAGGAGGAAGGGAAGGATTGTAAGCCTTGGTGCTTCACTTCACTGAAGAGAGGGTGTTAGAGCCATGCTGAGCTTCTCCCACGGCAGGACCTGTCCTCCCTCAGTGGAGCTGTAAGTGATTTGTAACAACATGCCTATCTAGAATACTGTTTTGTTTCCTTTATCATACAAAACTACTCTTTAATCTAAAGCACGTTTATAAACTCAAAGCACCAAATTGCTTAGAAAACAGCTGCTTTGTGTAAGATTAACTGGAGGCAGATTCCAGAGGACTGGTGTAATGCTCTTGTATCATGGCAACTGTATAGGTCAGAGTTGACTACTATGATCCATACATAATTTGCTTCCCATCCCACACAGCTACAAATGCAGTTTTGATTGCTACGAGCTCATGGGACAGAATTGAACTTCAGGAAGCGGGGCCAGGGGGAAGCCTTAGTTTTAATACAATGGATTCTTTTAACTCGTCTGTAAAGATCCCTCCTCACCAGCCATTTCTCTAGGGCTACGAAGGAAACCCTCCCGCCCTCAGCAGTCAGCATGGCCTCAGTGAGACACGGAGTAGGCTTTAGCTAGGGGGATAATAACCCTAAAAGGGAAAAGCAAGTGTATATTACGTGCCAATGCTGCTGCAGAACAGAAGTGGGCACAGGAAGATATTCCCATGCATGGTGATCCCACCAAATCCAGTGTTTCCTCATTCTGAAAGAATCAGGCAGTATGTAAGCTCTAAGATCAGTTTATAGCTCTCCCAATAGCCCAACAGCCTGCTATTTTCCAGGAGTCCTCCACAGCCCACTACTTCCATACAGCCAGAGATGAGCAAGAACAGATACATATATACATACATTAGGGAAAAGCAGCTCCTCAGCTGCTTTGCCCTCCCTCAGTACACGCAGAGCTCAAAGGCAGGAGCAACTCTCAGCTATCCAGCTGGAGGGAGGAAGGGAGCTTCAGGGCACAAGCCTGTCCCTAATTGAGACATTTGTGCTTTAATCCTCACCCCTTTGCTTTGTGCAGTCCCTTTTACAAAGCACAAGGAAATTCAAGCAGTTGCAACACAGGACTAGAAAGCACCTGTAAACTCGATGTTGAAACTGCTCCATCTCCAAAAGGACAAACTATCACCCTTTGTATGCTTAGTACTGGAACAAAATACAAAGCTCCTACCTTGAGAAAAACAAAAACAATCCTTGTAAAGCTGGTGCCTCCCCCACACGCCACTCAGAGTGCAGAAAGGAACCCAAGTTTCCAGCTCATCAACTACACACGGAAATCCAGGAATTTAATCTCTCCCCTTTTCATTCTCTCACAGAATGGCAGTGCTTGGCCTTTGCCCCGGGGGAGGGCAGGGCGGGCAGGGCAGGCAGGAGTCGCTCCCTCCTAATTAGCTGCCTGGTGAGCAGAGGGAGCAGGACAAGGCCTGGGCAGAGCAGGGCAGCTGCCCTCCCACTTTCCCCAGCTCAGGGGATGGAAGCCCGTCGCTGGCACTGAGCATGCCGAGGTGCTCCACCAGCACTAGGCGTCCAGATGGAAGAGAGGAGACCAGGTGTCCTCAGCCCAGTATGGGGACATCAGTCACTCAAGTAAATCCCAGCTCGCTGGCGCTCCCACTCCTTCCCACACTAGACTTATCCACAGAACTGCCACTATACTCACTCTGCTTCCTCAAAGAGATTCCCAATGTTCTTCAGGGGCTCGGCAGCTGGATTTTGAGCGATGATGGTTTTAATTTCACTCAGCTTCTCCTCCAGGGTGCTGAGTGTCTGCTGGTATGGGCCAGTGACTCCTGTGATTTTGAGGGCATTAGCCCTATCCAGGAATTGCTGGGTCTTATTAGCCAGCTCACTGATGATCACATCCCAGAGGGCAAAGCACTGGTGACACGGCACACAGTCGGGGAAGAAGCCTGAGTAACCCCGGGAGCACTTATCGCAGCGTGGCCCTTCCACTCCTTCATTGCAGATGCACTGGCCAGTGGCACGGTCACACTGTGGGGTCTGGATGCCACGAGGGTTGCAGTCGCACGCTGGAAGGAGAAAAAGGCACAATGCAAAGCTATGGTGAGGGAAATGACCCTGATGATGCTGGCAGGGAGTAAAAAAAAACCCAAACAAATCTGTTAAAATGAAGTGGTGAAACAAGAACAGAAATGGTTTGTGCCTGGATTATAAAAAGCTAATTATAGATGTGTCTGTTTGGGTAGGGAGGAATCAGGTCTGAATATGAAAAGGGAGAGAAACAGACAAGTAACTCTAGGGGAGACCAAGATTTGCACATCTCAGAAATAGGTACAATAATGGAGCAAGGATGGACACTTCTTCCTGCAATGTTTGGATGTCAACTGGATAGCAACTGGAGACAAAGATCCCAGTTTCAGTTCTGCAATGAACAATAAGCAGACAAAGGCTTTCCAGACAGGAAAAGAAATGACAGACAAGCACATAGCAGAGGGTTTAAGAGCAAAATATGAGTGAAATGGGGAGTGAACAAGGAACAATCATCTACTGTCCCCTTCAGCACAGGAGCAGGGCTCAATTGAGGAATCTAGCATATTGAAATCCAATCACCTTCCCCTGCACTTCCCACAAACTGCACAATGAAAGGAGAGAGTTGATTACACAGCACTTGTGGTGTAGCTCCCTACCACAAGACACTGTGGGTGCTAAAAGTTGAGGTGGCTTCAAAGAATAACATGACAAATTTATGGAGTAACCATTCTTGAGAGATCTTCTGTGCAGAGGTACAGGGTCCGTCTCAGGATGTGCTCCTGCCATAGATGGTGGAAAAACACCCACAACATGTATCGAAGAGCATGGCACTAGGCTGACATTTAGGGTATACATTAAATGGGAAAAAAAAAATCAGACAGTGAAAAGTAGAATAGAACAAAGAATGTCATCATGGGCAGCCATATCTGAGGAAGAAGAGAGAAGTCTTCTCCAACATGGGTGCTAACAACCAGGAGCCTACACACTATCACCCTTAAGTGGGACTGAGGATTTTAATTATTTTTTTTCAATTATTTTACATTGAGCACCAACTCAGTATTCACACCTTCCTGAAATGGACTTTCTTTTTTTTTTTTTTCTTTTGAACTGTAAACCCCTACCTATCTTTATATGCTAGCCAGGTAAGACCCAAGGGCTCCAGGTGGTTGCCAAATCAGAGTGATAAGGTTTGTGCAACACTCTTTTTTAACCAGCTTTTAGAATAAAGATGCACATTTTTGGCACTAACCTGCTGTGAAGAGAAGTTACTCAATTAACTTCCCGGCACAGTCATTCCTAAAAGCCCAGACCCGGTGTGTACACAATAACGCTATCAGGAGAAGGATTTCCATGCAGTGGGGCTGGCACTTGACCTCTCCCCCTCCTTAATTACACAGGCAGCAGCAGCAGAGGAAATTACCAACCTGCAAAGCTCTTAATAAAGGGATGGTAGCAAAGAACAAAAAAGAGGCCTTGAAAATATGCATCCTCCTGGCAGAGTACACCCAAAGCAGGTCAAGCACACTTTTCCTTCAAGAGCAAAAGGACTGTGATATCTGATAAAAGCCTTCACTTACACATCCATTTACCAGGCACCCTCGAAGGAGGTTAACGGCTCAAAAAGGTCCATAAATCAATTCACACACCCCAAGCACATGTCCCCTTGAAAAAAGGGCAAAACACAAAGCTGTTTTCAAGATTTTACACTGTTTGCTTCAATGCCAAAACACAGCGGTGGTCTTCAGTTCAAAAATTACACAAAGAGCCTCAGCAGAACAAATCACTCCTCAACAAAACGACAGGCTCCTACAATGTGAATATGATAGGCAAGAGACAAAAATAACTTTTGCTGCCTGCACAATTGAGTAAAATGGTCCTTTGTTCTTGGAATTATACCCTGACACAAGAGACTGTTTTTACTTTACATTGAAAGTGCTTAAGTAGTCAACTCACCCTGGAATATGTTCCCTGCAGGCAAACCCTCGAGTTCCTGTTTGAAGGAGGTCAGTTAACCCTTCTGTCAACTAATAAGGCCCTCGGTATAATGATGAATTGTCCAAATTCCTCTGCAGAGACAGAGGCTAAATGGCATGTGGTTGTTCTCAAAGATCTTGAGATCTGATCAAGTTACACAAATACTTGCTGCTGGCAAATCAGATCACTATATTTACTTGCGGATTTAAAAAGCTTGCAGTGAAAAAAAAATTCAACATGTTGGTAACTCTACTCCTGAACACCTGCATGTTCAGGAAAGGCTGATGACATGGCTTTAGTAGTATTTACATGGTGATGTGGATTCCAAAATCTCTGGAGCCAGAAAATGCTGGGGAAGGGGAGAGGAGAATTTAAGCACTAACATTTGCAAAGTGAAAACCCAAACTCCACAGCTGCCTGTTGGGAGATGATAAAAAGCAAAGAAATAATTCATTTTAAATGCAGTACAACAGTTGGAAGAATCATCATATTTCTAGAATTCTACAAAACTTCCAAACTGAGATCTGTGGGATGCACGAGAAATTGTACAAGGCACCTAGAAACACTACTGCGGGTTATTTCCATTGTAGGATTCTCTATCAAGGCCATAAGCAGCCAGTGCTGGCTCTGCATTACCTCAGTAATGTGAATCCAACATACACAAAATGGCTTTTGAAAGTGCTAGTTTCATACTTGCTCATCATTTTCTTCATGATCTCTCCAAGTCATTAACTGTGCACAGGACCACACCAGCTTTCAAATCAAAAGGTAAAAATGAAGATAAGTTTACCTCTATTTTAAAGTAAAATCACACAGTTTAAAGAAAAACAACAAAAAAAAAGCCTCCCTTGGTACTGCAATAAGAAGATTCCAGTCAATTAAATTTTCTTTCAATTTTCAAACTTTTGTGAGACATTTTTGTATGTAGGTGGTATGGTCTCTCTAGCTGCGTTCATCAGAGAATTCCTTGCTGTAGCACTGACTGTAACATGTTTTAAATTCTCACAAAAGCATCGCCGCTCCTCTTACAGCTCACATCCTGTGAGCAAACCTTTCATCTCACAACTGACATGTGCATGCCAGTGTTTGGTTACATGTGATCTTTTTTGAAGTCCAGATGACCTTAGCCAAGCGCTTCCACCAGAAATGATTGAAACCATCTCTGTTCGTCACTAGAGTCAGTCTCCGAGTACTTTTATTAGAAGCTAAGGCCCAGCTTCTAGACACTGCATTCGTAATGAAATTAAGCAAGCCAGAACCCACAGAAATTGACCTCCAAGATCATGAGGAACAGAGCCTCCACCATCTCCAACACCTCTAGTGGACAAGTCCCATAGCCTGTGCCCTGGCCACCACCACCAGGCTACTTCACACCCCAGCAAGGAGCATATCCAAGGCAATTGCAGAGAGCACCTTCCCTCTACAACATGGTGAGGATCAAACCCTTCACTGACTTCAGCTGTGGCCAGTTCCCAAGAGGAGGAGGAAAGCAAGCCCAGGCCAACACCATATAAAGCCTTCAAAGTAGCGAGGAGTGCCTTGAACACTGTGGGCCACCCAGGCAAATAGCTCAGTGCATATCCTTCACCTCTTTGCTCATGCAACACCTGCCTACCAAGAACCTGCTGGCATCAGCCTCTGTGAGATTTCAGGGGAGAACTTTGTCCTAAAGTGACAAAAAAGCAACTTTGTCCTAAAGGGACAAAAGCACAGGGACAGTGGCAGGATCCATGTGAAAGGAAAGGAGGACCTTCCAGCTGGCACAGACTGGAAAAGGCTGGTGCAGGATTGGCAAACAGCCATGGAATAATAACTGAGTTACACATCCATCATTCATGATGGTGAGCATACATCCACCAAAAGGATTCATGTGACATACGCTGATCACCGCCAAGGAATTGACATGTGAAAACAGGAGCACCTTGATTCCTATCACCTGCTAGAATCAGAGCATCACGTCAGAATGATCCAGCATGCCATGCCTAGCACCATTTTTGGCCAGCGTACCCTAGGATCACTTTTAGCTACAGTGGAGTTCGTGCTCCTTCCTCTAACACCTCCTTCATTAATATTGAACTATTCCTATAGCCACTATGTGAATGAACTCGTACGCAGCCTGGCGTCAATGATGCTCTCCGTTACAGCAGTTTTGCATCTGATGTACTCACACAGGCTAACTCAAACACAGTCTTCAAGGTATCGCTTGGCTCTGGAGATTTCAGCTCTGAATAGCACACTCCTAAGTCTGAGGTAACATCTGCATATCTATACCATGTCTAATTTTAGCATACGTCTGGTTAACCTAATTTTTTTCAAGAAAAGAAACACACAAGTACACTGAAAGATGTAGAAGCTTTTCGGTTATTACTCAATAACTAGCAATGAGGTTATACTCAGCATAGTGTATGTCGAATAGGGAAAGACAAAGTCCTGTAAGCTCTTTTTAAATGCCTTGCCTATGCTTACGTGACTAGAAATGGGAAATGTGGTGCATTTTGCACTGCAAACTCACACAGATGTTGAGGTTACCGCTAGAGATTTAGATGCCTTAACCAGTTTAGGTTGGAAATGGCCTTCAAGACAAATGCTTGATTACTCTCCATTCACAAAGAGGGGTGGACCAAGGACAAGGTGAAGGTCTGCAAGTTAACGCAGACAGGGCTGCTTGCTTTGAAGATGAGTATCAGACAGGGATCAAATCTGTCCCTGGGTAAGCAGAGCAGGACACTGCAGTATCTCCCATGGAAAATACAGTAGAGGAAAACATGTCTTTTGAAATCCTTGGCCAAAGATTTGAGGGTTTTCAAAGGAACATTTACTAAATGAAACAATAGGTTTCTGTTCTGAAATGTCATTTTGGAACCGGGTGTATTGTCATCTTTAATTGAGTGTTTAACTTGGATATTTTTCTGTGGCATACTCCAACTTAAGTGAAATCACATTTTTGACAGGAAAATTTTCTAGCTGAATTCTTCAATCAGGATCTGCTGATTAGCAGCTTATGAGCATAAAAGACTGTAGCTGTGCCCGTTCACAAATGCATGTGCACACACATGCACGCACACAAAGTATCCACGGGTAATTTTTATACCACCTTGATCAATGCATTTCTTTTTCAGTATTTTTTTTCCTGATCTTGAAGATAAGTGTAACATTCATAGATGTTTATTGAAAGCAGTCTCGTAAAAACCTAAGGGCAGAAAACCTAAGGAAATAAATGACTAGCCTGAGTGGTTTCTTTTAAATTCAAAAGGATCTATAAACCACTTTATCTTTCACTTACTCTGATAGCTCTGCTACCTTTCCCTCTGATTTTGAACATTTAGAACTCACTTCCACTTAAACTATTGTAATTTAGAATGTGGCATATTTGCGTATCACTTAATTTAAACTAAGGGGTGTCAGAGAAGTTGATACTACAGCCGAGATGACAGAATGGATACTGAAAGGGCTGTATGAAGAGCAGTCTCAGTGTTTAGTGCCTTAGTGCAGGAGGTTAGGAACAAGCAAATGTCATACATCATCCTACAGAGAATAGAAATCATTTTGGCAGAAATATTTTCTTTACTGCTTGAGACTGGGGATGGAGAGCATCAAATGTTTAACTCCCCCACAGAAAAAAAAAAAACAACAAAAAAACCCAAGGGTTTTGTTCAAACACGATTTCCTGGCCTCATTTCCCAGTGGTAGTGAGGCACTATGATGAGAAAAACATTTCGGCAATCTGTAAGGTTTAAAGTTTTGCAGAGCTCACAAATTTCTTCTGAATAATCAGCTACGGATTCAAATTACCCTGTAAGCATAACGCTAATACCTCAGTGTTACAATTTTCACTAGGAGAGCTAAGATAAGATCCCAGCCTAGAATTACTAGAGTTGTGCTGTGTTTTAACACGCCAGCAGACCTTGCCAAAAGGGCGATTTTCTGGAAACAATCAATATACATTACAGTATTTTAAGATGACAGGTCAATTGAAATTATGAAACTCAAAGTGAAAATTTTATTTCCTTCAGCATAGAATTTGTCCGACTTCCTTTAGACACTTATCGCAGAAGGAAAAGGAACATCTGCTAATCTTTCTTTCTGCACAATAAACACCTCCTATAAAAGCAGGCTGTGTAACGAGTTTAAGATCCAGGTGTTAAATTAAGATTACGAAGCCTATTCTTAAATGTCAATGGAGTAATTTTGGATGAGCAGATGTTCAGCACCAAACACCACCACCAAAGACTAAAACCAGAGAAAAACAACTTTCTGCCAATGTCTGCAGTGAGTATTTGACAAAACCATGACTTCTTTTCATCTTAGTTCAATTAAATTCTGTTTTTTTACAATAGGTCTTGATACTCTAGTCCAACACAGAAAAACACTGACAAAGGTATGCTTCTTGTAAAGCGGAGATAGCAACACGACCTAACTCCAATCACAGTGCCTTTTACTAACTGCACTCTGTTCTGTTTGTTCAAACAGTAAAGATAGTAAAATTGTCGTCTCCTTTATATTATATGAAACACAAACTTAAAATATCTACTGTGCAAGAACACTGTTCGAGCTGCCTCTGCAGCCACACCATACCTCAGAAGCTTCCTAGGAGCCTGGAGCCTCCTGCCAGAAACGCGCTTTGCAGGCTGAAGTTGGCCCAGAGCTCAGCATGCCAAGTCCTGCACTTTGGTTGCCAGGCTTTGGAAAGCCTCCAGCAGAATGCCTGGAAGACTCGAGTTTGATGAAATATATAATCCTATTATTTACTACCTTAGCAAGGATTTTTATGCACATGCACACGTTCACCTGCAGGCTCATGTAGAGCTGCACACAGCTCACAGCTGAAGCAACAGCCAGAAGAGTCCTGCAATGGGGCTGGCACTGCCCTCCGAGCAGACGATACTCACTGCAGAGCTCCTGCTCGCTGTAGTCCTTGTGGCAACCCACAGGAGACCAAGAGAGATGCGCTGGACTTTTCCCTATCCTCTTTGCCTCTCCTGTGCTTGTTTCAGGCATGTTAAATTGAATAACTGTTACGGGTTTTTTAAAGCATGGGGTAAGCAGTCTCCGATGACTCAGTCTGACAGACTCTCTGCAGTGGTTAATCCCCAATGGACATTTCTGGGTGGTGGGACTTGACCAAGCGGTCAAGATACTGCTCAAATGCAGGCACCCACCTGAGCTTGCCCCAGCAGTCTGGTCCTAGTGTGATCACTAGGGACATGCAGAGAGGAGACATCAGATGACACTTTCTCTCGACCACAGACTGCAAATCAAAGCATGCAGATCAGCGGCACAAATCTGTCTCCTCCAGCAGCTGCTTCACTATTTCCAGTCTTGTTGAGATTTCTACAACACAAACCACAGCAGCCTACAATGGTCATTGCCACCAATGGTGCCAGTGGGGAACTCTGGAGTCTGGTTTCCAGCAGAGCATGCTGGGACCCCAAGGCCACATCCACAGCTCAGTGGTGCTGCGAGGGTCTGGGAATCTGTGTGGAACTGTGATCCCCAGCCTGTCCTAGATGAGCTATTTTGTAGATCTTCACATATCAGTGTCCAGAGGTTATTTTCAGGTCCTTGTATTCACATGACCTCACTTTTTCTTTTTTTTTTTTCAGTAATTAAAGAATTCGTAAAGGGTGTCACAGCAACGTGGGCAGTACAGTCCCCATTTCTCAGCAGGAGCTCGTGTCTCTTGATGTTAACAGCCTGAACACCTCTTGGAAGAGATTACACATTACTGTCCCTCGAGTGATGCACCCTGTGATTTCCAACCTTGAGCAGAAGTCACTTGCTGCAACCAGTGGAGGATCCCACTCTGGAGTCATCGGGACTGATGTCCACAGCTCCACATTAGCTCAGCGCCCACCATGAAGATTGTCCATCCATGCTCATCACACAGGCAGCTCTCACCGTTCCCCATCCAGATCATTTTTGTCTTCCTGAACGCAGCACAAGATTTGGTTGTGTTGGCTGCGTGGGCCAGCACAAGCACGCTGTTGACAGCACATGGCAAATGCCATGGCCAGGAGTCCATGTATAGCCCTGCAGCTGGAGCAAATGTCTTTGCGACAAATCCCTGTCTCAGTTCCAGCTTCACCTTGGCCACAGGCCATATTTAAGTTATTCTCCAGAGGCACTGCTCCGCAACTCCTCAAACGGCAGTTTTCCAGTTTGCCTGCAAACCGCTTACCACTGAGAGCTGCTACCTTCCCACAGAGCAGCTGCACGTCTGCCAGCTTGAACATCACCCCTCCGCTCACCAGGGCTAAATGAGGGCTAAGAAGTTGTTTCTCTCCTTGCTGAGGAAGGATGGGAGATGGCATGGGAGGCACTGACCCCATCATGCTGAGGAGAATCAGCAGCATCGCGAGGCTGGATGTGCTCCACAAGTGAGCATCTGGGGCACAGCGGCACAGGCTGCCACAGCTCGGACCTAGGCACCAGCTCTCCTCACTGGCCAGAGACCTGTTGGACGCAATTCTGAAGGAAATTCAGCATTTCCACGTGAGAGTCTCCTGTGTCATTTGGAGACAGATGAAACGGTGAGTCGGAAGGAGAGTGTAGGGCTTGCATGGTAAAAACAGGCACTGAAGAATATATCCTCTCTTTACTTCAGAAATACTAAATAGCAGTTTTTCACGTGCTCAAAAGGCAGCAGAAAGTCCATGAGAGACCAGAAATGCTGGTACACTGCAAAATCCTGCTGATAGCTATGCAGATGGACTCCATCAATAAACCCTGATGGAGACAGCTGATACCAAGAGACAATCCCTGCCCCGGAGCCGGCAGGGTCAGCACCCCTCACCACAACAGAACACACACAGCCTCCCTGTGTGTGCTGCCTCACCCCCTGAGAAACCCAGTATGTACTCGGGAACTGGGACAATTCCCCAGTCCTTTCATCTGCTGCACTTACGAAGTAGCTGTGACCTGCCTATCTGGTTAGATAATGGGCTCTAAGGTATCTCTATTGTAAGGGATTTGTTAAAGACCACAGCAAGCACATTCCTCCCTGCAGGAAAAAATACCTTAATCTACTGCAGACCCTACTGGCAAAGGTTCCTATTTGAACAGATCAGAGATACATGTTTGTTCTGGTCTGGACAGTGTTTGAAGTTTCTTTTCCAACTAATGAACAGACTTGTTTATAATGAAAGGACAGAGAGCATCCAGTTTTCTAAACATGCGACTTCACGGGGCTCTGTTTTGTGGCACGTAGCTATGGCTAACTCACTGCACGGCCTCTGCTCACTCTGTTTTCATCTGAAGTACAAGGAAAGTCTCCTACTAAATCAAAAACCGTATTTCTTCAGGCCCAGTCTCCCGAACAAGACACAAGAGAAGACAGTGGCCTTCAACTATGTACAAAAGAAAGGCAAAGAAAGCTGGTTTCCAGACCAACTGTCAAACACAAGCACTTGTTATGTGTTTTCTTACTATACCAGCTTACCTGACAGCATTGCAACCTAATGGTTAAAGAAGAGTTAGTTTCTAAACAGAGAGGTTTGTTTCCAGCTAAGGGTTTGCCAAGAAATAAAATTAAGCAGGCAAGCACCTGGTCAGGCTCCTGCTGCACCTCCTTTCCCTAGAGGCACCAAAACCCTGGGGAGAGCCCCCACCATGTATGGGCACTGGCAGGGATCACCAGAGGGGCTGCTCCTAGTGCACCAGGGGGTGATGGTGCACCTGGCCATAGGCCACCAGGTCATTTCCAAAAGGGGCAGGCATCACAGTTGGACTCACCTCGGCACTCCACACCTGGATCACCCCAGAAGAGCTCCTGGCATTCCTGGCAGGTCCGTCCTCCAAAGCCCGGCATACACTGGCACTGCCCTGTAAACTGAAAAAAACACCCCACCCAACAGGAGATGTGACCACCTAAGCAGCTCGGCCCCATGTCAGAGCAAAGTCCAAGCGGTTGTGTCGGAGTGTGCCTCACGCTCCCCTCACCTCGTTGCAGGCAGGCCCGAGGGAGCGTGCGGGGTCACAGCCACACTGCTCGCAGCCGGCGCCGCTGGCGAGCCTCCACGTGTTGGGGGCACAGCGGTCGCAGGTCTGTCCCACCACGTTGGGGAGGCACCGGCACTGCCCTGTGACTGCCTCGCACCGGCAGCTCTCCGAGCCCTCGCAGTCCTCCTGGATGGTGCCCAGGATGTTGCAGACGCACTCTGTGAGGGAAAGAGCGTTGCCCTTTGACATCAGCATGGCACCTCGACATCAGCCTGCGCTCTTGTTACCATACTGCCTGGAATTGGCATTTACTTTATCCTCTGAGTCCCCAGAGGTGTGGGCAGATGCTGGCATGTCCCAGTACCCACGGCCAGGCCAGGATGACCCAACAGTGAACAACACCCAGCCCTCCTCATGCCCGAGGCTGGCCACCTCTAAAGCTTATGCCCCAGCATACAGGAGGCGACAGGAGCCCCTCATTCCATCAGCCCAGCCTTCCCCCTCTTCTCCTTTCCTCCCTCTGTACACAATCAAAGACCAAGCCTGCTCAGCTCCCATCACCAAGCGGTGGATCTGCTTGAAGTGGCTGATGGTGTGACAAGCAGAGCAGGGCTCCACTCGCCCACCCAGTGACCTGTCTGCCTTGCCGGGCTGTGTCCGATACTGAGGGATAAGAGGGTCCAACTCCTCATCACCCAGTTTGGCTCCCCACCGTGGCCCTTGCTCCCACTGTGCAGCCACATCTGCAGGGACGATGAGGTAAAGCAAAGTCAAACCCTTGCCCCACCAGGCCATCTCTGGAAAAGAGGTAAACAAAGACAGCTAACAAGAAGGCAAGAAGCCCTCCTATGAAAGCCTGTCCTTTCAGCACATGTAAATGCTGTCCCAGCTCTCCCTGTCAAATGTAAAGGACTCCACTCCTGGCCAGGAGCCCTGCTGAGCTGCAGGGCAGCTGCACACAGCCCCAGAAGGAGGTAACAAGCTTTCCTCTCCACCCCAAATGCTCCCAGGTCAATTAAAGAGTTCAGGTAGTTGCTGCCTCATGAGATGGCTGGTGAGGAGGTTGCAGCCATGTCTCCCCACTCACTTCTGCAGTCCTGCTGCAGGGCACTCCCATAGTAGCCCTGTTTGCAGAGGTGGCAGTTTTCACCCTCCGTGTGATATAGGCACTTCACGCACGTTCCTGTCCTCTTGTCGCAGGCCTCCGGGTCAGTGGTGTCGATGTTGTTGTTGCACTGGCATGGCTGGCAGGCGCCGCCAACCTCGTCAGGGCTCCCAAAGAAGCCAGACGCACATTCATCACATCGACTGCCTGTTTGAACAAACAGGCACAGTGGGAATTACCATCACGGCTCGCTAGCGTGCAGCCCCGTAAAATAGCAAGATTGAGGCAAGGCAATAAAGGCCATTAATGAGGGGGTGTTAATTGGATCATGCTCAAAGCAACAAAGTCAGTGCTTGGTGAGACTGTGGCAGCTCGGTGCAGCATGGATAGTAACAAGGCATGGCGGCACGCTCCCCCCCTTGGTTCCACTGCTGTCCTGTCCACCTCTGCTGAGCACCAGTCATCCTGCTGCCCGCGACGAGCCACCCTGCCCTGGCACCTTCCAAGTGCTGGCAACCTCCAGCAACGCAGCGACACTGGTGCTGTGGTCACAGCCAGGAACCCATCTAAACATACACCTTCTCACCAAGAGTTTCAACCCAACCAGCTCCCTCCATGCAACCGCCAAGTACCTATGTATCCCACGCTACAGACACACGTGACTTGCAGCGTGACCGGATCCTGGTAACAGCCACTGGCAAACTGGCGTCCACTCTCAGGGCCGTCAGGACAAGGGCAGGGGCGGCAGTGATCGCCTGATCCCAGGACGGGGTCTCCATAGTAGCCAGACTGGCACCTGCACCATGGGGTTACACATCAAGCAGAGGGTCACTGGCAAGCAGACTGCAACCTTGCCATAACTACTCACAGGTTTTCAACCCCTGTGAAGAAGTAAAGGGCAGAAACACACTTATGGCTCTCCTGTGTGACTCACACACTAAGCAGCTGTGCCCACAGAGGCAAATTTGTCTGGCTTATGCCAGTGTAAGAGCAGAAGAACCAAGGCAGATGCCTCTTGGGAGGCTTGCAATTGAGAAAGTCCCTCTGAAGCCCTGGGGTCCTGCACCACCTGGGCAGGCACTGCTGTGGGCAGGGAGGAGGAGGTACCCACTCCTATCCTCCAAGACCACCAGCACTGCTCTGGCTTCAAGGGTCCAGGGGTTTTCCCTGTGGCTTCCCACCCATCTAAGCAGCAGCACTGGAGTGGAACAGCTACTGCACCCATCCTGCTGTGGGGAAGGAGAGGGGCTGGGGAAGGGGCACAGGCACCATACCTCTCACAGTTGTGCCCTGCTGTGTGGTCCCGGCAGCTCAGGCACTCCCCGGTGTAGGGGCTGCAGTCGTCGGCGTGGCCATTGCAGTGGCAGGGCTGGCAGCTGGGGAAGCCCCAGAAGCTGGGCAGGCAGCGGTCGCACTGCCGCCCGTACACCCCGGGGAAGCAGTGGCACTGGCCCGTCTCCGCATCGCAGAAGGCGTTGTAAGAGCCTCGGACGTGGCACTCGCAGGCTGCAAGGAAAGCGGGAGAGGGGCTGCGTTCCCATGGCAAGCCCTAAATGCAGGGCCCCAACCGCAGCACAGCCCAGAGCCAAGGATTTAACGTACGTCGGCAGCCGCTCGGCCCGAACCCAAAGGTGCCAGGGGCACATCTGTCACACTGCCTTCCGACAACATTGGGACGACACTGGCACTGTCCTCCGCTGGGGTCGCACACTGAGCTCAGGGAGCCCTGGGGGTCACACTGGCATGCTGAGTGGAGAAAAGCATCAGGGTAAATGAGTATCATGGTGCGGGGAGTGAACCACCTGCTTCATTCCACGGCTTCCCCAAGCAAACCGCTCTGCCTGCAAGCTCCATCCAGCTGCCAGGTGGTTTGCCCCTACAAGCAGATGGGTTACGTACATAAGGCGGTCTCGTGTAATAGGGCAGAAATGCTGAATATGATGTTCTTGCAGACGTCCGTCATGGGGGTTTTCACAACGCTCCTGCTGTTTTCCAGACACCGGTACCTTTGGAAGGTTTCCCAAGCGCTGTTCGTGACCACGTCTTCACCTGAGCCTCCCACTGTGAATATGTCCAGTGATTTGCAGTATGGCATGAGAACAAGCTACAAAACAATTTCACAACAGCAAAATTTCACTATTTATAAATAGCCTCCACTAGAATTGCGAAAATTCAGAGTTATCCTGCTTCCTATCGTCCTTTTTTCGCCCGAAAAGCAAAGAGTCAGACAGACTCTGGAAGGAAATTACAGTATTACTCTCATTTTTGATAGAATAGTTCTGATATCTACCAAATTCTTACCAAATCTACCAAATTCTATCCATTAAAAAGAAAAAGGTTGACGTTGACATTCAAGAACATATGTGGCACACATTAGCCTCCAAAAAAAGGGACAGGCCTGTGGAACTAGCTGCAGTCCTGTAAAATACAGCAAAAGCCTCTTAGCAGAAAAACAACCTTTGAGACTGAAGAAACCTACACTGCTTTACATTGTTCAGTTAAAATCCAGCTTCAGCCTTAAGCAACAACCTTGTAAAATGCTACTTTGGATTTACACAGATGCATGCCAGAGGAGATGCAAACTTTCAGCCTTTCAAATGCACTTTTACCCCAGAGCATCCCTGAAATAATGTTTGCTCACAGAGTCAATGAGTGTGTACGGGCTCTCTGTCTCTGTATCCACCGAGGAGTACTGGGGCAGCTCCAGGCGGATGGTGTAATTCAATCCCTTCTCGAAGCAAACGGGCCGTGGAAGAACAACGTACCTGGGTTAGGAACAGGAAACAATTCTTACTTCAAACGTTCAGCACTATAAAGTGTTTCAGGTGACCCTATAAAGTAATTGAGATAACGGAAAGCAGCCAAGACCAGGCAGAACAAATGCTACAATGTGGAAGAGGCAGTTTGGAGGTTTGTGCAAGTCGGAACCGGAAAAGCTTATCAGCAAGGTAAAGAGTCATACTGATGTTCACTCACAGGTTGTGCAAACACTCCCCTGCTCTTTATTAAGTGAACAAAACAATCAGAAAAGGAGAATAAACTTTAAAGCTCTGAGTCTACAGACACAATGCTAAGTATGTTTTTATAACCCCTTGGAAATTAAATTTCATGGATTTTCACAGAAGCCACAGAGAACCAAAAACACGACATTACTCTGTTTCAATTTTTCAAATGCTTTTTTCTCCTTTTGGCCCACCCAGTTATACCAACCTGGAGCCGGGTGACAGTGAGACGACCTGATTATCATCATCAGGAACTGTATTGCCACACCGGCTACCCGTGGGAATCTTGCCTGGGCGTGAGACGCTGATCACAGCTTTTTCCCACTGATCGGGCAACTGCAGGGGAAAAAAAGACTGATCAGCATCAAGCAATGGCCATGAGCTCCTGGCAGCATGCAGAGCTCAGGCCGGGAAAAGCATGTGCACAGGTAGACACTGTGCTTTGGGAACAATGGGACCACAGCTTCAGCATCAATGGGGCATCTGCCATAGGTTCAGGCTGAGACAAGGCAAGTGTCCCTGGGCATTCTCCAGCACAATAGCCTCTCTCCCTCCCTCCCTAAAAACCATGACTAGGTGCAGGTGGTCAGCAGCCCCATCTGCAGCAAGGAGTCAGCACGGGGGTTGGTGACCTCCCCCCCCCACCTCTGGGTACTGCACCCAAGTATTTCACTGCTGTCAGCTGCTGTCAAGCTCTAGGAAACGAGCTGCAGCAGGAGGGGTGGTGGGTGTGGTGGTGGAGTCTCTTTCCCTTCATCCTGCAAATTATCACCAGTCAAAAATCAACTGTTTACAAACTCCTGGCTGCAGGCATTCAACATCCAAGACAGTCAACTTGTCTCCTAAGGCGGGTAATAGCATTTCCACCCACTAGAAAGTCATCTGGCTGATGCTAAATTTATATCCTAATCTGTCATGACAGCACTTGCCACTTTTTAATTTGCTTGTTAAACAGGTGCTGAAACAACACAATAATGAAGAAAACACTGTAAAGCAAGCAATAGTCAGCATCTTCCTGGATTATCACACATCTCATACATTTAACTAAACATCCATCCCTGTCTGAGTCCTGATGACTTCTGGAAGTGCTGGGCTCCTGTCAGTCACGTGCTGGGACAGCCAGCGCTTCTGTACTTGCAGACCTACCTGCGGCTCGTAGCGGATCACAATATCATACTCCATGGAGTAGGGGATGTTGTCGATGTAGAATTCCAGGTACGCTCCCTCAGGGACCCTGACAAATCCTATGCCTGTCCATGATGGTGTGCGGTCTGGCGTGTACTGGCGTTCTATTATGTTTACTCCCTACAAAAACGGAACAGACAACTTAATACTGACACATAAAATTTGTGAGCCACATGGGAGTGCATGAAGTGAAAAGTTCTGCTGATGGATCACTTCTGGATTGCAGCATCCATCACTTGCACCCCAGAGAACATGAATTCTCTTTTAAACCCATATGCCTGCACACTGTTGCCCCTCTACTTAACAATATAGAAAAAGCAAGAAAAATAAAACAACGCTGCACAACTCTTCCATTTCTCTGTTCTGGTGGAGAATTAAATTTCAAAATTTGCTGTGACTAACTGATCTACCACCTACAACATCTCGTTCACTGTAAAGACTTTCACATCATACTTGTAGCAGTAGGAGTTACTGTATTGGCACATAACTACTCTATCAACCACCCAAGCTGAGTGCTAATTACTTCCTGACTACACCAGGCTTCTCCAAACCACTGCTCAGGATGACACTCGAAAAGGAGATCACAGTCATCACAGTCACTAAATAACGGAGATCCTAATCATCGGTAGGTATTTCACAGTAAGATCAATATGTGGTCACTCCTTGCAGTTTCAGGTGCCAAGTTTTTATCTGCTACTCTTTATATAAAACAAAGAGGAAAAAGGCAACAGAAAATGGAAATGAGTGGCACTCAAACTTCCCATTTCAAACGTATCTGCATCCACGAATAGTTCTCTCCATAGAACAACATCCTGTGCATTCCTAAGGAAGCTGCTTCAGTAAAAGGGATAAAATGTAAGGAAATGCCTCTCTACATATACGTATCACTTCAGGATGTCCCCTTCATTTATTCTCACATTCTTTGAAGAGAGCCTGGCTATAAGTTATTACCCTTTGGCTTTACACAAAGGGTCAGAACTCCCCAGAAAGGATGGCAGACAGGATGTGAGCAAGGGCATATAGCTGTGGGGAGTGTGGGGGCTTAGCACCACCTGAAAACCCTGCAATTCTGTGTCCCTTCATTTTGTCTTCTGCTGGGCCCCTATCTGGGAATTCAGAATTTCATTCTGCAACCAGATTTGTGGGAGAACTTATCAATACTGCTATATTTTAAAATGTCTGTTTTTTTCTGATTTTTTTCAGGAGGTTAACTAGTGGCACATCCCCTTGTTCTGGTTGGCAAGGTGGGTTTTCACACCAGGCTCCTCCATCCCCGAGCCTTGGCAAGGCCTCAGGTACCACCTCTCCAGTCAGGCAGACACAAATGCACCAAATCCCCTGTGCTAGTTCACATGCTCTCTGCTGTGGTCCAACTACTGCTCTGCACAGTCTTCCCTCTGCAGTTACCTGACGAAAAATCCTCTGCCCTGGTTGAAAAGGCAAAGTGGCTGCATTTTGCCTGAAATACATAAATTAGGACCAACCGCACCAATTGTAGGCAGACAAGGATCTGCTGCTTTAGAGAAACCATTATCTCATGTCCCCGACTCCTTGCTGGAGGCAAAAATAATTGATGTAACCATCTAGCTGCTGTTAATGAATTAAAAGCTTGGCTGTGTGGTGGTGAACGGAAAGAGTCAAGAGACCCTGATGTACCACGCCAGCAGGCAAGGCAAGCTAGAGGCAACCTCACTTATAAAAACAGGGGGTTTGCACAATCCACTATGATTTTCGTCATTATTAAAAAAAATGCTGATGTATAGAAACTCTAAAAGGTGCAGCAATCTGCTTAAATGTGTGCTTTGTTCCCTCCTGTTTTCAGTGGCACCAGAGAGAAGAGCCACCGTTGATGTCCCTCTGCTCTTGCGGTAAGAGGGAAAGGAGAATTGGCAGTGGGCGCATAAGCAGTAGGGTGCAGAGAGGGCTGTTGACAGGAAACTAACTTCACCATCAGTATCAAAGAAACAAGTTTAAAAATTAAAATGGCAGTTTTCCCCTCCTAAATTACTACATTTTTTAATCAATACTAAGATAGAAGAGATACGGGTTGACAGTTTTCTAATACAATTCAGTTTTGTGTCTTCCACATTTTAATTGCAAAATAATCAGGGTATAAAACAGATGCTTCCAACACCCAAATGGTGAAAACAACATTCCCACAGCTGTTCCGACAAACCAGCACACTGAAACTGCTACTCACAGGACCCAAGCTGGCTTCCTCCGCCTCGTAGATGTAATGATCAAGTGAAATGAAGTAATAGCCAGGCTCCACCTGGTTGCACTGACGTCCAAACATGTGGGGCCGGCACTCACATTGGCCAGATTGACTCGAGCAGCTAAAATGGAAGAGCGATGAATTTACAACACATCTTGGCTACGCCAAGACAGAGCTAGAGCTGTTTGCTTCTGCTTTGACATTTTAAGTGACACAGGATGAGAAGCGCTTCTGGACACAGCTGTGTCTAGACGTGAGATGTTTTCAGGCTCTGCAGCTGGACCATCTGCACTGCTAAAATGGCAGCATGGTCCCAGGCACAGTCTTGGCTCAACCCAACTATTACTCTCCCAAACAACTCACAGGCTCAGGCTGCGAGTGAGCATGGACCAAGGACCACTTCCAGTAGGCAGTTTGCATCTGTTTGGGTGGTGAGAGGTTTTCATACCATGGGTGCAGGCGGGTGAAGGTGGTTCCCTGGGGCCAGACAACAGTCCTGGGAGAGCTTCACTTGCTACCACAGACATAGCCAAGAGGCATGTCTGTCCTGCAAGCCAAGGGCAGCATTTGGCTCCAGGCTTACAGGCCATGCAACAAGAGTGTTTGTATGGGCTCAGGCAAAGCAAGAATATGCAAGACCCTGCATGCCCTGGGATGTTGAGCTGCTCTCATGTGCTGCAAAGCACAACCCGAGAGCTCACTCAACAGCTACAAACAGGGGAAAACCGTATCTGGCTGCTTTAAAGTAGGACAGACACAGCCAAGGACATGGGACAGACACAGCCACCACTGGGGAATGCAGGCCTGTCCAGGTTGACATACAACAGCTCCACTTCCTTCGTAACAAGCCATTTTCTTGTCTCAATACAGCTCTATCCCTAAACTGCCTTTTGTTGGCTTTATTGTTTCCAGAAGGTCTGCCTCACATCGTGAAGAATCCTTGGGCAGGTTGCATTTTTGTGCATTCCCATACTTTTTCATAGGAAGGTTTTTTGGTCCACCAAAACACACCCCTTTCTTTGAATTTGTGTGGAATTTAGAAATGTTTTTTAAACCCAAACCCCTCTTGTTTCCATGAAAAATCCCCAGGTTTCTCAATCCCCTACTCTTCAGGGTAATTTTTAACTGAAACCATTTTTGAAATTGCAGAGCTTTGAGATGCTAGAAGTATCCCAGCTGCCCCAGACGGGGAGCTGGGAAGTTTCCCCTCCGGAGATGGTGACGATGTCACGACTCCACCACCCCGGTTACAGCACAGGGATGAATTTTGGGCGAAGTGTGGCTGCCCCAGGTGCTGCATCCCGCACCCTGAATGGGAGCCAGGAAGTGGCAATCCAGCAGCTGAAAAGAGAGAGGAGTTCCGGGGAGCTCCCCCTTCCCATTGGCACTAGAGAGCGAAGCCGGGAGCCAGGGCTGAGCTCTGTGGTTGTTCTGCGGCCAGAGGACAGCACAGCCACGCCCTGCCCGGGCCAGAACCATGCACATCCCCTCCCCTCATGGTTTTGCAATCGCTGAGCTCAGCGCATGGGAAACTGGCTGCAAAGCCTTGCTGGGCGATCCCCCAAAGCCCTAGAAGTGGCTGCGCTGGGGGAGCCGTTAGGAGCTGAGCAGCGTAACCGATCTGTGGGCAGGGAGCAAGTATGGAGGAGTAAATAACCACTAACAACCAGATCGCTGTCTGCCAAGGGGTAATAATTCACTCAGAAGCAGATGGGAGAGACGGCCCACAGGATATTCCCATGGCAATCCCCACCACAGATGGGGTGTCTGCAAGACTGTGATGACCTACAGGAGTCACACCAGGACCAGTCTCAGACTCCCGCAGTGTGGTCTCTCAGGCTCCAGCAGGAAACAGTTTGTCCAACCTCACCGAGAAACTTCTGTGTCTTTAGACAAAAACAGGACATTTCAAAGGGTTTGTGAAGGGAAGTGGGGTTAAAAAAAAAGAGAGCCAAGGAACGTGCTGCTCTTGAAAAGCCTGGGGCTGGACACACACCTAACACACAGAAAACTGCTCTGGTCAGAGGAGCAGTCTGGCTACCAGTACCCCTCTGACCAGGCATTTAAGCCAGGACTTTCCATGCTCTCACTGATGAATGCATCTTTAAAATCTACACTTTTCTCTAAAAAAAAGATCACCTCCCCAGTGGGCAATTCTATGCCAACATCCCACCCTGTGCAGCACCACTGGAGCAACGCAGCAGTACAGCGAAGCTGACGTGGTTCCCCCAGTGCTGGTGGGCAGATAGACACACTGACCAAAGAGCCAGTTTGGAAATAAATCACAAACCAGCCTGACAGCTCATGTCATCACCTTCTTTGATCCTATGAGAGCAAAACTTTGACATGGACCATACCCTGGGTTACAGCCAAGGCAGAGATCAATCCATGGCTGTCTCCTACCCTGGCTGACAAAGGCAGAGCTACACTAAAGACAGTTTTACACGTTAACCTGCACTGGTGGCACAAACGGAGGCTGCTCAGCACAAAAAAGACGTGAATGCCTCTGTCACCAGAGCTAGCTGCCACTTTCTGGAGCAGAAAGATGGTCTCAAATATCCTCCTCCAGAGTACATTGAGCCCTGGATGTTGTTGTGGTTGCAAACAAAGCAAAACTCATTGAGGTGAATGATTACGGGAGAGTAACTGCGCTGAGACTCACTTGTTGTTCAGTGATCCCCCCTGGTCACAATCGCATGGCCGACATCCATCCATGTCGTTGCTCAAGCCCCAGTGCTCGGGCTGCGGGAGAAAACATCACCAGAGCTACAACCCAGTGTCAATGTAACCCCATCTACCTCCAAAGCACATTTAAAAATACCCAGCTTGAGCTACCTCAAACTGCTCCCTGACCCATGAATCCTGCTCCCCTGGTTGTGGATCAACTCCCACAAACACCAACATAACCTCTGCATCTGCTCTCCTCCACCTTGCTGACCATCTCCACAGCTTAAGAAAAATAATCCACATCTTTCCATCTAGCTTTAAAAGCTCAGAGCCCTGAATCCTACTGGATCATTTACACCAGTTTGGGCTCGTGACTCATGAAGGGCTTGAAAAATCACAGAGCAGTACGTCACAGCACAGCAGATGTGTACGTGTGGCGGTGGGTCTTTGTGCAGGGCATAGCCCTTGCAGGGCTACTACTCTGCAACTTGCTTGTTGGACAGACTGGTTTAGCTTTTCCATGGAGTTCACGATTAGATAAGACAGCCTGTCAGCGTTTAGACGAACACATCCAGTTATCTGACTGTGTTTCTATAGCACTCCAGCATGCATAAACACTGTATGGAAATGTATACGTGTGAAATAATCCCTGCCTGAAATAATGGCCTGAATAGAACACAACTTTTTGGTAACACTGCTTCTCTGGCCATTCTGTTTTCACCTCGGTGAGGGCTCCAGCAGAACTGCCCCAGATCCCTCCATTTCACAGAGAAACCACTACAGGTATCCTAATGTCCCACTGCTTACTGTCACAGAAATCATTCTGGATGCTTTTGCCTGCCTTGACGTGCCTCCCAGCTCCTTGTAACACAGCGTGCTTCATGGCTCCTGACATGCCGAGGTGCCCACTCCAGCCTGAACACCAGGCACCCACTCACAGGCAGCCAGAGATGGCAGCCAGCATCTTGCTCCATACTTTTCACACCAGCCTCCCTCACATCAGCATCTCCTAATTTATTTTATGGTAAGCTACTTACCAGGCACTGACCGCACTGCTTTCCTGTCACCAGACGCTTACAATAGCAATTTCCTGTCTCTGGATCACAAGGATTGCCCCCAGGGTGGGTACCCAGAGGATTACATGCACAGGCTAGATTGGGAAATACAAATAGGCAGGTCAAAAGACAGGACTGGAGTTTAAAATATGTTTTAGACAGTATGGAACTTAAACATTTACATGAAAGCTTCCCCCAAATTCCCCAGGACAGAGATTAATTGCACACTGCCCACCACTCATCCCAGTAAAACTCCCCTGGCTCAGAGACTTGTAACTGAAAACAAATAAGGAGGATTCTGCTATTTCCACAAAACCACGTCAGCTGGTAACTGACTTTTAAGGATGGGTGGACTTCCAGCTACGGCAAATCTACAAGAACGTTTTTTCTTTAGCAAAATTACAAAACAAAGGAGAAAAAAATCACCCCATAAACGAACTTCTCCCAGCTCTAACAGCTCCTCAAAGAGCTTTTGATCGCACATAAAGGAGCACGTTTTTACTCACACTGACAACCCGCTGGGTCGTCGGCACTCAGGCCATAGAAACCTTCTTTGCAGAGGTCACAACGCTCTCCTTCAACAAATACTTTACAACGGCATTGTCCGGCAATGAGGCCAGTGGAGAAATCGGTGTAGCGATCGCAGATGCCACCATTTTGGGAGCCAGATGGGTCACAGTCGCAAGCTAAGAAGGAAGCATGGCGCACGTTTTATTAACCGCTACAAAGGGAAAGGTGAAGTCTCACACTGAATTATTTGAACTCGGCTGCTGTGTACAGAGTGTATCATTCCTGCAAGTATTAGACGTGATGTGTGTTGAACACGTAATGACCAGACAAATTTCCACATTCTCGAAGAGAAAACAAAGCCCAACCAGGTTTGCTCAAGACCTCCAAGGACACTCACCTTCCCTCAAGGATTTTTGTTCGGGAGCATAGCACTGGCCAAAAGAAGACCAGTAAATCCTAAATTCTCCAGGCAAAGCCTTGAAGAGCCACAGCTGGGATGCCACCACCATTCCCACCCTGAGGGGCAGGGCTGCACTTACGCTCACAGACGTCAGGGTCTCTCAGATCTCTCTCCGGGTGCTGGAAATAGAAGGGCTTGCACTGCTCACAGTTGCGTCCGACGGTGTTGTGCTGGCAGTCGTCACACACTCCCCCGCTGGTATTCCCCGTCGTCATGTACACAGCCATGTCAAAGTGGCACTGGCTGGAGTGGCCATTGCAGTTGCACTCTGTGACAGAGACAGAAAGCAAAGTAAGTCTAGTCCCAGGGGAAATGCAAGTCTGTAGAAAAGACACACCAAAGTCGGCCAAAGAACATGCAGGACTTCGTATGTTGCTACAAGTTCCCAAGTAACAGCATGTAACGCTCACACCAGATTCCAGTTCTGCATTTTACTCAAACTCACTTTTGCACGCATTACTATTGCGGCCTTCAGCAGGTCGCCAGGGTAAGTCATGGTAGAAATCCAAACACTGCTCACAGTTTAACCCTTTGGTGTTATGTCTGCACATGCAGTGCCCATGAACCTGTCATTAAAAAAAAGGAACATAGTTAGCTATAAAAGAGGGAAAAAAAACCAACAAACCATGCTCCAATTGACACAAAATACAGCTAGTACCTAATGGATATACTTTTGGAGACTTTAATGCATATAACTGAACAGAGAAAGACATAAAGGGCCACAGGAGTGTCCTTTACTTGTCAAGGTAACAATGTCCTCATACAAATCTGTCCTTCTTTCCTTACAGGAACCAATGCCTGAATAAAAGCTTTCAGACAGGAACAAGAAAAGCACAGTTCTACCTCGATAATCACAAAAGCCTCTTAGACCTAAAAGTTAGCTGTTTATTAGCTGTTAATTAGCCATTAACATGCATCTGCTTGTATCAGCACTCACTAGCCCAGCGCCTTCTTTCCAGACCTACCTTGGTTCTCAAAGAAAGGATAACAGACAGTTTGGATGGGTTTTATCCATCAACTCCAGACTTTGACTTCAAGATACACAGAACAAGCACTAAGCAGATCAACAGTGACTGTGTGACAGCTGCTGCCATAGGCAATGGGGATTAGCAGCACTGGAGCCAGGATTCCAAAGGCAAAGCCAGTCTTGCTGCTGCTTGGGTGGAGACACTCACCAAGAGCATAAGGCAATGGAGCGTACCCGCTCACCAGCATCCTGCAGACCCTGAGACAGGCACACAACCTCCCCGTATGCCTCCACATTTTCACCCAGTTAATAACTCACTCATTAACAGGGGTGCTATTGCTGCTTGTCACGCAAAAATGATAGGGAAAAACAGAACCTGGAAGGGATGTGGCACTTGTGCAGCAGCGGACAAGACAGGTGGCAGGATTTTCCTTCAGAGACTGCTGTTAATCGGGACTACAGCCTCCACTTCTCACGTGATAATGACTGATACAGATTCAGGTCACATTTGATTCCCAAAAGTGTTTCAACCTTTGATGCCTCTATTCATTTCAATTTTAGGGTAATCAAGTCAGCACTCACACTCCTCTCTGGCCCCATAGCGTCACCCTCTCTTTCTGCATTCCTGCCCTTTAATTTGATCAGCTCTTTAACATAATTAAAAAATAAATACTAAAACAATTTCATCTAATCTGAGCATTCTGTACTTGATTAACAACACTAATGACAGATATGTTTGCTGAGGAGGAATAGTTTTAATGGCTTTCTTGTTTGAAAATTAAGAATGGGGAGTGGTGGGGGCAGAGCGTAATCTTTAAATTTATATTTAAACCACTTAAGAGGCACAGGGAGGAATAGCTTTTTGCAAAAAAGCATGAATATTTACCATTCCTTCCACTTCTTCACTAACGCCATCCACTGGTGCACACTCGCTGGCGTGTCCGTAGCAGAAACAGTTCCCGCGAACCACCATGTCGTAGATGGCATAGTAGTACTTCTCTCTGATCTCCATTCTAGAGTCCAAGAGATTGTCTCCCAGCGTGTGCAGCTTGATGAATTTCACTCTCAGATTTGTAATCTTTAATAGGTCTGCAGGGGACATAAAAAAACCCCAACAAAACAAACAAACCCCATTTTGTAATTATTTACCAGATACTGTACTGAATGGAAAGAAGCCAGGAGTGATTTCCCAAGTACACTTTCTATGGGCAGATTAGATCAAATTTAATTTCAGCACTTACATGCTACACATCACATCACTTCATACTTGCAAATTTTTTAAAAAATACATTATTTTACTACAGGTTGGCCACTGCATAAGTAATTTAAGCTTAATTAAAAATACTAGTCTATTTTATTGTAGACATACACAGGTACAAACATAATTATTAAAGGCGCGCAGAACAGTACCATCACAAAGACACTGGTTCTTTGGGGCTTTAAAATGTAAGTTGGGCAAGGACCTGATATTAAGGAACTGCTGACAAATAAATCAGGAGCTTTTTAGAATTACAAACCTTTTGAAAAAAATCTTAGTTGGAAACAAGACACTAATAATTCTTTCCTCTACATCAAATTTTCCTAGCAAATAAAATTAGTTACATTTTGCTGAAAGAAGCAATGCCCCGCTAATCCAATACAAAGGAAAAGTTCTCAAGGGATAATTCATGGGAAGACAATACTGCAGTAATTAATTCAGTTTGCATCTTCGCTTTGATATTACGAATCCTGTGCAATATTATGAATCCTTTATTAGAGCCCTGAAACTAGTCTTGAAGAAGCACTTCAAGCCCACGAAAGCAGAGTTTCTAATTCAAAATGTTGGCTAAAAAAATACATTCAACTGATACAGGAACCAGCAGGCACTCTTCTACTTCAGATATTTTCTTCTGCTCCCATTAGCTTTACACTGAAGAACACAAATAAAAACTGAGGATGCACATTAAATTGGAAGTCAAGTTTAAGACCAAGCACTGTGGTTCCCTACTCAGGCGAAATATCCCACCAGGTTTCTCTAAGCCACACTCAGATCTCTCTACCTTTGCATTCCTGAATTGTCACGACCATACACAAACACTACAGTAATTTGTGTTTTACAACTGCATTCATGTGGTCCAGCCACACAGGGCTACTAAGGCAAACTGTTCCAAAGTCATGATCTTGAGGTTCCAAAAAATAAAAGATGACCCCCTTGATTTTAGCTGGAAAAGCGAAATTATTTAAGTGCCTTTGTAGTTCTGTTTCTTTGCTTTCTAAATCCTACATAACTACAGGATCATGTTTCAAGGTTTCTTTCAGCAACTGCATGTATTTTGGGGAGAGGGGGTCTTTAACAAAAATACCTCCCTGATCAATCAAGAAAAGGTCCAACTACAGTGATGTGTGTAAGGGCAATCACTTGAGTAGACAGCACTGATCATTATTTCCCAGCACCTCACTGTCTGAGTCAGGAGTAGAAGCCATACCACAAATGAATTCTTAGAACTTCAAAACTGTTATTGGGGCTAATGCATGGCTTTATTTGTGGCTTACTGGTTTTTTTTAGGCAAATAAGTACAGAAATGCTTTCAAAATAAGCCTAGAAAGTAAGTGCATACATACTTTGAATCCTTGGACTGTACGGATCTTCAATTCGAAAAGCAGGATCTAAAACACGATATATTACCTGGAGGAGAAATGGTACAACAAAAGATTCAGCTTTAAAAATAAGAGAATCTGAATTTGTATGGAAAAATTCTATACAATAAATATATGGAAAAAAGCTTCTGACCTCTCCCTCTGTTGAAGGTTCAATGTCAGAGTATCGGGAATCACAAATGATATCATCCACCTTCTTCATGGGTCCAGTTGAAATTCCAGGAAATGAGCTCTCACAGTCATATGCAAAATACCTATATACTTGCCACGTTTTTCCAAAATCAGATGATCTTTCTATCAACATTGCAGCGGGACGGAATGTCTAATAGTAAGAAAAATCAAGAGATTTCATTCAGTATATTATTATTTGCATTTACATTGAGCACTTTTAAGTGTGAGCAATCCACATATCTGGATTTTAATCTCTTACCCTGCACTGGCCGTTTCCCATATTTGGAAAAATCAGAAACATTTTTTTGCTGATATTCTGCTCAGAGACAGATCTCTGAAATAATAGATATTAAACGACAGACCGCCCACCTTTACACAGACAGCACTCGATGGCCAAGCACTTAAATGTACTTACAATAATAAGTAAACTTGTAGGGTTTTTGGATTCAAAATCCTTTCTAAAAACTGAGGGTTAAAGTAAGGCTTTAGGGAGACATAAGGATTTTTTCCACTGCTTGTGGAAAGCAGCACAGCCTTCTTCCTTGCCGTACCTCCTTGCTTAATCTTCTGCAAAGGACGGAATGAGCCTCCTCTCCTGCTTTGGGGACCAGAAGGCCACTTCCAGTGCTTCCCCTCCAGCTATATCACCCAGAAGCACTTGCTGTGCAGTTTTCTCTGGTTCTCAGAAAAGCCCAGACATTGAGAAGGTTGGCTTCATACACTGTTGCTGCATTTACCTCTCCCAAGCTCCAGTGAGCCTCCTCCACCTGGCCTTGCCCAGACTCCGAGCAGGCTGCATTCTCTTCACACAAACCACCAGTCTTCCTACTTACACATGACTAGGCAATGAGATTTTTACAAGATTTTTAATCCCTTTGATCTAAAACTCCCACATTTCAATTTATATGCTGCCTTTCAAAAGCAGATACTAACTTAACACCTGCCTGCATCTACCAAGAAATGCCAACAGTCTCCTCATTATTTTTATGTATTCAGAGGAGACCCTCCCAGAGACAAGCACAAAAGCATTTCAGTCACAGCTGGAAAGAAATTTTCCTTCTGCTTCCTGGCTGAAAATATCACCCAACTTACAAACTGGTATCTCACCCAACAAAAAATTTAGCAACCCAGAGGTAAGGCAGCTCAAGCATCTGCCATACAAACAAAGCCAACAAATCATCATTAAAACTTTCTCCCACAGTCTTCCTTCTGGTGGCAGACCAATCCTAGGGACACTGGGGCACGATGGCCACAGCACTCGCACTGTGTCAGGGGTCTCCCTCGCTGCTGGGGTCCAGCAGAAAGTACCACCTTCCACCTCAGCCACCACCTTGAGGCAGGGGGAGAAACCCAAGTCAACGCCACAGGAAAGAGGAACCAGCTCTCTTAGAAAGCTAATAGACAAAAATGAAGAGATAAAATTATCTACAGGTGAAGAGCAAGGATTTAGCCCTGCAGCCCCTGAAACCTCAGCTGAGGGTTGCCACTAGTGCTTGCCTGCAGTTCAGGATGTACAGGACATAATCTGCCATTCCAAGACATCTGTTTATAAAGAAACAAAGACACTTTGTGTACAGATGTTTCTTCTTCCTGAAGACCTTTCCATTTGCCAAATGAAAACCGATACCATGGCCAATTTTTATTTATTTTTTTTTAAAGAAAAATCCTTGCTACTATACGATTTAGCTAATGATTTTCTAGAACACAACTGTCAGAGACACCATAACAAATCCCAGCCTCAGTATGACTCCTCCTACAGCCTCACTGGAGTTCAAACACAACTCAAGCCACAAGTCACAGCTCAGCCTTCCTGCACATTTTCAGCAGGAGTTAATTAATGGTTGGCAACTCTAAAAAATCAGGCAAAACAGCTCAGACAAAGCCCAAATCCCAAATACATGTGAAGGACCACCAGATCTCTCATTTCCTTGTGTTTCAGGGTTCTGGCTAAATCTGTGGTTTCCTTACCTTGAAGGTCATAATGAGATGAGTAAAATGAAATTCAGCCTCCAGATTCAGCTGGATAGTAACATTTTCCAAACCTGCAGGGACAGAGAAAAGAAGCTGTGCAACAAACAAGGACACCCGCCAGCCTCTGCATCTAAATTTTGCCAAAGCTCTTTGCTCCAGTGATGCAGAGACTCTTTTCCTTGCCACTTAGCTCTGCTGTCAAAAAGGGTTAGCATGTTACTGAGGGTTAGCATGTTACTGAGATACGGGGGACACATCAAGGATCTGATGACGGATTCCTGTGCATCATCATTTCGCTCAAAGTGTGAGCCCACACTGCCGTCACTCCAGACTCCACGACATGGCTAACGTCACTAGATCCCAAGGGGTAAAGGTGGGGACAGCTATGAGCTGGATCTTGGCACCAAAACGCCCAACGGCTGGTGCATCTGGGGATGCCGAGCCCAGGCCTGCGTGGTGACTGCAGGCTGTCCTCACAAACTGCAGCCCATCTGACAGCAACAGAGGTGGTGAGCCCTGACAGCCCAAATCACACTGACGGCTGGTGGGGGCTGCTTCCCACCTTTCTTCACTTGCTCTGGAATCTCCTGCCCATCCGGATGCAGGAACCTTTACAACCTGGTTTTGAAATACCCCTAAAGCAACTATGATAGCCTTGCTTTGCAACCATGAGAGCTAGGAAACCGGTGAAAAGCAAAATGTTTTCCAGACTCTGCTGTAAGACTACTTATGGTCAAGGACTCTACATAGAAAGGAAGAAAAACAGTTACAAATATTATTTTGACATGTGAAAAGATATCTCAAAACAGCTGGATACTAATTATAGTGTAGTTAGAAATTTAAAAAAAAATAAAAATCAAGATTTACACAGAGGAGAAAGGGTAAGAAATGAAAATAATAAAACAACAAAGCACTTAAAATTTTCAACCAGCTGTAACACTATGTAGAGTGTGCAGTAATGGTCCCTTCTGCTGTATGCCTGAAGAGAAGAAAACATGAATTGGGCAGAAAGAATCATTTGTTTTTTATTGTTGAAGGACATTTTCATGACCTTATGAGCTAAGAACTTTTCTGCGTGAATGCTGCCAAGCCTGTTGCAAAAAACATGAATTATTTGGAATGCTAGAAGAGAACTGCTGGAGACAAACAGCTTGCGAGGCTCATCTAAATGGTTAAAAATGATTTAGTGAAAATCCTTCCTTACTGGGCACAAAAATGTTGCAAATATTACCATTCTATTTTCATATACAGTAAGCCAGCTACTGGTAATGCATTTGCAGAAATCCCTTCCTGTCCAGCTGGCTTTAAGGCTTCAGGGCAGGACTGCTGTTTGAGAAACCTTGATGATTTGTTCTGTGTATGAAGACATGCCAAAGGCATAACCATAAAAGTAAAAACAGCAGAGGAAAGATTTTAGGGGAAAAAAAGAAAAAAGTCACCAAACTAACGTGCTTGCTTTTTTTTTTAAAAAAAAAACAACTAGCTGGCTTGTTTCTGGTGTTCATTTTACTGTTTGGCATATGGACACAGGAATTCAGGGACCCCAGGAGGGAGAAGGCAGTTTGCAGGGTAAGAGACATCCCTGGTTTTGCTCTCCTGTGGGATTGCCAGGGAGGTCTGCAGGCAGGACGGCTGCCCCTGGCTCTGCGCCCAAACCTCCTCCTTCTACACCCTCCCTCCACCCTCCTTCCAGGCGGTTGGGGAAGCCCTGCAGTGCTTCCTTGGCAGCACCGCTCCAGGATATTTACTCCTGGAAGGCTGCTCCGTTCCCGCTGCCCAAATATGAGGGAGATCTGGAGCCAGGGTGGGAAACTTCTCTTTTGGAAAGGATTCTTGAGAAGTGGTGAGACGGCTCTTTCCAATGCTCCCAGAGGGCTGAGGGGACTTCTTTACGGATTAAGGATCACTCCACGGCACACAAAAGCAGCTAGTTTTACTCAGCTCTCCTCGAACAGCATGATCCTTCACACGGCAGTAATCACCAGGCCGAAGATAACAGCAAACCCGCAGGTACCCTTAAACAAAGGAGGGAAAGCAGCTCCCAGCCCAGAAACGGTTCCCGAACAAACCCAGTACCATTTTCCGACTGCCACCAGAGCTTCAGGCGATTTGGATCGAATGTGGTGACTACGTTTTCGATGCGATGACTGTCAGGATTGAGAGTGTCATGGAAGGGATTCTCAGAGTCACATGTGAAACATTTTTTGTCCTCCTGAAACAACAAAACAATCAGCATTACCGATTCTATCCATGGGGCAATAGTTGTTTCCTGCAGATAAGAGTATTTTCCACCCATATCACATTCCACTCATTTTGCCTGCAGGAGTCATCAAAGGTTTTTTTTTTTTTTTTTGGTTGAAATGATAAGTGTATTTACCTTTATGAATTAATGCAAATTGCCAAATGGAAAATATGTCAGGAATTCCATAAACTTTATTTCTAGAAGTATGTTTTCTATTGAAATTGCAGTTTCAGGAAATCTCTCCCAGCACAAGTATTCTGCAACAGAAGTCAGACCCAAAGGCAGCATCTACAGAAAATTGCTGAATTGCTTCTGCACAAACGTGTATGTGCAAAACTGCACCTTCAACAACTTCTGTGAAATAAAATTGGGTTTTGGGAGCTAGCCTGGAGATGTAAAGTTCTCTGTATTAGTGATGTGTCCAGTGGGGCTCAGTGCACACCGAGGGGGTGTCAGTGATTTAGCAAGAGAGCCCTTTCAGCACAGGGTTAACTTTACTCTGAATTCAGTTTGTCAAGCTCCTATCTAAATCTCACATCTTCACCTGTGATTGCAACCTCAAGCTATGTACATAAACCCAGTTTGCACACACTACAACGCGTGCCCATAAAAACCAGTTGGGTGCAAGTCTGACATGGGCTGTTTGGGAAAGCCAGACACTTCTTCACCAGGAGGACAAAAACCTATCATGACTGTTATTACGGACAACGCTACTTTTGCATTGTTCTGGTGCCAAAACCCACCACTTTCCAATTTTGCGAGGTTGGATGCAAACCGAACCAAAAGGGATGGCTCCTGCTCAAACCACCTCCCGGTTTGGCATGCTGGAGGGGCCAGAGGAGCTTATCACACTGTAACAAGGGAGTCCCGGCTCACCAGCAACTTATCACTGTCAAAAGCTACATAGACATCATTCCTCCAGTGGGTTTATGGAGACAAATGTGAGGCTTTATCAGCCAAGAACGTGATAGCTGGCAGGTCTGCACCACCCAGGCTTTCCATTTCACCGATTTCAGCTTCAGCGGCTCCTCCCAAGTCCGGTGTTTCACCCCCCACATGCCCTCGGAAACTCCTCCAAGAGAGAGTATGGCAAGAGTGGGGACCCCTTAGAAGACATCCCCTCCACCACCCTCCAGGCTCCTCGCCTGGAACACTACAGCCTCCGGGCCTCAGGCCACGACTTGCTTCTTCTCCCACCAAAACTGATTCCTAGAAAGCCCAGTACTGCAAAGCGCTCAGCTCAGTCAAGCCCCACATTATTATGAGGATACTTGGCACCTTCCCGTTGATTTCTTCAATACCACGTTATGGTTCAGAAGTAACCAGGGACATTCGAAATGCTGAATGGGGCTATGAGATCAGGAGTACAGGCACATGTGAACTTCTGAAGTGGTGCTTTTTACTATGGCACTTCAGCATTTTTTGAGACAAGAAAATGTCAACAAGTGTATTTGTTATTTTGCTCTATCAGAGACGCTAATGTTGTTAAAGTCAATCCTGACATATTCCAAAAACGTTTCAGCAAACCTAAACCCCATGTTAAATCAAGTATTAACTCCAGTAGACTGAACAGTATGGTAAAACTAAAGGCGGGGAGGGGGAAGATTTGGTAGCTTCATGGCACAAAGGGGCCAAATGCAAAAGCCCCTCAGGAAGGGCTCCTCCTGCTTCTCGGGATTTTC
Organism: Baryphthengus martii; assembly: GCA_013396935.1. Classification (NCBI taxonomy): domain Eukaryota; kingdom Metazoa; phylum Chordata; class Aves; order Coraciiformes; family Momotidae; genus Baryphthengus; species Baryphthengus martii. The sequence continues at coordinate 35,828 of VWZK01010841.1, read as the reverse complement.
CTTCCAAGTGCCAGAATCCAGCCTTATTGTCTCCGCAGTAAATTCGGCCGGAGATTATCCCCTTACTTTCAGTTCAACAGAGCTCCACTTATAACTGATACTTTATTCCTCGGACCATCCCTTCTACCTCAGGGATTTTAAGTCCGGTGAGCTGCTTCTGGCTCAAACACGAACGAACTTCGTGTTTTCCACTAGATGTGCGAAGCAATCTTATTTGCATCCTTTCGTTTGGAGACCATACAAATGTAATTGCATTACGGGAACAGTGGCCAAAACACTACCCGGGTCCTACAGCCGCCTCTCAATCAGGAAGCTGTCTAGACGGCTCCGCGTTAAGTCTGAAAATGAAGTATTAAATGAAGTCGCCGCGGCACGTTCCTCCTTATTAACCTCTCTAGGAAAACGGGGGTCGGAGCCGAAAGCCGCGAGGGGCTCCCTGGGTTTAGGGCCGCTCTATCGGGCCATGGTGTCCCGCACAGGGGCACGATAGTGCCCCACTGGAGACCACCGCCCGCACCTCCCTCTGGCAGGCAGCGGCTTATCCCACCGCCCCAGCCCCAGCGATACCCGCGGGCGCGCTTCCCCCGCTGCCTCCTCACCCCGGGCCGCTACGGGACGCGCCCCGCCCAGTCCCGCC
>VWZK01010841.1:0-35160 GCA_013396935.1 Baryphthengus martii | reverse complement strand
GGTTGTTCGGCCCCGCCGCAGCGCCAGGCCCGGTGGAGGAGGGAGCGGAGAGGCGGCTGCCGTCGAAGAAGGGTAGCTTAGCCAGGGTGGGAGGCAGGGAGAGAGCGTCCTGGGGAGGGGGACGCCCTCCTCGCTTCAACCAAGGAGCCCCGAGTGGGGAGCAGAGGGGCTCGAATCCCCCCACCCCAGGTTATGCCCTCTGTGCTGCTCTCCAGCTTTGGGAGCCGGCTCAGGGCAGGGTGCAGCGATCGCGGAGTGGGGATTTCTGATAGGGTGACCCCTCTCCTTACCCCTATCTGCGGGGAAACAATGCGGAAATGGGGGTTTTGACCCAATCCTGCCTTCTGCCGGGAGTGCTGCGGGAGCTGGGCAACTAGGAGGAAGGTGAGGGAGTGTACCCGTGTAGCAAGGCTCAAAACCCAGCAAAGTTGGGGTTGCCGGGTTGGCAACTGTGGCGCGTGATGCTCAACAGCCCCAAATCGCCTGGTGCTGCGGTGCTACCACACATAGCTTGGGAGTACCCTTCCTGAAGATGGTGGTCGTGCTGCCATACATGACTGGGGCTGGCCCTGGCAGAGAGGCCCACCGAGCCTGCGCTGGTTGCTGCCAGGCTGTTCCTTGTTAGCTGGAAGCATGTGGTCCTGCTGCCTTCCCAGGGGTGCTGGGGAAGCTGCAAGGAGTGGATGGCTGTGCTGGATCTGTTCCCGGCCTCCTCCTGCTTTGGTGCCCCCAGCTGTGCTGGGGGACAGAGGGGCTTCGTTGGCTGGTGGCAGAGTTCCCTCTGCACCCAGGGGAAAGGTTTACGGGTAAATCAGTGCTGAGGAGCAGGTATGAAGGGTAGGTGTGTTTGAAGAGCACAGCTCCGACTGGGTGCAGGCTGGGACAGATGCCTGAATTTATATACTCGAGTTTTGCCTGTGCACGTGTAACATGTAAACTTGTGTAAATCTTTACCAGGTACCGATGTCCCTCAAGAACACTTTGCCCTCACTATTTGCAGTTCTGGAGTGGAAACGCGCTGCAGTCTGTCTGTCCCAGCAAACCCTGCCGAGGTAGGTAAATATGTTCATTCTCATTTTACAGATGGATAAGCAGAAACAGAGAGATACCAAGTGACTTGCCCTAAAGGTTAAACACCAGGTCTGAAACATAACCCAGGACTCCCAATTGAAGAACTCACGGAGCTGTTTCATTAAAGGCATCCAGGAAATTAAACCATTTTAAGCTAATGGAGCAGGTGTTGTAATTCTAAACTCACAAAACTAATTCAGTTTCACAATCCTGTCATGTAAATCACATCACAGCTTTGTTATTAAGTTCTGTTTTCAGTACAACAACATTTTTGTGTCTTTAACAGAAAATGTTTTACTCTGCTGTGATTAGAAACTCCTCTGGTCAATGGCAGATGGGCAGCGGCATCACTCCATGTGTAACTGTACAAGAATGGAGTGTTTCATTGCCACTGGATTTTTTTCTGTCCTGTAGTTTTTGAAATTTTACTGACATTTTCTCCTCTTTCTTTCCTTTTTTTTTTGTTTTTTTCCTGTTCCATAGCTTTGTAGAAGCACTGTCCTCCCCTAAACCTGAAACAGGCTATAGTTTCCCTCTGGAGCGTCTTGGCTCTGTGGTTCAGCTCCTTCATACCTTGCCATGGATGGTGTGACAATGTTCTGCATTTCTGCGTGGCATCAGAGAGTGAGTTGGAGTTGCAGCCTCAGCCCTGGGTGGCCATCACCATTATCACTAGTAACAGTAGTCGCCTTTCAGAGGTAGCTGAATCCGCCAGCAATCACCGTGTGGGTCGTTAGGTGCAGTGAACTTGTTACTGTCCGTCCCTCTCTACGGTGCTCATGAGCAACAGCAAGTGGGAGTATTTTAATTCGATTCTTCAAAACTCAAGTTTTGTGTTGTGACCTGTCCTTGTGGTTGGTGAAGCAACTTTACAGTTCTGGAGTGTCTGTCTTTGTGCTGGGTTGGAAGTCTTCCCAAAGAACCAAATTTCAGAATGTGACCTCGGCGGGAGCCACATATCACCCCTTTTCTTATAACACTGCAGTGGTTGAATGCCTAGCAAATAGAGCTGATGAGATCAATTTTGATTAAATATATCTTTGATTATATGTGGGTTTGGTTAAGTGTTGTTTGCATTTTAATTAATGCCATTGAAGTCAGAACGCTATACAGCAAGATACTGATTTCTTTCAATACTTTTTTTCAAGGAACACTTTTCTGAAGCCACTTCCACCCATGAGAAAGGAGACTGTGGGTAACTAAAAATAGGAATGGTGCACAGTTGTAAACCTCAGAAGCTGTCACAAAATGGATGTGGTGTTTTGTAGCTGCTGGTCCTATCAGATCTGCTCACTTTATTTGTCTGAGCATGCTTGGAGGAAGGCAGGGGGTTAGACTCCACGCTGACTTTCTTCTTCCTGTTTCCGTTTTTCTTCCAGCGATTTCTGTTTCCCCCCATGGATACATCTCCCCTCCAGGCTTATTTAACTGCCTTGTGTTTACAGACTTCTCATCCTTGCGGCTTGTCAAGTGCCATATGGCAACTCTCACAGCCAACAGGGCATTTTAGGAGCAAGTTCTCTTTCAACTTTCTGCTAGTGAATTCAGATTTTTGAAGCCATGAATGAAATAATTTTGGTTGATATGTGAATGGGAATTTCAATCTAAGCGCTTTGGTTTGCGCATTTTGGGTGCAGTGCAGCAGGGCCATGTTGAGACATGCAGGAAATACTTCCTTACCTGGAGACCTGCCTGTGAGCAGCTTGGTGAGTTGTGTGTTCGGAGTCAGAGATGCTCGTTTTCATTATGGCAAATTCAGTCTAAATACGCTCGTCTGATTACAGGCTAGTTACCTATAATTAAGGCTCACACCTCACAGATGATTTTTTAAAGTTCTAAAATTCAGAAAAAGTTAAACTGCAAACTAGGTACATACCTACATTCAGGTGTCTTTGTTAGATTATATCAAAGTTATAATCTGATTCCATCATTTTCACAATAGCAGCTGTGCTATGGGTACTGCATGTTTTGCATTGCCCTGGAGCACAGCTGGTTTGAGTTAGAGGAATATCTCTCAAATCTCATTCATGCCTGCAATTCCCACCCAAGCTCCCCTCTCAAAGAAAACCCTTGACTTCTGTAAACCTGAGTGAACCTTGACTTCTGTAAAATGCTGCACGTGGGAGAAGAGCTGGAGTAACTGCTTTCCAACATTTGTGGTCCTTTAGACTCACTGCTTAAACGTAAGAGCTTGAGTTGTTGGTTACATTAAGGAAAAATGTGGGAAACCCCTTATAAGCATAAGAAAAATAGGCACTGCAGGAGGGGCATTGACAAAGAAATGATTGAAGTTGTTTCAGCATTAAGCATCTGTGCACTGCCATCCAGTGGGCACTGGGGAATAGGCTCACTGTCTCCCACCTCTAATGGCTGAGTGCTGCAAGGAAATGCTGCCCATCGCTGTGCATTTTCAGTGAATATAGGGGGAGCCCACATGGTCAGGGATTCCTAGTGCCCCCCTACTCTGTCTCAGTGAAGAGATGAGGATGGAGGAGTGATGGTACCCTGGGGACACCGCTGGTCATCATAGGGATGGCTACAGAAGCCTGTGGCCCTTCACCTGCATCACCCCATCCCAGTCTGTGCAGCCCGTGCAGGGTCGTGGCACAGCCACAGGTTTTCGAAGGGTTCAGCAGAAGACACAGTGTGTTGGGAGTCTATCTTTGAGGCACTTACCTGCAGCTCTCTGAGCAATCCTCCCTTTGCATTTCCAACCCCCTACAGCAAGAAGCCCTAGGCTGTGCACAGGAGCGTGTTGCAGAGATTCCCTCAAAGACTACATCCTTGTTACTTAATCGGCTGATTTATTAAAATGTATTTCCTATTTCCATATAAACTCAACTGGACAAAAATAACCAACGAGAGAATTACATTATTCACTGTGCCAAAATACTATAGGCACCTTCAGATATATTTACAGAGGACAGCCCTCCATGCCATGAAGCTCAGGAGGTGGTAAGCATGGAGACTTCAGTCACGTTTCACCTGATGGTCTGTTCAGACCCTAACTTTTGCATGTTGCATACTTGCTTTCCTGCTCCATGATTTCATTTTTAATGGCTATCACTTGTTCCTCGAGTTTTCTCAGTTGTTCTACCTTGTCTTGTTTAGTTCGATTCAGGTCCTGAAGCTTCTTCTCCAAATCTGGAAGAACAGAGACATGCAATGATGCTCATATTTGTTGTGTGAGTAAAATCCAGGTATTAAGAGCATTTGTTTTCCCAGCAGTTTTAGAGGCAATAAGCCCATTTCAAATGAGGAATGTTATATATGCAACTGGAGGGAAAAGTCTGCCTTCTGGATGGCAAGAGAAACTTGACAACCTTAAAGAAATTAATTTCTCAGCATGTGGTTTTGTCCATCAGCTAGGATGGGGCCAGACACGGAGCTCTTCAAGGAGTTGGTTTAAATGGAAACAGAGGAAGAGCGTGCCCACCGATGTTTGTAAAGCCCAGACAATTCAGGCATAACTGGCTTAGGTCTCCCTCATTTACAGCAATGTTTTCTGCTAGTCCCTGTGAAGCTACAGCAATGTAAACATACTGGTAATGAGTCAAAACCACATTATTTATCGCCTGTTTCCAACGCACTTACCATCTGGGCATTTGGAGGGACTGGGATGCTCTTGATGCTTCTACTCAAGGTATACGCTCAAAATATTTAATTGGATCCTGTCCTGAAGAATTTGCTCATGGGACAGAGTTTCTACTTTAGTTTTCCTGACGTTACATGTTATTTTTGGTCATCGAGCCTTGCAGGATCCTAGGCCCAAGGATTCCCAGTGGGAACGCCCAGACCTTTACCACTAGCAGAATTAGGTTCCCTGTGTGCAGTTACATGAGATGTGCTCTTCCTTTTTGGCAATCCTCTAAACCCACCCGAGGGACTGTGTGAGGACAAGTGCCAGAACAGCCTCAGCAGCTGCGGTCTTGGCTGCCCATGACTCTTCTGCCTCCCAGCCATGGCCCCACAGGTCCAGGGCACATCGGCTTCAGTCTCCACAAGCCAGTATTTGTACCTGGTTTGTTTGGCTCTTGCTCAGAGATAATGTCTGAAGGGGAACGAGTATGGACTGATGGGAAACAGCTACCCTGCAGCTCCTCACTCAGGTAATCTAGGAAAAGATGGAGCGTAGAGGAAAGCTTTAAGGTCCAAATGCTCAAAGCAAGCACATAAATCAAGGTTTCCAGCTAAATCTGCAGCCAAGTTTTATGCAGATTTTGCACTCGTCCTGTTTTTAAACTGTCTGAATCAAATCACTGCAAGTCCCTGTATGGACACTTCTTAAACTCTGCTTATAGCAACCAATTTGTGTTAGAAAAGGTTCATAAGCCAAATCAGTTCAACTATTAAACAGTTTGAATTGCTTCAAGCAGGGATTTTCACCAGTTAAATTGTTTTAAACCCAATTTCAAGTGAACCTAGTCTGTTAGTGTCTTTGGGAAAGGACTTCCATTTCATTCATGACTGTCAAAATTTTCACCGTTCACTGTGGAAACAAGAACACCACCTGTTATTCTTTTAATTTTTTTTTCGGTCTCTTCAACCAATTTTTCTGCTTCTTCTTTCAGCTGCTTCACTTTTTCTAGTGTTACTTTTGGAGGTCCTTGGGCTTTTAGCTTTTCTTGAAGAATGCTGTACTTTCTTTTAATGTCAGCAAATTCCTGTAAGAAAACGCCGTTACTTAGTTTAAGAGCATCTCGTAATTAATCCGGCATACTGAAGGAGATTTTTTTTTTAATAGCCTCCTTGAACCAAACTTTAAATCTCTCATTCTCTTAAATCTTAAACAAAAAAAAAAAATCCATAATAAGTGTACATTGAACAATGCTTGGCAAAACCCAATAGAAAGAAATTAAAACTAACTGCCAGTGGAGCAGTCTAAAAGGAGGGCAAGGATGTAAAGAAAACGTGGTTTAAGATTTTTAAAGCTTATTCTTTTGACAGGGCTTTTTTGTAAATTTCATTTTGCCAAGAGGCTTAATTTAAATTTAATGAATTATCTGGAGCAACATTGTTTTTTGGCTGTTGTAATATCTTCTGGCTAATCCTTTCCCTGCTGATTTAGGATGCTGTTTAGTAGGTTTCTTATAACCTGGTGCTGTGGGTGCCTGGTTCTCCTTGCAATTTTAGCAAATTTCTAGCTGCAGTATCAAAAATTTGAGCTACTGAAAAGTACCCAAGCAATCAAAAACTCCAACTAACTCCCACAGCAATTTTCTCTGAAGGAGAACAGCATGGGATGAATGGCCATGCTGCTTCCATCACTCACATAGTTTAATATCTGGCTTTGTGATTTGTTCTGTTGTGTTTACTGGTGCCTATGGTGACCGCAAGTCCTATACACAGTGCAAGGAAAACTGTCCTGGAATGGCCAGAGAAATGTGTATGTTTTCTTTCATTCAAGCAAACAGAAGTGTTATGTGCCAGAAGCCTTAAAATAAAAAAGAAATTATTCTTAGCCTGTGACATTTTACACTGCATGGCATAAGAGAAATGTTAACAGTTTTGAGGAGAGCAGAATTACACAATTACACTTCTGAATGAAAAATGCTATCAAACATGGAGAGAATCTTTTTTCCCTTAACACAGGACAGAGGGGCTTACCTTATCAATATCCTGGGCTCGCTTGTGTGCAGCTTCTGCCCCTGCTCTTGCCTTTGTAGCTTGATTCTCGTTCATTTGTATTTTTGCCTGCAATGTAGCACCTTCATTTTCTATCTCAGATTGTTTTGTTGACAAGTCATTTAGTTCATCCTTTGTCTTGTTCATTTGGTTCCCAGCCTAAAATAGAGCAATTGAATGCTGTGGTTCTTATGCAACATCCACCCAGCTTGCAGAGCGTGATAATGAGGGAGATTAATGTCAACTCATTAAGAAGAAAGACCCTTAAACATTATGGAATAGATATCATATCTCTGCCACATGTTAGTTTTATTTATTTAAGTTTACATTAAGGAAATTTTGAGATGGAGTATCTTTTTCTAAAATGTATGTAGTAAAATATTTACAGCAACATACCTCTGAGATTTGTGTTCTGATGCCTCGTATCTCTTCATTTAACTTTATGAAGGTTTTTTTCGAGTGTCTTTGGGACTTTACAACATTTTTCAGTTTATTATTAATTTCATCCACAGGCAGAAGAGCTTTAGCTGCTTTGCTGATATGGAAAAATGGAAGAGTGTGTAGTATAGCATGGTGTGAAGAGCAAAGCAGGAACACGTTTCAGATGCACCCACGCACACATGCAGAAATGTTCCCTTGAGTCCAACAAGAACGGTTCACATTGTGTTTTTTAAGTTGGCGAAACAAAACCTTAGTGAGGGACTTTGTGTGGGAGCACACAAGCTGCTATATTAAAGGTGAGGCTGGACACTGCGGGGCTGCCTGGTGATTCACTGCTGGTAAGGAAGACTCAAGGGTAAAAATTTTCTCCCTCCCCAGTTCTTGTTGGTTCTCTCACCCATACTAAAGCCTCCCTGTGAACCAGATACAATGCTCCACTAGGTCCAATGTGGAAGTAAGTAGCTGCTTTGGCCTCTTTGACTCAGCAGGCAGAGGAGCCAAGAGCTGACGGGAGCTGCCTCCTTGCAGTGTGTCAGCTCCCACAGCTCAGCTGGTCATGGCTTGTTCATGCTGGAGAGGCCCTGTGGAAATGGCAAGCTGAAATCTGCTGTCATCTGAACCTTCTCTCCAGTGTTACTAGGACACTGCCTGGGATATGGAGCAGTCCTGCCATGCACAGGGCCACCCCAGGGAGAATACGCTACTCACTCAGCTTCTTGTGCCTCCACCAGCAGCATCCGAGCTTCCTCTCTTTTTCTTTTTCTCTTATTTGCATTCAGTCTGTACTTCTCACAGTGGTTCATAATGCTCCTGATTTTGCCAAGCATGCTCGTGAACTCTTGTGGAGTCAAGGGAAGGTTTATTTGCAGAACGTATTTTGCCACTTTCTCAATGTCTTCTGGAGGCACGCTCTCATCTGCAACAGAAATGGAGCTGAGGGTATCCTGAAGTGGCTCTTTTCTCCTACTGCAATGTAAATGATCATTGTGGCTGCCTACCCTTTGAGTTATGTGGGAGAATAAATCTGACAGACACAGCAAGGGGGTAAGAGAATTATCTCCAACATTTTGTAATTTAATATTAGACTTCCACGTACTGCTATTAGTGTTGTCACAACTGGCTAAAATGAGGATTTAAACCCACTTTGAACTGGGTTATTAAAATTCTGATGTAGAAGTGAGTCCATGGAAGATTTTAAATCGGTGCATGGCACAGCTAGATGTGTCAGAGCCCATTTCTCCCTTGGCCCCCAGATCAAAGAGGTGCTTGAGAGACCGGGGTGTGAATGGAGCTTTCCAGGCTGGCCAGTGGGTGTAATCCCTTCCCTGGAGTCACCACAATGTTGAGAAAGTGATTCCTTTGCTGGTTAATGAGAAAGGCTAAGCTACAGAGAGAACTTGGGTCAGACTCTGATAGGATGGGAATTTACAGTAGAAAAAATGTGTTTTGTCAGTTCCTTTTACAAATAAGCTAGGCCTAGTTCTTTGCTAAGAGGCAGCCACACAGAGTTAAAGTAGTAAATGCCTTGTAAAGTCCCATGATTACTTCTGTTTTCTGCTTGCTTCCATTTATAGACAAGACCTTGAGCGATAAAACAGCTAAAACAGCAGATTTAATATAACTGTATGCATCTCAGCTGTTACTGTTCTTAAACTTCAGTTTACAAACCAAAAACTCATGAAAAAAATGCTTTTATAATTGTTAGTAAATGCTGTATATCTACTAAGAAACATGAAAAGAAGAGCCAAAGGTGGAATTTTTAATCACTATCAAATAAAGATCTGAGAATCTTAAGCACTTAAATGGAGTTTTTCTTCCATTTCACTAAAATAACTTCAATGTTTCCACACAAAGGAAGCTCTCTGTCTTCTGCCCTCACTCCCATTCCACTGCAGAGGTGTGAATGCTAAAGGACTGCTAACATGCAATCCTTAGATGCTTAGGAAATCACCTACATTCAAGAGATTAAAAAAGTCCTACCACATTTGAACTCCTTTGATGTGCATCTGATAAAAAACTTAGGTTCTGTTTCTTACAGTATTTTTCTGCAATTGCAAGGGTGGAAAAAGTTTGAGGGTGCATATGGTTCATTTATTATTTTTTATGAGAGCTGCAAAGTTCTATCAGAATCCTTTGATTCCTTGAGTTACAGTTTTACGAAGATGAGGAGCGGTATGTGTCCTAATTCCCACGCTCCCTACAGAGAGCCTCTATTTATGGGCCTGAAAGAAGGGGGTGGAAGAACAATTTGAGGATACATTTGACATGCCTGGTCATTATATATTGTATGAAATGATGTTAGTAGTACTTTACTCAGATAAACCAGAAACTGAGGGAATTACTTGCAGGCTTCAAATTAAGAACATTAATAAAAGATGACAATCAGAATCTAAGAGATGTGTTGGAAAATGAATACAGAGTGCTGTCGTCTGGGAGGAAGAAGCACTAGAAAAAAGAGATTGAAAAAGATTGCACAGAGCAGGAGGTGGACAAGAAATTTCATGTGTTTACAGTTAGATCAGTTTCTGGTCATCTATTATGCTATATTATATTGGAATATATATTAAAAATGAGTCAAAAAGAAATTTGTGTATTTACCTAACAAGAAGTCTTTCACTTTTTGGATGAACTCCTTAGTGATCTCTTGGTCAATTTTGATTTGATTCTTAGCCCTCTCCAGTTGCCCATTAAACAGTGAGCCTTTCAGCTTGCTGTCTTCTGCCATTTTTCTAATGCTTTCAACCTGAAAATATTATTAGAATGAGCAGCGCCATTTCCTGGAGGTTATCATTGCTTGGCAAGTTCAGCTCTGACACAATGATAATAATAATAATAATAATAATAATATTTTAATTCAAACCTTCAGCTAGAATCACTTGATGGGTTCTTGAAAAATAACAGGAGATAGATACCTTTGGAGAACTTCAGAAGTTGCTACATCATGGCTTTCATCTGGTCCCAGAAAATGTCTGAATTAAGCATTACCCACTGCTGAACCACAGCCCCTTTTGTTTCTAAAAGAAGGTGCTGACTGTTGATTTCTATTGCAGTACTGCAGGACATCAGTGATCAGATTCAGTAGAAAGAAGTCATGTAATTTTGTTGCCTTTTCACATTTGACTTGCTGTTAAAAATACACTTAAGTGGACACAAATAAGGAATAGACAGTTTAAGGCTTGTCTTTAAAAATTACATTTTACCATTGAGTCAGTATTCTTGATAATTTAAATGAGAGCTTTAGATTAATCATCAAATTCCCACAGCATTTTGCTTTGCCGAGGGCTACGCTTTGCCTTAAGGAAACACACAGGTACTGCCTCTCTGCGCTCTGCGGAGGGAGGAGGTTCACCATTTCCCTGTGTAACAAGAAAAATGGTGATATTTTCACTTATGAAACACCTTTAAATACTTCACTTATGTTCTCACAGAGCTGCCTGGGGCTTGTGAGCACTGAAGGCCAAGTCCCAGCAGCCTGGCTCTCACCAGCTCAGCAGATGCCTCTTGCTGCTGCCCGTCTGCGTGCTGGAGCCCTAGGCGTGTGCCCCGAATGCTCATTTCTGAAGCCGTTAGCTGTGATGCAGGGTGTCGCGTGCTTTTTGAAAAGAGGAAATGGATGCCCAGACACCCCGCAGGGACAGGACAAAGCCACAGCAAACTGACATTTCTGTAAGAAAATGTGTTTTGCCGATAACTGTAGCAGGCATCATCTCTGTTACATAAGAACAAACTGTCTTTACTGGTGGTGTGGGATTTATCCGTTTGGTTTCTTTGGCACATGCTGCATTGGCCACGCTTTGCATGAGTTATTTTTCACTGCTACTGTGCAGTACGGCTGACTAATTGATGCCCTTTTAAACATCACTGGTGGCTTCATCTTGAAATTATTTACCAAAAACTATTTAATGGCAAACATAAGAGTAATACAAAGTTGTATAAATAGAGCTTACCGCTACACACGGCAGTAATCCCATTGCAGTAAGCATGGGCCATACTCAGGCTACTGACAAATGGTGCCTTTTGAATCTTTCCCAATAAAAATACAGACAACGCTAGCCCGATGCCACCAAATTCCACAGGCACAGGGCACCATGACCCGTGAGATCTTGGCAGCTGTGAGGAAGCGGAAGGCATAGCTAGAGCCACAGTTTCTTGATGGGATTGGCACCTACTACTGGTACTGAAGCACGATAGATCTATGATGTTGGGACAGGGTTCATCACTATGTCACTGCTCTTTGTCCAAGGAGCAGGTGAGTTTTTGTAGACTTGTGACCTCCTAAATCTCATCCTCCATCCTAATAATCCTTCATTATTTCACTGAACAAATGTAGGTTTGATATACAGCACCTGATTCTCAGGTTCCTGTAGCTGAGTAGTCAAGTTATTTAGCAACACAGCAGTCTTCTCAGCTTTCCTGAAGGCATCAGAGGCGAGAGGAAGAGCTCCACTGCAGTTTGGGCCACCGCACTGCCTGCGTCCATGACTGTCCCGGCACAAAGCTCCCCCACAGGATGCTGCAACACAGGGCTGGTCTCCTGGCATACCACAGATCTGCAATAAGAAAGATGCTTCTGTCAGAACTCCTCTGGTGACCTCAGATACACTCCTGGGGGAAGGAAGATGTTTGACACCATATGAACATCAAACATAGGATGGGATTTTCCCAAAGAGATGGCGGTCTTGTCTCTCCAAAGATGGATGTCACTGACAGTTACAGGTCCCCCTCCTCTGATTTGAAGGATGCAACAGCATCCACGGCTCTGAGCATCCTTGCAGGAGGCATTTGTTGGGCACTAAGACCCTTGCTTCACGCCTGTATGGCAAAAGGGCTGAAACTGTCCCCTGGCCATATCCAGCCCATGGGTCAATGGTTTGTTCTACAGGACGCAGGTCACCTCTCACACAACATGGTACCATGTTTATCCCTCCACATAGTTTGACACAGATGTTGAGACTAAAGGCCTAGATGGATGATCTCTTCCAGATCTGTCAGGGCTGGCTGAAAGTATTATCAGGTGTTCATTGCTGCCCTGTAGAAGGACAGAAGTCCCTTCCTCTCCCATGAGTGATACAAAGGATGAGCACTCACCATCCACTCCAGGGCAAAGTTGCTCTGCTTAGTTGAAGTTACTGATGGAGGAGGTTGGGGTTAATCTTTCTGATTATACACTGATGTCCTCTTGAGACTAGAGAGTGCTTAAACAGTTCCTTGTGATGGGTCTGCCCTGGGAGCAATGGCTTCCAGAAGGGTGGTAGTAACCACAGCTGAGAAGCGCAGCTGTTCCTGACGTGACTGCATGTCTGTGCCAGGGAAGTGTTCTTTTCCAGATTTAAAAGTGCATGTAAGCACCCTTTTAAAGTAAAATCTACTAACAGCATTAAAAGGAAAGAAAGATTTCTGTTTAGCTCCCATTCAAAATTCACAGTGCCTACCTTTTCATTCAAATTTTGGATGTCAGGGCTCTTGATCATCTTCAGCTGTTCCAGCACATTGCTTGCTTTCAAGGTGTGATGGCCCAACACAGTGAGCATGTGGTTTCTGGCATACTCTGAGTATCTTATAATAGAGGTTGTCCCACTGGTCTTCTGTTCTGCCAGCAATGATACTTCAAAGTACTTTCTAATGTTGCTGATGGCCTCTGTAGCAACAGAAATAGGGTTTAGTACTGTCTATATTCTGTTTGCATTTAATTTATGTATTTACTTGCGTTCTGGACAAATGACAAGTGACGAGTGATGCAGTTTGTTTGATTTGGGACAGCAGGGAGAGACAGGAGTTGTCATTTCCTCAGTATAGCTTTTTAATCTTTTCCTCAGCCAGTTGCCAAACAGGAATAATTTATTGATAATCATAAAACCTGTTAAAACAGATGCAAATGCAATGGATCCCATGTCAGAGTCATGGATTCAGAGTCCAGTGTGTATGAGAAGTCACCGGAAGATACAAAGGTTTGAAGAGAGTCTCACTGATGCTACAAACTGCTACTGATCTACATTCATCAGTAGCTCATGCATTGCTGCCCTTGTAGATTTGAGGAAGCTCCTGTCATTTACACTGTTTTGAAGTTCAGGCAGGAGAACTGTTTCTGCCAGTTGTAAAACCTTTGAAGTGATCAGCTCTCTGATTTTAAGTTAGGGAAGCATTTGTGCTGTCTGTTCATCATAACACCCAAAAGTTAAACGGTCTGCTGAACCGAGGCCAGAATTTAGGTTAGAAATGGGAATTTATGAGTTTTATTTGGCTCTGGAAAATCCAATTTCAGGGTTGATATATTAGCAAAAAAAAAGTATTTCCATGGTAAGCTTGTAGGCGAGGCAAAAATACTTTCCAACAAGAGTCTTTCTTGTTTGCTTAGTGTAAGCTTTCCCTTAAGTAGACTGGAAAGGGTTGGAGAATATTACATTTTTTTGCAGGTTAATAGCCTAAGGAAAAGACTCAGGCCTTTTGCAAAACACATAATTTAAAGCTGCTGTTGTTGAGGCTTCCCAGATCTCCAGAGAAACCAAAGTTGTCCCCAAATCCCCAGGCAGAAGTATGTGCGATGAGCCAGAACTGATGTGTTGGCCGTAAAAGAAAGCATTAGAGGTCATTGATTAACATCCGTCTTTGTGCTGGTAACCGACTCAGTTACTAGTTGAAGTCAGTAACTAGGCACTCATCAAGTTCTGCATGCCTTGAATCAGGCTCTAAAATCCTTGGCCTTGCTTTGATTGAAGCTGACCAATGTTTAGTTACTATATGGAAACCGGGCTATTTATTTTATCTTGTAACTCTTGGAAAAAAAAGGTACAGTTTAAAGTTAGCTCCTAATACAAAATACCTGGCAAGAAGCTGTTGTAACTCTGTATCTAAGCCAGAGAATGTTTTCTGTGCAACAGTTCCATCGCAGGAATATTTCACAGTGGTTCAGCTCTCCATTAAGTGGCCCAAATGCATTTTTCACGCTTGGGTTGCGATGGAGCTGCAGAGCTTCCAAGATCCTTTACGTTAAACACAGCATCTTAGCACAGGCTTGGTTTACAGCCTAGGAAGCTGTGCTCACTGCGTTACCAACCCACAGAGGCTGCAAAACCAGAGGTCAAGGCTGGAAGGCTGTAATTTAATGAGTTCTCATAAACTGCAAACATTCTTTTCAGAACACCCGTGTCTTGTTTTTTTTCCAGTGATTTTAATTCATCATTAGATATTGGTGTTTCCAGGTCAGCCGGCTGAACATATATATATACCTGTAAGGAAGTCTCCTGATTCTCTGCAAAGGGAAGTGGTTAGAAGCCTGCTCCCCATATGCATCTAGGGCACAAGTGCCAAATGTGTCTCCAGATGGTGTAATTGGCCATATCCTGTCCTACCTCAGAAAACAAAGAGAGGAAAAAGCAGACAGAGCCATATGTAGGGTGTGCCTCTGGTCCCAAAATGAAGATGGGGTGAGGAAGCCAGGCTTTTTCACAGATATCAGAGAAGCTGGTTATCTTGAGGAAAATATTATTCCTGTGCTGTTAGCTGCTTGGTAGCAGGACCAATGAATATCTGTGGCCCTGACCAGAACTTCGGCTTAAATTCAAGGTCTTCTCCTCCCCACACCCCCTTGTGCTTTTTATAGGGCTAATTATTCATCTCCTGAGGCCAGAAGAAGAAGTGGGCTTGGAATGTGACCAGAGAGCACCCCGGATGCTTCAGCTGTGCATCCACTGACCTCCCTGGGATTTATTGTTTCTTTGCCTTACTGCCTTTCTCAGAGTCTGCACAAGACTCAGATGAGTTGGGAAGCGGAGCCTGAGAGAGTTGCGCTGACCGCTTGTGCAGGGACCTGAGCGGAAGAGCCGGCCCTGGGGGCACTGCCAAATACAGGGCAGGGGAGCCCTAAATCTTAATTAATTCCTCTTTTTTCCCTTCTTCTTTTTCCTCAGCTTTGCATTCTGTTGACTTTTCCTTTTTTTGTTTTTTTCCCGATCTTGTTAGGCTATTCTTTTTGTCGCCTGAACGAAACACAGAGGAACTATAAATGGGAGTGTATTGCCTGTCGCTTGTATCTTCTGTGGCCTGCACCCTGTCTTCTGGGGGTTCACATCTTGGTGGCCATATCTTTGGAAAGTATACTGCTGACAATCTCCTGCCACTGTGGATGGTATAGCTTCTGTTCAAGATCCCCAACCTATATGACCTTGTCTTTCTCCAGAAACCAATTTGTGACACTATCATTACTGCTATTAGCCACTGATGGAGACTATACTTAGCTCAAACACAGATGGTGTAATTCTTTCAAAAATGCCAATTTGCTCAGTCCTGACTTCACATTTTATGATGATGGAGATCTAGTTCCTTACTACACGAAGTCATGTATTTTCCCATGGGAACAGTAAGAAGTTGCACTATGACTTGCTGCTTTAACTAAACAAACCATTGCTGTACAGCGTTCTTTAAGTATTGCTAAGAGCAAGAGGAGTCAGAAGTGGGGAAAAAATCCTTTGCTCTTCTGCTCTATGGTGTGTGAGTCAATACTGTGAAACTGAGTGGCTTTTAAATCCTGATGTAAACATCAGGATTCATGAGACTTCCAACTGATGTGACCCTGGCACATTTATCTGAAATTTAGGATGCTAGAAATCATGGCATTTTAAGATAAGAGAGTTTGAAAAGTCAATACAAAATGTTGTTAGAATTTCCATTTTTGTGCTACCATAGGAAGCTAAAATCTAGGCATCTTAGAAATACTGTATGGTTCAATGGTGAGAAAAACATTGTTCACCTATTTCAATTAATTGCTGTCTGCCTTACCTTTGAGGTTCAAGTAATGAAAACTTTTATGCAGATGTATTTTCTGTTGTAGAAGTTCATAAGCTAGGTCAGCTTCTTCCTCAATGTCTTCTATGTTTTTGTTAAGGTCAGGGAACTCATACAGCGTACTGTGAAGAGGATCCATTTGTGCAACTTCTTGCCTGAAAGGGAAATGGCAGTTATGCCGAAGTCAGATTGGATTGTTCTTAAACTAAAACACAATATTTTAGAGGACAAGAGATAAATTCCTAAATGACCAGAAATATTTACTTGTAATGGCTTATTTAGAAAACCCTTATGATGAACTGAAAAATTCCAGCATTTAAGTATAGTCCTGTGGGGTACAGATGATATATATATGATATATTATATATCTACATATAAAAATGTATATAGTATTTTGTTCACAGATCTATTGAAAACAGTGACTTAGTGATCCAGCATCTGCATGCTGATCAGAAGTAGGACTTGATGTGTCAGGCTGGATGATGGAGCCTGGAGGAAGACTGCTTTTTCAGCCAAGGGATTTTTTCAGCAGCAGCCAAGCCCTTACTGAACGTAGCTCTGAAAATTCTTGGTGCCTGAGAGCGCCTCCAGTGAACGAACGGGATGTCTCAAAACTCTTTCAGTTTCAAAAATGGCATCTTCAAAGGCTTTGAAGCGCATGTCACAGCTGGGCATTCGTCCTCCTTTATCTTTGAGATTTGCAGCAAACCTCATTAATCTCTGAACAGTCTGAGCGAGGGCAGTAATTTCAGTGTCCCACTGATCAAAACAAAGATGACACTGACGGCAAGAGGGAAAGTCTTTCTCAAAGCCGCGGCCACACTGGTTGCAGAACCGGCCAGTGACGCCAGCACGGCAGTTACACGCGCCCGTGGCTTTGTCACACTTGGGCTGTCTGGTTCCCTCTGGGTTACACTCGCACGCTGCAAGAAAGGGACAGCGAGTTACATGCAGTTGTTCCCTTTCCATCAGATTAACGCATGCAAAAGGCACAACTGTGCATTTCAAGACAATAAAAGCAAACTGGTGTTTGATTTACAACCAAGTGAACTGCCCGGCTAATGGCACTTCTCAACTCTAACTTCCATGGCCTAATCATAACTGTAGAAGGAACAATACAGATAAATAATATAAGCACTTTTATCTATCCCATACATGCAAATGTATGAAAGCCTGTTTCTCTAGATGTATATCCCCATCTCCCATATGAGTATAAAAGGTGAACATTTCTTTTGAGTCAGTTTCTAAGCCCATTGTCCCCACTTAGTAATACTTACAAATGCAATGTGTCTGGGGATTGCCGAAGTAATTTTCCTCACATTCATCGCAACATCT
Source organism: Baryphthengus martii (assembly GCA_013396935.1). NCBI lineage: Eukaryota > Metazoa > Chordata > Aves > Coraciiformes > Momotidae > Baryphthengus > Baryphthengus martii. The sequence goes on along the minus strand of VWZK01010841.1, from coordinate 17,907 downwards.
TCCGCTGTAACCTAGCTTACATGGACACTGGCCTGTAAGCTGTAAAGACAGAATTAAATAACTTCCTGCAGAGTCACATGGCTGGCTATATATTATTTACTGCATTTCTTTTTCTCCCTGTGACTTATGTCATATGGAGACTGCAGTGACACTGCTTGCACACGATCTTTGAACATCATGGTTTTTACAGTGTTGGCCCACTTTTCCCGTCTTCCTCCTGACTCCTGTGTAAACAAAATGGACTTTGAGAAGTGGCTTTACTTTACCAATATGAAAGATTTTGTATGTTCCTGTCTACAGATGCTGTTTGAGAACGCATCCTCTGACTATGATCTGAGAGAGGATACTTTTCTTTTGCCAAACAGATTAATTTCTTATTTTGGCTGGAGCAAAGTACTCATCTTAACATTTCAACTTTTAACTACATGATATATTAGCTGTAACTGAAAACCTCAAGGGTACACTATGCACATTGCCCTAGAAAATTTATTTTGGAATTCAGCTAGTAAATTAAACTGCAGGGAATTACAGCTCTGATAACTAGTACAGCTCAGAAAAACAGTAGTTCTTTGAGGTTAAGAGCTGCATTTGCTAGGAAAAATAATAAATCCACTAAATAAACTGGAACAAACAGAAAGCATATTGAAAGGAAAATGTGTAAGCACATCAGCAAGAACTTGGGATAACCTCCTGGTGCTCTGAACTCCATAGCAAAATTGCTGTTGACTCTATGGCACCACAATTTCACCTCCCTATTCTGAAACACTGTTTTGCTTTTTCTATATTCTAGCCATAAAAAGTGCACAGGAATTAAAGATGAGAAAAGGTCTGATAGATGAGGCATGATAACTGTAATGGCCACAGCTGCTACTTTATGAAAATAAACACTTTAAAAAATACTCATAAGATTATTTGGTCAAAGCCTGGACTTCCTTCTTCCTATATGTATACTTAAGAGGCAGTTTTTTCCTATGTGACATTTCTTCCGAAGTATTTCTAAGAATACACTGACAAAAACGCACAGACAAAGATAAATTGTTTACAGAGCCTTATTGTCTGAACAGCAGGTTTGATATCATGACTCAAAGAGTGAACTGCAAACTTTCAAAGGCCTCTTGTTTTCAGGGAGCACAACAAAAAGCTATCCTCATTTACAAGAGGACCCTCACCGTGCCACGCCAAATCCCCACCACGCCAGTTCCCTGAAAGCAGAGTAATTTTCTTGCCTGGTTGCACTGGTTGCTTTGCGAGTTTTTTTGATCACAGTCACAGGTCTGACATCCTCTTCCACTAGCCAGGTCCCAGTAGCCAGAGGCACACCGGTCGCACGTCGCACCCACCACGTTGGGCAGGCAAGGGCAAGCTCCTGTGGCTGGGTCACACAGACAGGCTGCATCCCCCCCAGGGCACATGGCAGGGCGAACACCTGCCAGGTTGCACATGCACCCTGGAAGAAAAAGGGCAATTACTACAGCAGACAATAATATAGACAGCTGATGGACAATCAGAGCTGTTTATGAAGTCCAAGCTGTAGGTTTTCTTCCACTAATCTTCAACACATCTTGAATCTGATACGGCTTGTCTATCTTTCTATAATAGCTTACATAATGCTTTCAGCAAACTTTCTGGGAATGTTCAGTACTTGTAATACAGGCACAGAAAATAGAAGGTGTAATGAAGTCTGAATCTTACTAGAATGATATGTTAAATATGCTGGGTGAGGAGAAGCTGATTTACAGTAGGCACTATCCAGCGTGGGAAACTCCAGTAAGCCAAGTAAGATAAGCAGCCTTCCTTGTGAGGAATCAAAAGGTTTTGCTTAACCATTTCTAATGGACATCTACCAAGAATGAACAAGAAATGAGCTTGAGCTGTATTTTAGAGATTCCCAGAAAAAAAGATTCTTGAAATTTTATATCATTTTCTGGCCTGTAGAAATTACTCTCAGTTAGACACATTTGTGAGAACAGTTTTTGAAAAATATTGGGAAGAAATGTATGCCTTGCTTTCTCCTACACTCCTGTCTTTTTGTTAAAAGTGTGGAGTTAATGACAGTGTCCTCATAGAGTTCATTAAATTGCCTGAACAGTCTCATTCTAGCCACTTAATGAAAACAACTGGTAAGGCAGGGAGCTCAGCAAGAGATCATCTGGTTAAGTGAGCATTGCTTAGGTGCCATCAGCCAGCAACATGGATAAACAATTATCTTTGATCCCTTTATTTTTGATTCCTTCCTGAATGGGTTGAATGCACATTTATTTTTGTAAAAGAAAGTACTGATTCAATTTCATAAATGAGTATTTCCAAAGAGTGATATTAAGTAAGAGATGTAGTGAGACTTGGAAAACAAAGAATTTAATAGATGCCATGTTAACAGTTATTTGTATCACTAGATAGAAATCTATTTGGTATTCTCATATTTTGCTCCGTTGAATTGATTTAGTTTTACTGTCCCTCCAAGGGCTAACCCATCCCTATTGCCTAATTTCTTTAAAACTTTTCTTGGTAGTAATACACTGTTGCAGGGCTGTTGCTTACTTACTTTGACAGCTTTGACTGAGGGCTGAGCCAAAATACCCTGGTTTGCAGAACTGGCAGTTTGCTCCGTGAGTGTTGTGTAAACACTTGGTGCATTCCCCGGTGACTCTGTTACAGGACTCTGGGTCTGTCACATCAATGTTGTTATTGCAGGGACATGGTGCACAGTCAAGCCTGGGGCTACCTGGGTTTTTGTAGGACCCACTAGGACACTCATCACACTGATTGCCTGTTGGAGATGAAGGTAAAAATATTTGCTGGCTGATGGGAATTCAAGTGACATACGTAATTTCCAGTAATATTTTTAAAAGATTCAAACTGTCTATTCAAATGCACATTTTCACTGGAAAATATCCACCTGTTTGAGACTGTTGCTCTTCAATCCTATAAGCAATTCAAATTATACCTCCCACACTGAAATCTGATGGAAATGCACTCTCATCATCCCAAGTCATTTTCACCAAGGAAATCCTTTCAGTAGGAGTAAACAGATACCCCCTCACACAGCACCTCCATGGGTACTTTTCCTGCAAAGTCCTTTCAAGAGCAGTATTTAGAGTTGGCCATATTTGTAGGATTTTCCTGGGGGCCTTCACCCCAACATCAGCATGGGAAGGTGGGGGTGCCCTTTCCTGGAGCAAATCAAGAGTCTGGCAGACCTGCCCTCCTTTCCATAATGCAGTGGAGGATCCCCAGAAGGTCAGACAAGTTCTGGGACACTTTGTCTGTGCTTGCTGGCATTGCCATTGCTTCTGCACACCATCCCAATGCCCACTCTGATTGGAGTACTACCTCTCTTCATCTCAGAAACCTTTCTGGGCAGGCTGGTTTTACTGGGACCTTATCCACTGGCTCATCTTCAACCAAAGACTCTGCTCCTTTGTCCTCAGTCTCCAAGGAGCTCAGCCCAGTGCCACAGTGGTGACCAAGAGCCTTGCTGGGAAGAAATAGGAGGAAGAAAGTCCAGAACTGAGGACTGTGGTCATTTGTGAGGACAGAAGTCCCCTGGGTAAGCACCAACAGGGAACATTTTGGCCCTACAGCAACTACTCAAGCAAAACTTCTCTTGACTTATAAAGGATCCTGGCCTAAGCAAAGGTACAGCATTGGTTTAGTTATTTGTCAGTGCATTTCCCATTCGGGTTTGCTCCCATCACTGAAGATAATTCTAATGGTCAGGGACAGGGAAATATTTTCAGTTTTCCCTGCAGAAATTCAAGCTAAGTCACCGAGATCGTAGGAAGTAAGGCATCAGTTTGCTGCAAAAATATCTGCATTTGAGACAGCTGAGAGCAGAAACCTCATTTCTAAAGCAAGCATTTGAATGGTGAAATAGTCACTTTTGGGCATAACATCAAAGGAAGATTCCTCCATATGAAGGAAGATTTTCTCTGATTAGGAAATCTTATCAGCACTTTTTAATGCCCTGTTCTTTCCAATCGGGGTTTCCAAAGCTTCTTTTTCAGGCGTAACAAGCAATTGCTGTTCTCCCTCCCCTGTCCTCACTGGGGAATACCATGCCCCCTGGAAAGGAGGAGGTTTCCAAAGAGTGCCAACCATATCCACGTAGGTGAATCTCTTTTTCAAACACTAATTGCACAGTTCCCACTTTTCACAGTCAGGACTTCTCCACCTAATTTCAGTAAATTTGAGTGTTAACTTCTCTTTATCTATTTTATGACGATTACCTCACTTGTCATTTCTGAACAGAAGATGACAGAAGATGGCCATTTTTCTCTCTCTTACATTAATTTTAATAGAATCAAACCCAGTCCTTATTTTGCTTCATACCTGAATATCCCTCGAGACAATTGCAGACTAGTTGTGCAGACTGCGAGTCCTGGTAACAGGAATGTGCAAAATATCTATTGCTTGTAGGTGCCCCTGGGCACATGCATGGGCGGCAGGGTTCTCTGTTCAGGGGGTTTCCATAATAGCCGTCCATGCACCTGTCAGAGGAGTCAACACAAAGTAGCAAAAATTGTCAAGTGCTCCTTTCAGTCCACGCAGATCAATCAAGTTACATGTATGTACAATTAATTTAACATTCCAGGTGACTGTAATGCTATCCCCATTAATTGGTACATATATATCAAGCTTCAAAGGTATTCTAAAATGGAAAATCAGAGCTGCATTCCCAAAATCTGGAGCAAAAAGAAAAAAAAAAACAACATAAATCTTATTTTCAAGGAATATTTCTGAAGACTTTCACCCACTCTGCAACAATTTTAATCTAGCTGATAATGTGTACATATGACATATCACACAAGATCTGTGTAGACAGCTAAAAGCTGCCATGTAAAAACTCTGTATACTCACCTATCACCACACATATTCACCTATTTCTATTTACATGCACATAGAGTGCTTGGCATGACTTTAGAAAGTCCTGGCACAGGCAAAAAGCAACGATTCATTCAGAGCTCTCAGAGAATATTGTGTATTTCAGATGCAGCATATGTATTGAAATCAGCCACGTTCTGCAGACCTGGGGTGATGGCTGTTTATGTTTTATGATAGTTATCTTGTTACCAAGACAGGTGGGGTCTTTGGGGGCTCCTTGGGGGCTCAGCCATCTGCCTGCCACCACCACCTCCACAGCCTGGACGACTGTGGCTCCGCAACTACAGCAACACAGCAGCTTCTGAAGCTTCCTCAGTCTTTGAACTGCTTTACTATGGCAAATGGGAATACAATTCTCTGCATGTATACAAATCAGGCTAAAAGTCTTGGCTATTCAATTATCCTCACCCCAGGGTCTGGAGCTCCTGCAGAGGCACAGGACAAGAGGTACTTTAGTCTCCCATTTTCAATCTATCTGTCACCTACAAGCACAATAGCCAGAAGCCATATCGTCCAAAAGCACTGCAAGAAAAGCTCAATAGGTTTCATGGGGAAATCCTCTTAAAAGTGAATGACAAGGTACAATCCAGCCAAAATAAACTAAACAGCTAGCAAATTTAATTCTCATGTCTTTATTGAGTTCTGATACTGCTGCCAGTGTATAGAATAAAAAAGGAGGAGTGCTGTTTTGAACAGAACTGGAACTTATAGGGAAAGTAATTTGCTAGTCGTATGAAAAGAATATGAACCAGCAAAGAGGGCATGTTTATTTAAGCTCCTCAGAGAGAACTGCAGATATTAAAAGGAGTGTTCAGCATGAGGTTAGCCCCTCGGCAATTTAAAAGCTGGCAAGAGTATCTCATATGTAGCACTTAGCACATGTCTCCAAGCACATGGTGCCATGGCACCCACTGACTGCAATGCCGCGTGCATGCCGTGCCCACTCCTCCCACAAGCATTACATGCACCTTCCCACAAGCATTTGCTGAACAAATGTACCCGCCACTCAGCAGTTAGGCCCAGTTTAACCCTGAGTTTAGGTATGTTTCCACTTAAGGTCACCGATGCATTCAAGGGGACATAGGTGGGCCCCCAGCTAACCGTGCATTTTAGAGAGCACCAGTGTTTGGGTGAGCTTTGCAGCGCTGCCCATCAACTTACCTTTCACAGTGGCTTCCAGCCGTAAACTCGCGGCAGTTCAGGCACTCTCCAGTCACTGGGTCGCAAACCTCTGCATAGCCATTACACAGGCAAGGACGGCAGTGGGGAAATCCAAAATACCCAGCCAGACATCGGCTGCAGCGCTGACCATCCACTTCCCGACGGCAGGGGCACTGCCCTGTCACTTGGTCACACAGAGCACTCAGCGAGCCTTGCGGGTGGCACTCGCATGCTGGAAAACACGGAAAGCAAAGGTGTGTCCTGAATGTGTTCCCACCAACTGCATGCAGCACTGATGCTGCTCAAAGGCAGTGCGAGCAGTGGGGATGGAAAATTTGTTATTTTAGAGACATTTTTTATATTGCTTCACAAATAATCATTAAGTCAAAGGCCTAAAAAGTTGGGGTACACATGAAGAGCCAGATCCTGGTACTGGTGCTGGCTGCCAAGTACTCACCGTAGCAGCCATGGAAGCCGAAGCCATAGCTGCCTGTAGAGCAGGTGTCACAGCAGCGTCCCACGACATTGGCTTTGCACTGACACTGTCCCCCCAGTTTACTGCAGCTGGAGTCCAGCGACCCTTGGGGATTGCAGTTACATGCTGCCAAGGGGAAACAAAATCAAAACGGGTTTGGTTATAAAGGACTGTGACTGTTCTTGTAAACTTGCAGGTTTTACACTTAAAAAAAAAAGGAGGGAAAGAGCTTGATTGTTCTCATCAGGGGTTCACTAACCACTGATGGCCATGCTTTTGAATATTTGGTGCTGTAGCATCAATGGTGATAGTATATCAGGCACCAGCACAGGCCTTGATGTTGGAGCTGTCACACTCAGGGCACTGCCTCCAGCACATATTTGGGGTAGGACAAAAGACAGCATAGCAAAGCGTAGATCTAAAATGAAGATATCTTGAAGTCTAGAGGAGTCTCATATGAATCTGTGTCTAGATGCAGCACTGGACATACCTGCAAGCAGTACTTAGCCTGCACCTGGGTATTGTTTGCTGCTTTCTGGACACCTTGGACTAACTCGTTGAGTGAAACTAGTCTGCTGACTCACAGAGGATGTTTGTCCAAGATGCTCGGGTGACATTGCTAGAAAGCCAAAGTGCCATGTTTCACTGAGAGAATCACATTACTATGGGAATTGAGTTAATGGGTAGTCAATACAGCCCAGACTTAAACTAGGCGGAGGGGAGGGTTGTGGCTGCATAGCCATGACCACATTACATGATGTGTGAGTGAGGCATTGGTCCCTCTAAAAGTAGCCCAAACCGAGCTTATGCTATCAGATCCACTGGAGGCAAGGCTCCCTGAAAGGAGCTGGCCACCAAAGTTTTTGGAAGTGGCCTCCTGGACACTTTTTTTGGCTAGCCTCCTGTTACTGGAAGTGGAGAGAAGCTCCATTTCTCTGGGCCCGACACCAGGGAAGCCTCCTGAGACAGTGAGCCCGGCTGCCCTGTCCATAGTGGGTCCAGGAGATTACCTGGGTCTTCAAACCCCACCTGCCCTCTTGCTGGAACACTACAGAGGTTTTCTTGGTGAATCTCTTCCAGGACATAAGCTCATGTGCCATCATCCCTGGAGTCTTACCAGGGCATCCAGCTGGACTGCAGCATCCAGAGTGAGAGCTTAAAAACTCCTCTGTCATTTTACAGCAGCCAGAAAAGTAAGAGAATTACTGCTTTGACCATCTGGTGAAGCTGCATCTGATTGAAACACTCTTCAGAAGACACACAAGCAGTGCTATGGTCCCTGTCACATTGCTCCATGAAGCTTATGATGTGTGATGGACTCCAAGAGATATGTCACCAAAAGGTGTTTGCAGTGCACTCAGTGGGATGTATCCTGCATGTCCATACACACCACGTGCTGATTGGCTTCAATTACCTACACCACCATGAGCTGAGAGCTATCCAGTCAACAAACCCTATAAACTGAAGGGAAAACCAGTAACTGTCCAAAAGAGCTGCCTGTGCATGTTGCTCCTTACCGACGGCACCGTTGTGAATTCGGGCTGACATGCTCACTATGAGCTGTGCGCATGCTTCAGGCAGGACATGAGGTCCAACTTCTGATGCAATTTCAATACAGTGGTACTTCTGGTACTCGTCTAAATCCTTTTCACTGCATAAGTTCTCCACAGAGCTGATTCTGGGAATGAGTCCAAGCTTTGGCGTTAAGAGGGAAAAGAAAACATTTTTGCTTAGATATACTGAAAACTATAATTTCCCACATTCTCTTACTGTGCTCTGCATTGCAAGGACAGAAGCCTGGAGCACCATGTTTCCAAATCTGCCATTGTGCTACTCAGACATCTAAATTCACATTTATTCTGAAGGTCGAGACATTCCCCAAGTTCTTCAAGTAAAAGAGACTGTGTATAAAAATGTCAGATTATAATATGACCTCTGATATATGCTGAGAACTGGTTTTGCTTCTAAGAGATGCCATGTTGATGACTCCAAAAGCAGCATCTGGCCAATATTTTTACTTGTATTACCAAGATAATCAGCTGAAGGTTCTATGTCCAAGTATGGCCAGCCCTTGTCAGGTCCAGTTCTACAGCAGTAATTAGAGGAATGGACTTAAAAATATTTTTCTCAAGAGAAGAACCCAAAACTAACACCCAGATCCTGACTTGGTGAAAACTTGAAAAATGTCTGGACCTAATTCCCAGGAAAGTACAGAACTAATTTTACTTTTCCAATGTCATCTTTAAATATATCCATGATTTTTTTTGAGTTAGATTTAGGGAAATTATAGAGACTTTTTTGAAAACTAAGTGCTGAAGAATTGCATGAATGTACATCCCTAAGCACAGCATCTTGTCAGCATATGTGGAGTGTGCGCATAATAAACGAGAGACAGATAAACATACTCTGACTATTAACATATGCAACAAGGATGACTTGATGAGCTATTGTGGTATTGCTCCATGAAAATAAAAACAGATACAATTCTCTCTTTTCATATAAAAACATGCAAACACAGTGCCAACGGAGGTAAGCAGAAGTCCACTTCGCTGAATTACTATTAAAACACAATATAAATTATTTAAAAATATTTTTAGTAAGTCTGTGCAAAAAAACCAAACCAACAAAACCACACACTGGAATAAATACAGTCTCAAGGGAATTGTGACAGAACTACTCACTGAGTCAATCAAGATGAATGATTTCGCCTCTGGGTCAGAGGCAGAGGGCTGAGAAAAATGCACATCCACAGAATATTCTGTTCCAGGCTCCAGGCACACTGGAGTTTGCAGAATTGCAATTCTGTTTAGCAGAAAGAAAGCACAGTCATAGCCAGCAGTTGGGACAAGGGAAGTTTACGGGAGGCTGTGAGCTCTCCCTCCCCTCTGGGCCAGCATCCTAATGCCTGCAGCCCGGAGGAAACCCTGCTGCTGTGGGCAGCACACCTAGCCCCGCTGCTTGCAGGCTTTGGGAAAGCTGCATTAGCTTCTGTCTGCATGATTCACCAAGCTCAATTTAAACTTGGTTTAAATTAAACTGAAAATGGCAGGTTTTACTACTTCAAGCAAAGGAGACTCTCTGTACGGGTTTGTCCTTTCCTGTCCCTGTTTGATCTGGACTGGGGTCACATCCTCTTGGCTCCTCTCTGCTATTTACATAGGTCCAAGCTGAAAAGCTGGTTTTGAAAACAGGCTAGGACAGTGACTTTAAGTCAATATTTCCTTTCTATACTGAAATATCTGCAGTTAGATCTTTGCCAAAGCAGTGACTAACCCCAGCAGGATCTCAGGCTACTCTCCTGGCCTGAGCAAACCTTAACTGAGCTAAAGACTGGACCATCAGATTTTTCCTTAGAGCCTATGTGGTATTGTGATGTAACAGCAACAGGAAAGGCCACACGTGTTTCTAATATTCCCACTTTCCCACACATTTGTTTCTCTGCAGTGCTTCAGTAAAAGATTTGCACGCGGAAAATCTACAGGGGAAAAGACAGAAATAGCCAGACCTCTTTGTAGCTGGGAGAGGCAACACATGTGGCTGCTGTGAAAGGCCCTTGTTTTTGCAGCGCTGACTTGACAAAATATCCATGGGCTGGATGGCAACACTTGCTAGCCAGTCTTCCAAGGACTATAAAGAAAGGACAAAAATTATGGTCATTTTTCATAGCCGAAAAACCCGCTTTCCCTTTGCCAGGGTTAACAAAAGCCATCTGAATGATTGCACATTGCAGTAACAAAACAGTTTTTCTCTTTGTTCTTTACAGGACTAAAAAAAAAGAAAAAATGTTATTTATGAAAAATGCATTGTATTTACAATGGCTAATTGAAGAGCAGAAACGGAAATGAGACCTCAGCTGGTGCAAATAGAAAAAGCTCTGTTAAAGTCATTGGAGTTGTTTCCTTTCTTAGCACAGTATTGTCCCAGAGATATCTCTCATTATCTGCCTCCTCTCACATCTAATAAGGAATAACAAACGTAAAAGACTTTGTAATAAAAAATACAACTGTTTAATCTTTAGAAGGAAAAAGCTACAATCAAACCAGCCCACTGTAAAATTGTTCTCATGCTTTAAGACACTAGGAGTTTTGTTTGCCTCAGAATGCCTGTGAGAGAACAGAACACAATAGACAGAAGGAGAATCTTGAGTGGTGGGATTGTCCCAAGGAGCTGCAAAGGAAAAGAGCAAGGCATGTACAAATACTGGTACCAATAAAACACTGGCCTGCATTTTTGCAGACATGGGTGCAGACATGGGTTTAACCAGATTTGGATTAACAGATTTCCCTAGACATGTCTTCATCATCAAAAAATTTTGTCCAGGCGAAAAGTAAGATTTTGGCTATTTTTTCCTACAATTTTCACACATCTCAGAGCCCATCTGGAGCAACTGGGAAGCTGGATGTCTGCAAAAGCCCTGGATAAATATCTACTCAGATCACTCCTGCCTGTGCACATTTTCCTGCCCAGAAAATCCCAGCTTAGAAATACAGGATGCCCATTTAAAAAGAACTGCATTTTGCATGTGTCTGATTTGTGAACAAGGGTCCAGTCCAAGCAAAGGTTAAGGGGATCAGCGAAGGGCATGTTACTTGATTGATAAGAATGAAAAGGTAAACAATTTTCATTGTGAATATAAAGAGTGGGACAAGGTGCTGCATCCTGTTTTTGATAAAATAGACCCTGCATCTATCATAACATCACAAGACACAAAAGACATCACAAGTACCTCAGGCTCATAACGAATCGTGATATCAAAGTCCATAGCAAAGGGAACATTGTTGATGGTAAATCTCAGCCCAGCCCCGCTGAGAACACGGGCAAAGCCAGGTCCCGTCCATGTGACAGACCGACCAGCACTAGGCTGCCTAAAAACCACCACCACAGCCGAGTCCTGTCCAAACTGCATTGTACCCTGCAAAGACATTGACATTTTCAACAACACACAGAGTCAAAGTACAAAAAAAAACAAACTCAGGAAAAGGAAAGGAAATATTCTTGCCATATTGTTTACTTATTTCAGCCATCAGTCAGCCTCACTTTCTGAACAAGCTCAAAATTGACAGTCTGAGAACTCTCCCAAATGCAGGATGTTTAGGATCACATATAAAGAAAAGCTCCCTATAGCTTTGCAACAGCAGCAATGAGAGGACAAGAGTAATCCATCCATCTCTGTATATTGGGTATCTTCAAACATTCACATCACAAACCAGAAATAGATCAAGCTTGATTTAAGACATGGCTGAACTTTTCATTATAAGCCAAATAAAAAAAATCAATATGTAAAATTACAAAGTTGACAGCATTTAAATGCAGTAGGTACCATCTTGGTAAACTTGTCAGAAAACGAAAAATGTTGGAAATATCTTGCAAGCAAAACAACAATAACAACAGCAACAAAGATTTTATATTTTATGCAGGCTCTTCTCTAAACATTTAATTGAATATGAGTCTACAATGGCACTGGACATAGCAGAGCAAATCTGTTGGTGTGAATTATAAAATGTCCAGCCCAACTACTCATCAGAAAAATTGATTTAATCTGTATCAGGATTGTAATGTCTAGGTCTGTGAAATCCCATGTGCTCAGATGTTTCCTTGCCTTCTGTTGCAAAATAAATTTTTAGCATTTGCTGTAATCTTAAGTAACTATTCAGGTATGAATTTACCTGTTCCAGTCCAGATTTTCTTACACTTCGTTTCTTGCTCCTATTTAACACAATCTTTCCATTTTCAATTGTGAACTCATAACCTTGCTTCTGGAAGTAGATGTCACACCTTGGAAGAGTGCTTGATTTAATCTATGAAGTAATGAGAGAGTGGCAGCGCTGTCTCAACATTTTTGAAGGGTAAATAAGCAGCTAAATGAAAATCCACATTTTTAAAACAAGCTCTATTCTCTCCTGGGCGAAACTAAAACCTGTGGCCCAACAGCTCCTGGAAACCATTTTCACTCACTCCCTTAAAATTAACTTGCACTTCCTCTCATAAGCTATGTCCCAGACATCTGTTTTCCATTTAATTATTAGACTGTAGCATGATTACTGGTTGTGATTATAGCTAAATATTTGTGGATGTAACCTGCAAATAAACATTTTTTTATTATTCCTTCTCTATATCTTCTGGACAACACATCGGAGAAGAAATGTTAGTAAAAACATAAGCAGCAGAAGGGATGCATTCCAGACTTCTGCTCTGCGTGGGGAACAATTATTCTCATGTTAAGGGGGGGGGAAATAAATAAAAAATCATTTTTCTAAAAACATTATAGATGGATGCCAAATTCTTGAGGAAATTGGGCTATAATCAGTGCTATTATATAAGGCAGAAGGAATGAGTCTAATGGAGCAGAGAAGAATTTGATTCTTTCCCTGTTGGATATTCCCAGAAATATCAGCTTGTGACCTCTGTTGGCGACTCAAACACTTTCCTGTAATTCAAATAACTAAATTAATTTCTCTAATTCACGCTAGACCAGCCCGCACTTCTGGAGCAGCAAGGACAGCTTTGCAGGTGACACCAAGCCATCGTAACTGCCCTTTGGTAGCAGTCAGTTATGGATAGTCATGCCTATGAAGGACAACGATGAACTGAGAACAGTCAAGGGACCTGCTTTGTATCTTCCTGCTAAAGAGTTGATCCAGCTGCTCCCTGAGCAAGAGCTCCTCTCTTCATCCTTGGTTTCTGTGCCACGACCACATGGACCCCTTCTCAGTACGACACCTAAAAAGCCAAGTACCTACCAAGGGTGCAGAGACAGAAAGGGGCTTTGCATGCTCAGCTTCGTAAATGTAATAATCCAGGGGTAAAAAGAAGTAGCCCGGCGCTGGCTCATTACACTGGCGGCTCACGATGTTGGGAAGACACTTGCACTGACCATCCTTCAGTGAGCACCTGGTGTAAGAGTTGGTAAAGGGAGAACATAGGAGTGAAGCATGGCTAGGTCCTCACAGCATGAGAATGGCTCAACTCCACCCTTGTTTCAGCTTTGTTTTGCTTCTTCCGTTGTCAGATCACCTCCTCTATGAAACTTCTTCCTACCACCCATTCCGACTGTTGCTGATACAGGATTTATTCAATGCTACTTTCTCATCACTTAGGAGACATGACATGCTTTGTCTTTCTCTGTCCATTCCACACCTGAAGCACAGATCCTTTAGTTTCCTGAGCATCTGTTGCTCTCTACTCCTGTATCAATTTCTTGTATCTGTTTCTATATCTATCACTGTATCAATCACTATTCTTAAGGATCTATCACATGCAATTTTGGAGGCAGGACAGGAGATCAGAAGGACCTTTGATTTGATGCACTATGGTAGTTTTCATATACTTACACTCTTATGAAATGCATCAGATGAACACTAACTTTTATTTACCTGCTTACAAGGAGCTGCTCAACAGCATTGGACTATGTGGGAAGTCTATGTCTGAAGGCTAACAGCAGTAGCGAAGATCCCTGCTCAACAGACTTTTGGAGGAGCTCAAGTGAAACCAAGCTTGCTTTTAAACTTACGTACTTTGAATGGGAGCTCGTATGTCAGAAAAAAATATATTTCTAGCTTTTAAAAAGGATGGAGGAAGCTAAGTTTAAAATGTCACCTTTAACTTACTTCTAATTTCTATTAATATTGGAGTCTCTTGTTCTCTCAAGTCATGCAGTTTATATTTTATATTAAAATAAACTTCGCTTAAGCTGATTTAAAGCTGATTCAAGGGGAAAAGGTAAATCCCTTTATCACAAATAAATTTCTAAGATATCAACCCAAGTTCAGGCTGTTTGTATATGATGAAGTTACATCTACAGTGTATTTACCCATTTGTATAGAGACTCCATCAATCTAATAGGAAAATCTAGACTAAGTGTTTATAAAAATTAAAACCAAGAAAGAACTTGAAGAACATTAACTTACAAGTTATTCTGGGATCCACCAATATCACAGTCACATGGAGAGCAGCCATACAAACTGTTGCCAAGACCCCAGTATCCTACCTGGGACAAAAAGACAGCGAGGGTGATGAAGCACTGGAACAGGCTGCCCAAAGAAGTTGTGGAGTCTCCTCTGGAGACTTTCAAAACCTGCCTGGATGAGTTCCTGTGCAACCTGCTCTAGATGAACCCGTTTTGGCAGGGGGGTTGGACTAGATAATCCCCAGAGATCCCTTCTAACCCCTACCATTCTGTGATTCTGGGGAAGATTTTTTATAGTAAATATTTAAGCATGTAAAGTACAACAGAACTTATTCCCCTGGCTGAATGATGCTCTGAAGCACCACTGTGCTGCTGCCTGTGCTTGGCCATGGGAGGTTTTTTCTCTTACCAGACTGCACGGGTACTCAGCCACTGCAAGGAGAGTCAGATACTTACCTGTTTGTGCAAGTTGCTCTGTAAATAGTAAAGATGGCCTGGGGACACGATTTTCTATTTCCTTTCCTTCCTGGGAGTGCTTGTCCCAGTGCAATTTGATTGCACAAATGTTTGCAAGCAGTAAAAACAAACCAGATGTGTCAATGCAAAATAGGAGCATACAGCTGTAAAATTATTTTGAGTTTTGACTATTTGTTTGCTTTTCTGACATGAAAAAGGGGGAGAGGATGGCTTCTAAAGGCACATGCAGCAGTAATAACAAAAACTGAGTACGTACGACGCATTTTTCACAGCGTCGTCCTGTGGCAAACCGCTGGCAGAGGCACTCTCCTGTGGCAGGATCACAGATGGAGAAGGGCAAACTGCCAGAGGGATCACAGTTGCAGGCTGCAGGGAGAGAAATGCAAGGTTACCTCTGTGGGCCCCAGTGACAGTAGTAGGACTGGTGTTTGTTTTAGATGTGGCATCAGCATGACAGGCAGTCTCCATCCTCTGGATAGATGTTCAGCAGATGGGTATGTCCTGGCACCCTGCAGCCCTCAGACTGCCCCTGGGGAATGGACCATTTCCTTGGTGGGTACCCTCTCTGGGGGGAGCAGGGACACTGGCAGAAGTCTGGTGCAGCAGTTTCCCATGTGCCGATCCACATGGCACAGTCCTTGCACGTTGCTGAGTACCATGCTGTGGGTATCATAAACATAGCGTGCTCACAAACCCACAGCGCGCCTGGGTAGGGGTGGGCTGTGTTTTTCAGTGAGCCTCTCTCAGAGGAACAGCTGGCTGGAAGCTCTCATGGTAAAGCAGCGGCTCATACCTTCTTGAGGCTGTACTGGGCAGCGTGGAGTCCAACCATTCTAATAGCTCCTCTGCGGCTTCTCATTCGTCCTTATGCTGATTTTGATGCCAAAATAATTTTTATGTGTTTTAATCTCCCTTTCTAATCAAATTGCGTATTTAACAATCCTTCTGTTAACAGCAGCTGGATCTATCATAGTATATAATTTATTTTGCATCTTTTCAGTCTCAGATGCTGCATCAGGAACATTAAATTACATTGACATTAAATTATAGTAGGCAACTGGGTATTTTGTGAAGCAGGTAGTGCATTAGTGTGTGTGTCTGTGCATTAAGCTACCTCCATCTCTAAAAATGCTTTGGAAAGAAGAATAAAAGAGGTGGTTTACATACGCTGGCAGCCCAGAGGGTCACTGCGACTCAGCCTGTAGTAGTTGGCCCTGCACTTGTCACAGCGGACACCCTCCACGTTCTCCTTGCAAGGGCACCGGCCCGCGACCGTTCCCAGAGCGGGATCTGTGTGGCTCTCGCACTCGCCGTTGTGCAATGTACCTTCTGGATCACAATTGCAGGCTACAATTATGGTCAAGGAGACATGTAAAAAAAGTACATTTAGATAAAAGCACGAAAATGCAATTTTAGAGTTGCTGGTAGGCACAAATTCGGGATTATTGTAAAGATTAGAGAAGTTCATCCGTCCTTGCTCTGTTAGGTGCTTTATAGTTAATGTGCAGCCATTCTTAAGAAATACGAGAATGTTTTCAAGATCTGTTTTTTCTCTGGAGGAGAGTTACAGTCTTCACTTTGGTGAAAATATATCCTTTGCTTTGGGTAGAGATATAGGCATCACTCGTCCATTCCCTACTCTCTCCAGAATACCTGGGGAGGAGCAGGCCCCATACTTTTGGGGATGCTCTCATGAATGCTGTAGGGTTGCAGGGGTAGGACACATGAGCCACTTCCCCAGAGCTGGTCTGAGTTGGCCATGGCTGAATTATTTACTAGAAGTAATGGATTCAGCATGGGATCCTGCCCTCATGATGCACCCCATTTTTTCCTAAGGCACAACCCATTTATCATGCAGAGCTGACATCTACTACACCACTCCCCTGCGCAATCACCCCTTGTCTCCTTAAGGACTTTTCACACCAATTGATTACTACAATTAAATTACACTCAGAGAATTTTTCCCACACTATGTTAATACAGAATTTAGCTTGTCTTTGAGAAGAAGGGCTGTTATACCCAAAAGACTATTTTTCTTGCATATGGCAGTTATCTAGCAAAAGTTATTACTGCTCCCATCATTTTGCACCTCTTCTACCACAGAAGCAAAAGCCCTGCTGGTATTCATACTTAGAGTGTTCAAGAAAGACAATAGCCCTGCTGGATTTCTAAGCCGAATTTATCAATGAGCTGGAATAAGCAGCTCTTTTTACAATGTTGGTTCAAGGGTGCCGTCATGCAGCTACTTTATAAGGCAGTTCGGATGTTATAGGTTTGGTAAAGTTTTTACAACCATATGAACATTTAAGCATGGGGCTGCCATAGGGCTCAGAGCAAAAAGAACCAGAACCACCCTGTTTTGAGTGATTCTTACAGAAACTAAAAAAAAAGGGAAGCTTACGAAGGCATGCCTGAGGGTCTGAGATGACTCTGAGTGGATCCTGGTAAAAGAAACGTTTGCACTGTTCACAGTGTTGCCCCGAGGTGTTGTGCTGACAGTCCTCACAAACGCCACCGCTGACCCTGCCACTGGCCTGGTACACAGCCATGTCGAAGTGGCATCTGTCAGAGTGGCTGTTGCAGTTACACCCTGAAACCAAAAGAAACAGTGGGGTATTTCACACCATGACTCCTATGATGATGGTCTTGCTACCATTGCTGTCTACTGTTAACACAGGGTTGCTTGTTACTTACATGATTTCAGTGACCCAGCAAGATTAGAGCTTCCCAGGCCTTGTATTCCCAGAAACCCAGCCATCCCATTATGCACTGGGCTGAGATTGTGCTACACTTAGCACCCAGCTATTAAAAAGAAAAATAATATGTTTCAATTACGTTTGCAAGCGTTAGCTTGTATTCCTTCAGCTGGCCTCCAGGGAGCATCATTGTAGAAATCTTTACATCTTTCACAAGAAGAACCTTCAGTGTTATGGTGGCAGATGCATCTCCCGTGGACCTGCAATGTGGTGAGAACAGGGAATGGAAGGGGAGAGGGGAGAGGGGAGAG
>VWZK01010840.1:251-16343 GCA_013396935.1 Baryphthengus martii | reverse complement strand
AAAAGACTTGCAAAATGCAGGAATTTGAAAATTTTATAATTAAGAAAATACTTATTTTATAACTAATTTATTAATGTTTATAACTAATTTTGTAATTAAGAACTGACTTCTAGCTTCTAGTTTCTTTAGTAAACACATTTGTAAAGTTTTATTTTAAAATACCACAGGTATACATGTACTAAAAGGGTCATTCCAAGTAAGATTTAAAAAAAAACAAACCCCACAAATTTGTATAAGTGAAAAGAAAAGATAGAATCTTTAGCATACACTGAAATTGCTGCTGTTCATATCTAACTAGAAAAGAAAAATATGTCATCCAATGTAAGCTACTAGAAATTTATTCTGACAAATGTGCATGTTAATTTTATTCTTGTTTCTGAATCTGTGGTTTAATCCCTTTTTTCATTCCCTTGTTTTTCCAAATTCACTATTTTGATATTTACACTGTTGAGAAAAAGCTTCAATGGAATAGATCATACCTGCTTTGTCTTTTGCTGCCTTATGTGAAAATACTAATGTCATTTTGATAATTATCCTATATTAAAGCAATATTAATGATCATATCTTAGAATGAAAGAAGGTTGTTTTCAAAGAAGCTAACCCTCAGTACTTGATTATTTAGCAGAATAAGCTTTATAAACTTTCTATATTGTAGGATAAAGATTTATTACTATTATTATTAATTTGAAAAAAAATTGTGCACATTTCGATCTCTTCTTTTAATTTGGTATAGATGCAAAATAGATTGACATCAATAGAGCAATTATGATGTAAATGAGATGCTAATTCAGAACTTTAAATATATACTTTGTCTTCTAATGAGATCTGTTTTTCCAACTATAATATTTATACTTTAAAATCTGGAAAAATCATAAATTGAATGAAGGCTGTATCTTGCTCTCAGAATGCGTTTTTCATTTGGGAACGTATCTAGTACATTGTCATAAGGAAGAGCTGTAAAGAAAAAAAAAGAATGGAGAGATGTCATGTTTCACTCTAAATTTACGAACTGTCTTGGCACTTAGTGGTAACAAGGCTCACAACTAATCCCCCTGTGTTGCAATTCCCTCCTCTACAACCACCAAAAAGTCCTTTAGGGTTGGGTGGATAGGAATACCATGCTAATACTTTAACTCTATTATGCAGTAAATCACTGTTTGACCAGACAGAGAATCTACCAGGTTGTCACCACCCAGCAGCTGAACCAGTAAAGATGAGAAAGATATAGGTCAGTGGTTTCACCACGTGAAAGGTCATGAAGTGTATTGGAGGTGGGAACTTTACACCCTGGTTCACGTGGAGTAAAAACTAAGTCTTTGGTCTTGTTGTTGACATCAAATGAAACCATGTTTGTACTGAAAGGTATCCCACTACACTCAGTACAACTAAATCTATTAGAAATACCATGGTTTAATACCCCACCTGTTGGATTCAGCTACAGCGTTCATGGTGATGACATTTGCAATTTAAGCCTGGCCGGCTGCAGAGGAATTAGAAAATACACACACACTCACGTCTCTCTCATACACATCCCCTACTTCTGCACTGCATTTAATACATTTTCCAATTCGCACGGGAAGCCAGTACAAGTGGTCTGGCAACATTCAGCTTGACCTACAGATCCAATGGCACTCTAGAGACCAGGGATTGAGACTCACCACTGCTGACCGATGTCATATAATTTGAGTAGATCACAATATAGTAGGATAATAAAACATGCTGTTGTGGTGTTCTTCACGTAAACACAGAAGAGGCAAAGAGGAAAAATGAGTCGGTAATGTCGGTTTCTTTACTGCAAATATTCTGGTCTCTTTAAATACAGTGTCTCTAACTAAAACCTGATTATTAAGATTGTTTCCTCATAACTGTGCACAACTCTTGCCTTGCGCTCTCCATAGATTTACATTCATGTTCCAGTAATGAGAATCAGTGCGCTTACCAATTGCAAGCAATGTCTTTTTAAAAAAGCAGTGAATAAAATCCAAGTACTAACACAGCAATAAGAGAAATGGCCAGTTTTAAGCAGACATACGTGTTGAAATTCAGGAATTAGTTAGTTCCTAAGCTGCCATTTTGCTTTGGCCCTGCTGGTGCGATTGATCATGGGCTAATTACTTGCTGTAGGTAAGAACAGATGTGGAGATGGTATGAAATAACTTCAGTCAAGGAGTTAGCTGAGTGTCACTAAGGCACAACAAAACTCTACGAATTGCATTTTCTTCCCACAAATTCCTCCTAGGGTGTCATATTTTGTAGGTTTTTGTGATCTATTTCCTTTCTGTTGTTCCTGGCAAAAATGGCATTTCTGAGGCAAATAGCGGGCTCGGGAACCTGTTCTGGAGAATCCCTTAAATGTAACTGTAAACAGGCTTTGAATTTCCACAACATGTTGGCTTCTCCTCACCTACTCTCTGAAAGTGGGGAATATAATGTAATAAAAAATGAGAGACATCTTTTCATATTTTTAAGCTATGCTTTTGACCCCAGTTCTTTTCAGCCTGGGGGTAGCCCTTTCTCTAAGCATGGGTCATACATCTGCAGACATATTGCTGCAAAAATGTGTGTGAAGAGAAATACTAGAGAAATCATGCAACTTTTCCCCTTCCATATCATATTTCACAAACTTCTGAAGTGCCTGGGGTAATTTGTTGATAACTCTATTGGGAAAAATGATAACTGTATGCTGACTCTTGCATTCCCTCTGCATACATCTGCAGTTATGTTGTATAACCAATATGAAGTGTAGGCAGGGAAATTTCCCAAACGAATTTGTGTGAGACAGTATATTGGAATTGCGGACAAAGGTAAAGAAAACTAAAAAAACTGATAGTATTTCAACACAGTTATAAGTTTGATCAAATTTTCAGATAAATTGTAGCTTTTTTCAATAATGAAGGAACTTACTGTACAGAGCATAATATGTCCAGGATCACCTTTCATCTTATTTTGTTTTGTTGTTTTTTTCAGTCCAATTCACTGATAAAGAACAGGTTAATGCTGGTGGTTGGAGTAATAAAATGGAGGATCAGGATCACTGCTTTCTCTCTTGCAGCATTTTCTCTCTTGAAGATATTGTCAGTTTGTTCCATTGTTGGCAGATCTCAAATGTGCTACAGAACAACAAATGCATATAAATACAAGAGTGATAGCTAATGGGAGTGACTTGTACAGATCCAATTATGACTGATAGCATTCTACTGCCTTATGCTTATTTTAAAGTCCCCTTGACACAGATTGATTAAAGGCAAGGACCCATATGAACTTATGAAAAATTTATGGATTTTTGAAAGAGCTTTAACATGTATCATTTAAGAACTAATCATTTCTCGGCTGCCACTATTTTCTTTCCCCTTCTCTCCATCAAAAAATCTCCCTTACATTGAGAATATATGCTTAATAACCACAAACTGATGTTGTAGATTAAAGAATAAAGATGTCGCTGGATAAAATAAAACAAAAACAACAGAAAAGAAATTAGATTTGTATGATTTTAACTATTCTTTAATCTGCTTCTGGGCAACAAAAGTGATTTGTGTCAGCCGTTATTGCATTAAACTTTAATTTTCTTCCACGAGAACAGGATTATATAAAGGAGTATTGGATTGCACTCAGCATGGATTAGCTGAGCGGTGTCTTTGCTGCCAAGGACCAAATAGATTTCCTTCCTTTTGTGATTTATATTTTTATTGCTCTTTTTTTCCTCCTCCTTCTAATTCCCATTATCCATCTGTTTGCCAGAACTGAGATACCCTCTACAGCAGCAGAAAGGCAGGCACAATTATTGGCTTACTGTACATATTTATGTTCCAAGGATCCTCACTACCCAACATCAAAGGAAAAGGTAGTCCTTACCTTCTAAGGTAGCCCTTAGAAGCTGATTTATAAACAGAAAAACAGAAACAGAAAAATTAAAAGTTTATTCATTGTAAAAAGAGCATAGTATTTTCTGCTTCAGTTAAAAATATATATACTCATACGCGGTTTAAATTTTCCCTTAAAAATTGATAAAAATTTCCAGAGTTTTGCCTTATGGTAGATCATCAAAGATTTGTTGGATATATGAAATGATGAGTGCTCAAAACAGAGTGGCTGGCAGCATGAATGGAGGAGAAAGATTCACTCAGCATAGAGCAAGGAAATATCCAAAATTTGCAGGGATAAAAATATAAACCCTCTACGAACAGACCGAAAGTCATAAATTACAGTTTGTATTTTGCAACCCATTTTAGAAATGACTAATGAATTTTCAGGTCTTCTCATTTTAACCATTAAGGAGGTGCTTGGTGGTAGATGAGACAGAGGTATTTAAGGAAAAATATTTAAGCTATTAAGTTACAGAGGATGGTTAGGGTTTCTAGGCAGTGAAGTATAGCAGCCCAAATGCCGCTCAGCCGTCTCTCTTGGGCAGATTCAGCAATACCAAAGGACTTTCATTTGTAATAAATATTAGAAAAGTGTAGCAAAGCATAGAAAAGCTATTGTTAAAAAAATTATACATGAAAAGTTTGATTCTCCACCACAAGGATGCAGTAGGAGCAGAAGCAAGCCCTGCTGTCATTATATCATCAAAGTAGTTCTTATTTGTAATAAGTTCCAGAGCACATTTTCCACAGATCAGTCATAAAAATATTTTGTGGGTGACAAACAATCCAGAAGCTTGAAGCTGAGATGTGTAAAGAGTGAAACCTGAGCTCCCCTTGATCCTGTGCTTAAATACTTCCCTTGATGTTGCACATATATTGCATAGTCCAGAACTCAATCCACAGCCAAACCTGGCCCAGCCATTTAGTTTTGTGCTGTGAGATAAACCTGAACTTTCCATAAATTAACATGTAAAAGAAGCACATTAAAAATTTTTCTTGTTTCCTCATTTGGCAATGCTATTTAGAGAATCTAAGAGAAACATATTTCCACATAATTTCATGTCAGAACTGGAGACTGTCTTTATTCTACAGGTTACACAGAAAGAGTCTTAGTTCATGGCATTTAGTTTACTGGCACACAAAAAATAGTGCGTTACTGTTACATTATCAAGACTAGTCTTCTTCATTATTGCCGTGTTATTTTCTGACATTGTTGAATTAGACTAGTGACTATTGTCTTGCATTCTTTATCTATGTATTTGTTTTAATAACTGTTAGCTTTTTCAGAAGTAGCTTTCAGCTTATTGGTAAATATTAAGTCATCATGCATTTTCCAAACAGACATTTAGTGCCTTCAGACCACTTGACAGAGACACTAGCCTGTCAAACACTAAATCAGAGAGGATATTTCCTGCTGCTTCTATCACATCAAAAAGATACACAAAGAGACTCCCTGTGGTGGCTTTAAGACTTAGTGTTTGCCTGTCATTTCTCCCCTACATGAAGGAGTTATTTGTGATAAAATTAATATTGCATTATATAATAATGTAAGTGAAGTCTATTCCTTTTTATTGAAAAAAAATTAAAAAATCCCCTTCTCAACATGTATACAAAACGCCACAGTCTCCCTCACTGTCCCGCATTCACTGGGATAGAATCACAGGCCAGCCATGGTCTGAAGGCCATCGACAGTTTGGAGTCAGCCAGGGCAGCAGTCCCATACCATAAACATTTGATGAGGACAGAGAGATGCCTTCCAGCTTGGGCTCAAGCTCCTCTTGATTCTGCTCCTCCTCTTTCTATCTGTCCTTCTCCCCATCTCTGGAGGTTCTCACCATCCTGCTTCCAAGGACAGCCTTCCCATTTATTGTGATCACTGTATATTCAGTGGGTTGAGTACAATTTTGTATATTTTATATTGGCATTGGTGCTAGTTTTTCTGTTTCCTTCAATCCATTTTCATTTCAAACCATGGATGTCCTCTCTTTTTTTTCCAGTCCTACTTCTTGAATGGGGAAGGGCCATTGTGCGATAAAGTAGTTTAGCTCTGGATATGGACTGAACATAGACACCCACCAGGCCCCAAACAGGGAGAAAGATAGGTGTGTTTTAGCACATTTGTCAAAGTCTAAAGCAATGTCTCTGCTTCCCGAGATCTCTGCAAAATGGAGCACAAAACCCCATAGTTTTCTAGCTACGAGCCTGCATGCTTCTCAGGCAGCAAAACTGGTGCTCTTAAAACTCAGAAAGAGGCCGCCCAATAGATGTTGTACTTCCACTTCTCTCTCTTACCTGACTAAATTAAAGTAAAATTCATTGAAATATGAACTAAAGGGAGCTCCTAGAATGTTAATGTCCTGCTATAGTGAGCAGTCACTTCATGTCATATCTTTCATATTCTCATCATATTACATCTGATTACAGTTATATTTTCCTTGTAACATTTTTGTCCCCATTGCTCTTCCTGAGACGTGGTTTTTTTGTGATGTCGTGAAAGCTTTTAAATTCGTCTGCAGTCTTTGCATCTTTCCTGGATACAGCTTTTATATTATTCATAGAGAGAAATGTAAATGTGATAGTAGAAAATAATCCTTTAGGAAGAGATATTTATCGTCTTCTTTGAGTCTTGATTCTGAAATTGGTGTTGTTTCTAGAGACAAGGTCACCTCAGCATGCTGGAATGCACAGTCACCAAACCCATCAAAGTGGGCTTGCTCTGTAGAAGCAAAACATAAGTTTCTTGTGTAAAAAGCTCAGGTTAGTTGGACATACCAATTGAACTCCATGCGACTTATATCATGAATCTGGGTGGTACGTCACCTATACAGAAAACAAGCATGAAGCAAAATGTGAATGATGCATACTTGGTACTTTGATACCAAGCACTCAGTAACGGCTCCATTCCAACAGTAGTGTATTGGTTACACTTCTACTACACACTAACAATAAAGTAAAATCTATAGCAAAATGAGAAGGCACGTGATTAAGTTATCATGAGTCTATTTTTCATAAGAGTATACAATTACTGTCATACACTGTGGTGGTTGCTACTGTGTTTTTTTCAGAGGCTAAAGAAACTGGAATTTGGCTATTTTTTTTCTAATTCTTTTGATTATTCTCAGGAAAAATATTGAAACGTTGGAAGTGATTCCACACAGAGACACAACTGATTTTCAAGGAACCTAAGAAATACTTTACAATAATAAATAAAAATAAAATAAAGTATTCCATGTTTTAGTTCATCAGAATGACAACAGAGAGGTATTTTAATACTAATTTCTGATTAGATACACGGCGAAAAGTATAAGGTAATGCAGCCTCTCTTCCTTTTTTTCAGTAAGTTGCCATAATGTATCTAATAAACCAAAGAAAAAAATAAACAGAACTACATCAGATGAGACGTGAATTTTCAATGTGCAAAGATCTTTGAAATATCAAACCAGCACTCTTTCGGTGGATTCTTTCTGGTCCGAAATTAAGACAAGATAAATTTCTGAAAGAAATATTACACTTCAATCACAAATTATTTGTCTTGAATGAGGTATTAGTGGTTATAAGTGCCCTGTAAAATGGTCTCACATGCCTTGAAAATTATTTTATGTATATACATACAAGACAATTGTACATAAGCTTATTTGAGTTAATTCAACTATCTTTTGAAATTTCTGGTACTTTTATCCATTAACCTGAGTGCTTCTGCCATGCTTTCCTATCACTTTCTGAAATCTGAGTTGATCAACTGTAGTTGTGTCACAAAATTTGTTGGTGTACGGTTGAAGCAAATATAAATTTTAAACTACTAAAAAGTACTTTTTCGGTGATGTCATTTTGGCTCTATGGAGGATCTGTGGAATGGTATAAATATTTTAGCTGTTGTTTAACTATATTAACTTTATCACTGAGAGCTGACCTAAGGAAATGAGTAGGGGAGTAGAAATTCACTTTTTTTCCAGCTCATTTTTCAAGGCTCTTGATTTCTCTCTGTACAGGTTTTACTCACTTTGTAGGATTTGTCTCCACAATTTTTCTTGAAGCAGAACTCTATTATTTGCAGTAAAAATACAAAGCTGATTGTAGAATGGACATCTAGTCGGAAGAGCAGCTTATTGAACTTGTACTTTTCATAGGATTGTCTTTTTGGGTATTCAAAACTATTCAATGTGTATAAATCAAGGCTTGCAATTTTTAAGATCAGTTCTCCATCTGACCTGTGTGCCATTCTCACTTCATATAAAAATACAATTGAGACTTTACTGCCCACTCTTTATGACAAGTATGAAAATACTAGATGCCATTGTGACAGCAGCCACGTAATTCTCTACCACAAATCAAGATTTAACTTTCATTTGTTCTCATAGTTTTTCCAGTCTCCAGTATTTCTCTTTATGAAATAGTAATTGAGTTTTTGGTATATATTTGTGATTTTATATTGTAGTAGTATATAGGAGTTCAAGCTGCCAAGAAAGAAGCATTTCTGGTTCTCCTTTAAAATGGAATGAAACTGAACCAAAAAATTTGATTACCGAGAAGCGGTTCATTTGGCAAATCTAAGATAATTTTGAAGCTGAGCATTCCAGAATGTGTCATAAAGTTCAGTTTTTGACAGGTTTTGAGAAAAAAAAAATCTACAGTAAGAAAGAACTTACCATCTACTGCTCACCTGGCATTACTGGATTGGTAGGAGAGGGGGATGGAGAAAACATCTATAAAATCTACTAAAAAAGGCCTAAATGTGTATGCCCTAGATATCATGACTGCATTTTACTTTGTTATCTTTTTTTCTTTTAGGAGTGAAAAAGAAGTTGTAGTCCATGTTGGGTTTTCACTTGTCTCTTTTTAATTTGCTCTGGCAAAAACCAAAATCAATCAGTCTATGGACCAGTTTAACTCAGTATCCTCTCATGAAAGAGCCATTTGTTTACACTGAGGATAAAGAATAAGGTATATGAAGGGATATGAATACATACTGGCATTCTGCCCTATGCTCTAACAAACGGGTAGTCTACACTATATGAAGTTTACACCATGTGAAGGAGGGGACGCTTATGGACAAAAGCATTGCATTATCCTGTCTCAAAACCTTTGTAGGAATACTTAGCACTTTCATAACACTGCAAAAGAATTAGCTAATCCTCATCAGACCAGATGTTTTGTAAATATTAATAAAGAAAATACAGCCTACAACTAGGGACAATGAGGCACAGAGTGAGTATAAAGATATATTAGTCCTGGTAATTAAGACACTGAAGCATCTCCTCTTTGTTTTGCAGCACATGCCACTGTTCTCCAACTTGCTGTGTATGCAGCAGCTTTTGAAATGTGTATGCATCTCTTTGTACATCACACACAAAATTATCTTTGTTGCACATTTATAATGACAAAGAAATAGAACTGTCATCAGTTTCTGAAGAACATAGAAATATATATTTTGCATTATGAGACACAACACACAGCAGTACAAATTCCGTGGTAAGAAGGCATATGCTACAGCTGGATAAATAAGTGTGAGTTACTGTAAGTTGGATGTTGAAGAACATTTGTGAAGATTGCTACCTGAGGTAGCGTTGGTGAAATCACATTTATATTGGTATAAGTGCACTGATTCTATATTAGAAGGATGAAATAAAGGGATGTGGTAGGAAAAATAATCAGCAAGAGGGACATAAAGAAGCAACCAGCTTCTTGCTCCTTTTATCACTCTCCATCCCACACAGCTTCCTCTCCAACACTGTGATTGTACACATTTCAGTTCCCTAACATTGAGAGTTAAATTATTTTAAATCCCATCTGAGCAACACCTACTCATAAAGATATAATCTCTTCTAAATGGTTAGGCTACTATAGTTTCAGTATGACTTCATATGGTTCTAATAGTCATAGATATATAAATAAAACCCAGACTTCTGGAAGCATTTTCTATTGAATTCTTGTGTTTACCTTTTACCCTGATAATTGAATACACCAAATTGAGAACATTCTATTTTTAAACTGAGTGTACTGGGTCTTTTGTTTAATTTTATTTTTATTTGTTACAAAGCAAGAAAGTTGACTTTTAAGGATTCTCAAAATCCTGACCAAAACTTAATTACAAGGAGTAGTTTCAGAAATTTCCTTTTAGAGTATTTCCATGATATATATATACACATACATACGAGATGTCATTTCTTTCAATTTCCAGATAGATTGAGATATATTCCCACTTCATGCTGTACATATTTGTAGCATGATTTTGTGGAGTGATTAATGAGCTAAAGTAACAAACCCAGAAGATCTGTACAGGACCAAAATCTTAGGCCCTAGTCCCACAAAGATCTTTTTATAAACAACACTGAGAACATCTGCAGTTTTAGTGAAATCAGTTGAACTTCTTGAACTTTATTTTATACACATGTAAAGTCTTCAAACAGTCAAAGACTGTAAATTCTTTTGGATAGGAATAGACTTTTCTTACTATTTGTAAAATAGAGCAAGCATTGTATCTCCAGGCTAAAAAGAGTCTTTGGGTACAAGTGGCAAATAATAATCATTTGGGCTCTTTATCCGGTCTAAAAAGTTGTGAAGAGATATGAGGCGTGTTACCTGCTATAGTTATGCCATCAGATACTATAACATCGTTAATGTAATTTGTAACAGAAAACAGAGTTCAAATTTGAAATGCAGTACCTAGGTGTGTTTCTAAGTTTCATAAAGAATAATAGTATTGGACAACATTCCTATTTTTGTTTTATTTAAATGTGGCTGCTCTTGGGTAAAACTTAGTTTGGGATTTATGTATGTTTAAATTAGAGAGCCTGATGTTGACATAAATTCATTGCAGTGCAAGCAATGAATGTTATTGTACATATGTTATAGCATATGGCAGAATTTCATCCCTCATCTCTTTCCTGTGCTCTGCTCTCAGAGTCACTAAAAGGCTGTCCCATGAGATGACTCTGTTAAATTAGGTCAGCAACTGGGGAAGGCCATGTGTGAACTCCATTGTTGAATAATATGGCAGAGTTAACACTTGAAAATTATCTTTTCTTTAATCTTTTCTGGGAAGAAAGGAGAAATCGGACAAGATATCTTAGTCTGACCATAGAAGCTTCTGAGATACTTCTCATTCGACATTTATGAGGTATTTTAAAACTGACTTTCTATGGCTATGTTAACTGCATTGCTGCTTTCAGACATTTGAAGCATACATAACAGATGTCTGTGGCAGAATTACCTTTGTCTCTTTGTAGCTTCTGTGATGATGTGCATGTATGATCAACAAGAAGAGGCTGGTGTTGCAGCTAACATCTTGGCTGCTTGTAGTTTTGGTAGTAAAAGAAGGCTTTTGTGAAAGTTTGTCTCTACAGACTCTATATTGCTTTGTTGTATTCAATATCACTTTACACACAGCCACATACAGGGGAAGGGGAAAAATGCTAGCGTAGCATGAAGCGTGATATGTGTGTGATATATTTGCTGCAGAATGTGATCTTGCTCCATCCTCCAGGATGTTGTTGGCCCTCTTGGCCACCTGGGCACACTGCTGGCTCCTGTTCAGCCATCTGTCCACCATCATCCCCAGATCCTTTTCTGTCAGGCAGTTTTCCAGCCCCTCCCCAAGCCTGTAGCACTGCTGTGTGTTATTGTACTCAAAGGCACCTGGAATTACACAATTGGGCTATCATATAATTGACCTTGGCCCATCAATCTAGTCTGTGTAGACCCTCCCTGCCCTCAAGCAGATCAACACCTCCACCCAGCTTGGTATCATCTGCAGACATACTAAGAGTGCATTTGATCCCCTCATCTAGATCAAATTGATAAAGAAGTTAAACAAGACTGGCCTCTGTACCAAGACCTGGGGAACACAACTTGTGAGTGGCTGCCATCTGAACTTAGCTCCATTTACCACCTCTCTTCCGATCTGGCTGTCCAGCCAGGTTTTTACTCAACAAAGTCCATTCAGGCCATGAGCAGCCACTTCTCTAAGAGAATGCTGTGGGAAATGGCGTCAAAGTCTTTATTGAAGTCCAAATAGATGACATTCACACCTTTTCCCTTGTCCGCTGAGCAATCGTATTGTAGAATAAGATCAGGTTAGTCAAGCAGAGCCTGTTTTTCATAAACCCATGCTAACTGGGCCTGATAATTTGGTTGTTCTTCATGTACTACATAATGGTACTCAGGATGATCTGCAATATCAGCTTCCCTGGCACCAAAGAAAAGCTGACAGGCCTGCTTCCCAGATCCTCCTTCTGGTCCTTCCTGTAGATAGGTGTCACATTGGCTAACTCCCAGTCTGCTAGGACCTCCCTGGTCAGCCATGACTGCTGAAAAATTATGGAAAGTGGCTTGGTGAGCACTTCCATCAGCTCTCTCAGAACTCTTGGGTGGATTCCATCCAGTCCCATAGGCTTCTGTATGTCTATGCGATGCAGAAGGTCACCAACCGTGTCTTCCTGAATTGCAGGCGGATCATTCTGTTCCCGGTCTCTGTCTTCTAGTTCAGGGCATTCTGGATTCCCAGAATACAACTCACCCTATTACTAAAGACTGAGGCAAGGGTGACATTAAGCAATTCAGCCTTTTCCTCATCCTTAATCACCATGTTTTCTCCTGCATCTGACAGAAGATGGAGGCTCTCCCTGGCCCTTCTTCTACTGCTAATGCATTTATAGAAAGATTTCATGTTGTCTTTTACATTAGAAGCCAGAATAATTTCTAACTGCACTTTGGACTTTCGATTTTTCTCCCTGCATAGCCACACAACATTTTTGTAATCATCATGTGTGTCTTGTCTCTTCTTCCAAAGGCCATAAATTCTCCTTTTTTTTGCCCTAAACTGCAGCCAAAGATCCCTGTTTAGCCAGGCTGGTCTTCTTTGCTTCCAGCTTATCTTCCAGCACGTGGGGATGGCCTGCTCCTGTGCCTTTAAAAATTCCCTCTGAAGAGCATCCTTTTCCCTTCAGGATGGCCTCCCAACGGACTCTGTTAAGCAGTCTCCTAAACAAGTCAAAGTCTGCCCTTCGGAAGATCAAGGTGGCAATCCTGGTGCCCTCCCTTCTTACTTCTTTAAGAACAGAGAACTCAATCATTTTGACATCCTAAAAAGCCTCCAACCATCATATGACCCACGAGTCCTTCTCTGTTCACAAAGAGTAGGTCCAGCAGGACACATTCCCTGTTATAGAATCATAGAATCATAGAATTTTAGGTGTTGGAAGGGACCTCTAGAGATCATCTAGTCCAACCCTCCTGCCAGAGCAGGATCACCTAGGGCAGGCCACACAAGAACGCATCCAGGCGGGTTTTGAAAGTCTCCAGAGAAGGAGACACCACAACCTCTCTGGGCAGCCCGTTCCAGTGCTCCGTCATCCTTACAGTAAAGAAGTCTCTTCTCATGTTGAGGTGGAACTTCCTATTTTCTAACTTAAAACCATTATTTCTTGTTCTATTTCTGGGCACCACTGAAAAGAGATTGTTCCCTTCCTCTTGAGACCCACCCCTCAGATATTTATAGACTAATAAGATCCCTTCTCAGCCATCTCCTTTCAAGGCTTAACAGCCCCAGTTCACTCAGTCTCTCTTCATAGGAGAGACGTTCTATTCCCTTAATCATCCTCGTAGCTCTCTGTTGGACCCTCTACAGTAGGTCGCTGTATCTCTTGAATTGGGGAGCTCAAAACTGGACACAGTATTCCAGGTGTGGTCTCACCAGGGCAGAGCAGAGCGGGAGGAGAACTTCCCTAGACCTGCTGGACACACTTTTGTTAATGCACCCCAGGATCCCATTGGCTCTCTTGGCCAATTGTAGGTTCACTCGACAGCTGCATAAGGAAGTCATCTTCGACACACAACAGGACTGTTCCCTCTCTGCTGTGTTGTACTTCCAGCAGACAGCTGGGAAGTTGAACGAAGCAAAGTGATCACAAGACTTCTCCCAGCTTCTTACAGAATGTTTCAACTGTCACTCTGTCCTGATTGGGTGATGTTTGACAAACTCCTGCCGTATCAGCCTTGTTGACCTTCCTTCTGATTCTAAGCCATAGACACTCAACCATATTGTTACCATAATTAAGTTCTAAACATTTGTAACAATCTCTAACTTTACCTCAAGGTGCTCTACCAAGCAGATCCCTGGAGATGTTGAAGTCTACACTGCTGAAGTTCAAAGTAGTGAGCTTGCTGCACACACTCCTCATTGCTCTAATCATCTCAAATTCCACCATTTTGTGGTTACTTCAGCCAAGGCTGCCCTTGAGCATCACGTTACCTACCGGCCCCTCCTTATTAATGAGAACAAGGTCCAGTATATGTGACCTTTCCTCATCAGTTCCTCTATCACTTGGAGACGGAAGCTGTCATCAGTGCATTTCAGGAACCTCTTGGATTGCTGATGCCCTGCTGTACTGTCCTTCCAGTAGACATCAGGGTGGCTGAAGTCTTCCATGTGGACTAGGGTTTGTGAATGCGAAACCACTCCTATTTGTCTATAAAGGGCTTCATCTGCTCACCCTTCCTAGTTAGGTCAGTTGCAGGAGACCCCCACTATGATACCACCTTCCCTTTAACCCTGATCCAAAACCTCTCTGGTATCTTCTCATCCATCCCCAGGCCATGTTCCATGAGCTCCAACTGGTCATTTACATAGAGGATGACATCCACAGAATCACAGAATCATTAAGGCTGGAAAAGACCGTGCTTTAGGGACACCAACAACACCATAGACCTGTAGTCAGGCACATGTCTATAACTCCTCTTGTTTGTTCCCCGTGCTCTGTACATTTGCATAGAAGCATTTAAATTGGTCCTCCATTGAAGCTGACAATCTGGCTGGATTCCTATTATCTTGCACTTCAGGTGCTCTCTTGCTGCCCTGTGATCCTTCTGCCGGCCCAAAGCGTCTGTTACCAGCACTGACCTCAATGTGGGGTGGATTGAGGATTCCCTCTCCTCCCAACAACTCTAGAACTCTAGTTCAAATCCCTCTGTACAAAATTGACAAGCCTGTGGCCAAAGATGCTCTTTCCCTTCTCTGAGACGTGGACCCCATCAGCCTCCAGGAGACCAGGTTTCTCCATGCAAGTCCTGTGGTTTAAGTAGCCGAAGTGTGATACCACTCCTATAACTGTTTACTGATTTTCCCAATTCGATTGGCCCTTTCAAGACCCTTCCATTTGACCAGGAGGATTGATGAAAAGACTATGCCCCAGAGTCCTTCACCACCACTCCCAGGGCTTTGTAGTCCCTCTTGATACTCTTCAGATTGCTCCTAGCTTTATTACCGGTGTCCACATGAGACAACAGCAACAGATAGTACTCAGTGGGATGTACTCGGTTCAGTAGTCTCTCCATTACATCCTCGATACAAGCCCATGGCAATCAGCAGACCTCTCTAGACAGTAGATCAGGTCAACAAGTGGGTGCCTCTGCACCACTCAGAAGAGACTCATCTACTGCTATAACCCATTGCTTTTCTTGGTTGCTCTAGTTGTTATATGGGGAGTCGGTCTGGTTGACTTAGCTTTGATGTGTTACTTGATGCAACCATTTTTTCCCTCTTCAGTCTGCAGAGCCATGAAGCAGTTCTGCAGGACCACCTCGGGCTTTGACGGAGGTCTCTTCCTCTTCCTTCTGCTAGCTCTTACCTTTGCAAGCTTCATTCATAGCCTTGTCAACTACTCTCATTTCTGGACATGTTGGTGGAGCAGTTTTTGGCTGTTTGACTGTAGGCTGTGGGTTCACTGCTGAATGCCCTTGGACTCAGGTATCTACCTCCTTTTCTGCCTCTGTGATGTTATGCAATCTACTGAAACTTTAGGGCTTTTGAGGTTTAAGCTAGAAAATTCAATTTATTCTTTGATGCACAGTTAAGACTTAGATCTATTAATCAACAATGAATAGAAGCTTCCAAGGTAATCTGACTTCCCCACTTCCCTCCTACTCACCCACCCCCCACCCCCCTTTTAAATATACAGTACAGAATTTCTGACCATATTGTCTGGAATATGGGAGTGACAGTTTTAGCTGCCTCCCTTCCTAAAAAATGACTTCTACAGAAATGAGTATGGAGAAAGGCTTCTAGAATAAAGACAGTGCTTCTTAGAGAGTAAACTCTGACTTGTTTAGAATAAAAGGGGCATGATTACTACCCTTAAATGCACTCCCACCAAGCTAAAGGTCAGCTAAAGATCAACATTGGCATAAAAAACAAATTAGCACAAGCTGCCCATGAATAAATTTTAAACTGGCA
>VWZK01010839.1:128522-144835 GCA_013396935.1 Baryphthengus martii | reverse complement strand
TGACGGGGCGTGGGCGGAGCCGCAGCACCAGCGCCTCATCCGCGCGAGGCGTAAACAGCGACCGCGCCCCGCCGCTAGGAGAGCCCTCAGGGGCGGCTCCGAGCACGGGGAGGGGAATGAGCGAGTGTGGTCCCCATCACCCCGGTGGGTTTTCGGTTGCTTGCAGCTCCCGGGACAGGGCGTTGGGCTTCTGCCGCTGCGCAAGGTGCGTTCGGTTGTTGTAAGTGGTCCTTCTCCTGCTCTGAGGGCAGAACCGAACTAGTCTGTGTGTGCAGAGCGCGCAGAGCATGTGGTGCAGCCCCACCCTGAGGCAAAGGCAGCAGGTAGAGGCTCGACAGGTAGGCAGGCTGAGGGCCCGTAGGGAATGGGAGAGGGAAATAAACGCTCAGAATCGCACCCTGCCTCCCGTGTTGAAAACCCAGCAGGCAGAGAGAGCCCCTGCCACAGCAAACTCCCTGTCCTCTCTCTCTGCGCCCGACTCCGTGCCATGCCTTGGGAGACAGGGGCGGCGGCAAGATGTTCGTGCCCGGCGCAAAAGGTGCCGCAAATGTGTTTACCCAACAACTACACCGCCTTCCCAGGGGCCACCAAGTAACAGGTTCAGCGCTTTGCAAGGGGGACAGAATAACGGGGAGACCAAAAATTCTTTTAGCGTGGTGGTGTCATCAAGACCTAGTTGAACCCCACGGATCAAAACATCTGTAGTAAAGAGAGACGGGTCCATGTCGTAGGGGACTCGATTCTGAAGGGAGCAAAAGACCCGATATGCAGGCCAGACCCAGTACATAGGGAGGTTTGCTGTCTGCCTGGAGGCAGGGTCAAGGATATACAGAAAAAACTCTCTACCCTAGTTTAACTCTCAGATTACTGCCCATTAGCAATTTTCCAGGTAGGCAGTGATAAGATTACTACAAGAAGTCCAAGGGCGATGAAGAGAGACTTCAGGGCCCTGGGATGGCTGGTCATGGAATCAGGAGCACAAGTAGTGTTTGCCTCTATCCCTCCTGTTGCAAGGATTGATGGAGGGATAAACAGGAGGAGCCTACAATGTGTGGCTATGTGACTGGTGTCATCAGCAGAACTTTGGGTTCTCTGACCATGGGCTGCTTTACAGGACACCTGGGCTGATGGAAAGAGATGGGGTACACCATCTCTTGGGAGGGAGAAAAGGATCCTGGGTTGGGAGCTAGCAGCACTCATAGAAAGGTCTTTAAACGAGACTTGAGGGAGGGAGTAAAACTGGACTTACTACAGAGGAGACTGGGAGCAGCAAGCCAGTACCAGTGGGACAGTGTAGTAGTAAGGTCCTACTGTCAGTTGCATAAGGAACAGTGTGGCCAGTAGATCAAGGGGGGTCATTCTCCCCCTCTACTTTGCACTGATGAGGGCACAGCTGGAATACTGTGTCCAGTTCTGGGCTCCCCAGTTCAAGAGAGACAGGGAACTACTAGAGAGAGTCCAGGGGAGCGCAACGAAGATGACTGGGGAATTGGAGCACCTCTCTTATGAGGACGGGCTGGGAGAGCTTGGACCCTTTAGCCTGGAGAAGAGAAGGCTGAGGGGAGACCTTATTAACGCCTATAAGTATCTTAATGGTGGTGCAAGGATGATGGAGCCAGACTCTTTTCAGTAGTTCCCTGTGACAGGATGAGGGGCAATAGGCACAAGCTGGAACATAGGAAGTTCCATTTAAATATGAGAAAAAACTTTAGCGTGAGGTTGACAGAGTACTGGAACAGGCTGCCCAGGGAGATTGTGGAGTCCCCTTCTCTGGAGACATTCAAAACTCACCTGGATGCAGTCCTGAGTAATGCGCTCTAGGTGATCCTGCTTTAGCAGGGGAGTTGGACTAGATGATCTCTAGAGGTCCCTTCCAACTCTGACAATTCTGTGATTCTAGTGATGCTTACATATGTGACATCTATGAAAATCAGTCAAATGTGAGCAGTAAACATAAAGACTGGCACTGAAGCCAATTGAAATCCCTACCAAAAGTAATTTTATACCTGGGAAAATAGTAATTTTGTTGTGCAGCAAATTCTGTGTTTATGGTGAAAACATCACCGTGTAACAAAATTGTAAGACGTTAATTCTTTACTTCCCTCTATTCTGTTGCCATGTTGCGTCTCATGTTTTTAAAGGATAAAGCATACACAAGCACACCCAGGTTATCCGTGGAATGGCTGGTGTATTTCGACTCCTCTAGGGTTTTTGTATGCAGGTACCATGCTTGATGAACCTGCTTTTCTGGTGGTGGTGACATCTTTTCTTGAGTTCTCATCTGGCTGATTTTTGCCATTGCTTCTCATCAGTGGACAACAGATAGTGAATTTAATTGTTTTCTATACTTTCTTTTGTTTTAAGGAATGAACAGAAGACGGACTGTAATTGAAGACGTTACTGTTTTGTTCCAGTGAGGACATGTCCCAGTGCTTTACTTAGAAAGGTAAGTAAATCCAGGTACTTAACAGAGCAATGTTATCTTAAAGAGTGAGTTGCTTATATCCTCAGCTTTAGCTGGGTATCACTCAGGTTTCCCATAGTAGCAGATGGCACAGCAGAAATGATTCTGTTGCAAAAAGAGCATACGATTGAGAAATCAATTTGGTTTCCAATCAGATAAATTTGATGTTCATAAAATCAAAGAAAAAAAGAGTAAGTAACAGTAAAAATGGGTTCTGAATCATTCTCCATGTCCACTCATCTAAATATTAACATACAGAGATTTAGGTCTGTGAAGTTACTTGTCTTCAGTCAAACTCTAAATTACAAGTGTCTGATAATTGTCTATCAGGGAGAAAAAATAATTCTGGGAGACCAAATAGAAAATTTGTATAAAATGAATTGTGTCATATTTGTATAATTGTGTGTATTTGAGAGGTGGGTTTCTGAAGAGTGTATTTTAAGGTAGGACTTGGGAG
Source organism: Baryphthengus martii (assembly GCA_013396935.1). Taxonomy (NCBI): domain Eukaryota; kingdom Metazoa; phylum Chordata; class Aves; order Coraciiformes; family Momotidae; genus Baryphthengus; species Baryphthengus martii. Next base: position 141,914 of record VWZK01010839.1, on the reverse strand, counting down.
CAGCACTGAACTGCTGCCATGAAGCTGAAAGAAACTAATGTCAGAAGAATAATACATGAAGATGCAGAAATTACAGCATATCAAAAACTCAGGAAGTGGAACATACCATTTTTAATATGTTGTTCTGTGGACCATGCACCAGATAGATTTCCAGAATCATATTTTTGGATCTGAAAGCATTTTTTTTTCCCCTTAGAAAAGCAATACTTCTCTTAAAAAGATTGCTTTGCCTGAATTGTTTTCTTTAGAGCTTTATTTTATTTTACCTTATGAAATTCAGCCCCGATATGTAAAGTGAGATATATATATATATTATTTAGATTTCACCGATTGAAATTTTTCCCTGAAATGGAAGGCCTGGACTGTCCTGTACTTTAGTAACATTTCCACTTTATCTATAATCCTGCTATCTCAAGGGAAAAACATTAGCTTTTTAGTACTTTGCAATTCATATATCAATTTACTTCAAACAATGTTCAAGAAAAACAAACATATAGTCATAAAAAAAACTATAATGAAAGCAATTTTACAGTGTTACTCATTTCAAATAACTATTATGATCAGAACGGTCTGACGAGTATTAGGCTATTTCACACGCTGAGAGCCCAAGCTCTGCTTTCAAACTGTGTGTAGGGGATTAGATGAAAAGAGTCGAAGTCTGAGAAGGTGGCATATTCCCAAGATCTCCTCACCTTCCTTAGAATCGTGCCAACTGAAACTCAAAGCAAATCTAAACTCCTGCAAACGTCTGCTTGTACATTATCTTCTCAGCACACGTCTAAGCAGCTTCATTTCTGACAGCCTTGTGATGAGGGAACAAAAATAAATCAAAAGACCAAGTTAAAAATGATAAATTATGTAAATGTCACAGGTAGAGTAAAATGTTTTTTCTGAGTAGAGAAATGTTATTGTCAAGAATACTACAAATTTTCCACAAATATTTTTATCGTAAGCTAATAAGAGTAATACAATGCAAGCTCCTGATTTTTCATTTTTTTCACTTGAGAAGAAATGCCGAGGTTTTAGTGAAAAAAAAGTCAGCCTCCCCGCAACAAACTCAGTGAGGTTTGGAATGAGGACCAGAACCCATATGTATCTGGAAAGTTAGGAGTTTGAGGCCTTTAAGTGAGTCTGTACCTGAGTATCTGCAAAAAATAAGAAAAAATATTCCTTTTTATTGTCCATTTACCTTAGGTTTATTTATGAAGCCTTTTTTACAGACCAAACTTATAAGACATGTATATTGGAAAAAAAAAATCAAAGTATCATTTTCATTACCTAATTGATTATAAAAATATAATTTTGGTTATATCAAAATTCCATTATCAAAATATAGTTTTGAAAATATATAGCAGACCGTGAATCAAACCGTTATGTTTCACCATGCAGTTGGTTGGAATTGTACCTGTCAGGAGAAAAATGGCTTATTTTTGCCTGATAATTCTCTAGATTTTGTTCTGAATTATGTAATAATATCATATTGCATATTGCATAGCATAATCTCCAGTATCTAAATCCTGTCTACAGCAGAACACCAGCTATATACAGGAACTCTGTTACCAAAGTGTTATTTTCGCTTAAAAAAATGCTCTGTCACCCATACCGTCCCTGCCTTTTTTTTTTTTTTTAACCATCTGTTGCATGGTGCCTACTAACGCATGGTGCCATACTAATGCTATTTTTTAAAACTACTTATTCAACATCTGTATTCCAGTTACAATTATTGTAGCCATCTTTGATGCTATGTTGTTCCTTTCAGGGGACACTAATGCCAGAGACAACGCTGCTGAGTGGCATTAGTTGCATCTTTATATTTTTTTTCAGGGTCAGGTGTTTTTAACAAGTCTTCTGTTGATGTAGAAAATCACTGGTAATCAGAAATGGAATTTGTAAAAAAGAGTGAAATAAGGAAACAGCGGTATGCCTGTTCTGGAGCTGTCTTCTGATGGGCGTAGCGAGAGTTTAGGTTGCATTTCATAACAAAGTAGTGTTTTCCTATTCAAGGTGACTGCAAATTCAGTTCATCCCAGCAGCACAAATTATTCACCTCAAGTTTTCATTCTGACACTGAAATCAGTTGCACAAGAAAATGTGTCTAGCAGCCTTGAAATGGAAACAGACAAATTGTAAAGAAGGCTAGCAAGGCATCTAAGCGCTTCTGCTGCGTCTTGCTGACAGATGGGAGCTGTAACACCAGTCACCAGTGCTTGCAATTCCAGTGCAGTTAAAGAAAAGGAAGCATTCATCAAGCCATTCATTTCTCATTCCTCAAACAGAACACTGTTTACATCATGTCAGCAAATGATTACCCTCTACTGCTGCTGTTGTGCTACCTATTGGAAAAGGTGAAAAGGTTATGTTTTGAAATCCCATGGAGATGTTGATTAAGGAAACAAAGGAAGCTCGTTCTTAACGCCCAAAAGCAAAAAAAAAAAATAAAAATAGGGAGCAGACATCATCGCACTCACATCTCTGACATGAGAAATGGATTCTTCTTGGAGAGAATGATGAATATCAAGCACAAACTGCTTATGTGAATCAAGGGAGAAACAAAGGGTCTAAACACTTTCCCTTCCAACTGGGTCATGTCTTTAGGTCCTTTCTGTGGGTTTAGGTCCTTATTCAGCTCTTATCTGAGAGCTGACCTGGGGTGGCGTGGATCCCAGATTTCCTTGGCTTCTTAAGGCTTCACTAACTGTGCTTGAGAAAAGAAAACTGTGTGGAAATCTGCAAATATGTAACTTTGCAAATGAGTCCATATTGGACCATCACTGGAAAAAAATAAGGATCCATAAACTGAAAAAGTTTGAGAAATATTGTTTTAGACGTTGAATTCCTACCAAGCTTAAGTTAAAATGTGCTCAGGGCTGCTAGGTATCATCCAGTCTTGGCAGAGCCTTTGTCAACGAGAAGACTCAGTTTTAACAGCTCATGAGTTATTGAGAGTAGGAGCTAAAGACTTTGGTTCTCAAAAAAAGACACATGAAACAGTTCTACTGTTAAAGGTAGAACTTAGCTTATTTGAAAATATCAGGTGTAATTGCACACAATTATTGTGGCGATTTCCATGCTTTATTTTAGTCCAGGCTGTGTCCAAGGCTATTTTTGTTTGAATGTGTACATTTCACCATCTTGAAGAGTGCATTTTTCTCCCTCAGAGATTTAGTCTAATACCTGGTCTTCCATAATTATTTAGAAAATTATTTCATGTGTATGTAAAATTGAAAATAGTACATTCAGTTTAAGCAGGATCAACGTGTATTCTTCGCTTCCTGTTAGAAACTGCTCTGTAAACAACTCAAATTTTCCATGTGTGTGATGTTTTTGTTTCACCTTTCTTAAGTTTTTTAAGTCTGACAGACCTTTGTGCTTTTTCTGTCTTGGAAGATGAATTCTGTTTTTAAAATGTATAATTACTATTAAAAGCCCCTATGTGTCCCTGTTGTGGGGCAATTGAAATTTCAGGATTCTAGGAGTATCGCTCAGTAAGTGAATGTTATATTATGTAGATTATTTTCTTCTTTCCCATACATTTGTACCTCTAGTCCACAAGAGACTTCATCCTATCTCAGAATGGCAAACTTCCACCAAGTACACTGCATTGGATTTCTTTTGTAGCCGTGTACACTTGAATTGAGACTAGATTCAGCTTTTTTTTCCATGCTTTATGAAGCATGACTGTCTTCCTTCTTATCCTATGCAAGTGGTAACTGATACACCCTGAGTTCTGCCCCAATATCTATTTCCTCTCTGTACGCTTAAGTTGCTCCTACAAAAATTTAAAATAACACCCAGAACTGAAATTCACTTATCCTTAGTTGTATCCGACAAGATAATTTTGGGTTCTGTCTTGTTTCATTTTTCAGATACAGGCTGTAAAAAAAGCTAACCTGTCCATGAAAGTTCCAGTAAAAGTTTCTCTCTATGATTATCAGAGGTGGAATTCAGCTTCTCTGAATGTTTATATTTATAAAACTGTCTCAGTTTTGTATTCAGAGAAGATGATCAGCCACATCCTATGCTGTGTGGTCAATCCAAAATTTATGTTTTGATTTGGGGGGGGAAAAAAAAAGTAAGCACATCTAATATTTTTCTCTTTATTATGACAAATGCATGTGATAATGAAAAACTTAATCATAATTTTCAAGGTTTTTTGGGGTGTCAGTGCCTGTAATTGTGTCTACATATGGCCTGAGTTCTCTAGATGTTTCTACAATGTTTTCATTCAGAAGATTGCAACCAGAAAATACTATGTGTATTTGAGGAAAGTCTCATATTGATGAAATAAAACTCTGGAAAAGACACAGTGTATAAGCCTATATAGAAATAGAGGAAAAGAGCAAGACTTTAATATTTAGCTCATATACCCAAAGTGGAAAATAGAAAAAGGAGACATAGAAGCACTTCCTGATACAGCATGGAATTCTCTTCTACCTATATGGCTGAGCAACTTCCTCACATTACAACTAGAGTCACCACTGGTAATTTTGGAGGTAACAAAAATGGACAAGGTCCTTATCTAGTGCTTACACTCTCAAAGAGATAATCCTACTCAAAAAAACAACACTATTAGGAGACACTAATGTAAGAGTCAGAATGGAATACCTAATTTCAAAGGCATGACTTTAAAATTATGTGAATGAAGACTATTAACCAAAAATACTCGGTGTTGGTGAATTAGCTGCTTGTTATACAGAACTAAAGGATGAAAGATTTGTATATAATGTATATTTTTGTGAGGTGACATAACATCAAACCAAATACTGTGTAAAAAATCTAAACCTGATAATAGCCTATCTCAAATACCCAAAGTACTGTGTGTGAACATGATTGTAGACATGGTACACAGAGTGGAACAGGCATGTTAAACATGAAACCGGTGCAGCAATGTGCTAACCCCTGCTGGCCTTGAAGATTTTGAACTGGGAATTGTGTATAGGTGGTCGACTTGCCCTTAATACGATACAACACTACTTTTCTTATTTCTAACCAATGCTGTTTATTTGGCAGTTCTCTTAAACTTTGCTCTGGTTTTGATTTTAAACCTCAGGTGCACGGTAACTTACCTCTAAGACTGCAACTTCTACACAGGACACTGCTAGTTTTTATGATCCTAGGGTAGGTAATCCACACCTCTGCTGCTGGTGTTATGAATGGCTAGCATAAACTGAACACAGGAAAACTTTAACCGAGTCAAAGACATTGACAACAAAAAAGAAAACAGTGATTTGCACTACATAAATCTAGATAAAACAGATCCGATTGGAAATAGGACTGTTTTGAATGCATTTGAAACTTTTGATTTCAGCCAGGAAGGTATTTAAAAACATACAAATGAGTACATATACATAAATCATCAAGTACAAATACCCAATCTGTACAGATATGAGTATATAGGTGGTGGAACTTCTTCACAATTAGAACTTCAACAGTATCAGAGGGCCAAGAACTATATGCCAATGTGGGCATATGTATTCTTTTAATAAGAATATAGCAAACTCCTACATCTGGAACCATACCACCTGAATTAAGACTGAGGTCAGGTAAGTTTGGATTCCTGGCAACATTTTTCTTGCTGGATTTTCAGCCTCCTCGAAGGAGCGTGATCATTGGGTCAAAGGAGCTAGGATCACTGCTGGGTTTTCAAAACCCTTCCAGAAGCCATTTCATAACTCATTCTCACAGCGTATCACAAAGAACTGCAGATTATTCCATACTAGCACCTGGAGACTTTGTTCCTTATACCTGAGAAGCTGAGAGGTGGAACTGGTTCATATACTAGTTCAGCACCTACAAAAACAGATTTAGGTTCAGTCTCAGGTGCAGTACTGATGTAACTTAGTCAGGCACTGCAGTCTTTCTTTGGGTCAGAATGACAGATTCCTTTCTAGATTTAGAAAAAGAAAGGAAAAGGAAAAAAAAAAATTTAAGCAAAAATATACAACATGCAGTACCAATATAAGTTAAGTATGTCAATATATCCATAGAATAACAAAGGGGAAATAAATGTTTTAGTAATGAGGTGAGCTAGGTAACCATTGTTAATACTTGGAGAATGTTCTTCCATCCTGAATCAGGACTGAATTCAACCAACCTAATGGTAAGAGAGGCATGAGAATGAGGTGAAGAACAGCCCTGCAAGGAAGTTCAAGAGATGATCTAGCTTATTGATTCTCTTAGGCCATAGCTGCTACATCTGTGCCTTTCCTAGAACTTCTAGGAGCACTGCAAATCGAAGCAGTGTGTCAGCACATTTTTGGGGAGGAGCAAGACGAAGTGGGAAACTGAACACAGCCTGAACATAGCCTAAAATGGCAACAAGCCAAAGTGACTCAAAATATTACGCTAAAAAAAAGTAGTAAAAGCCCTCACAAATAACCTTTACTAATAAAAATATTAGAATGTTACTAACTTAAAATTAATTTATAAGAATTCTATGAAAAGAATAGTAATTATAATTTAATATAGTGCAGCATGTATTATTTTTATAGAGTATATAATACGACAATTATAAATATGATTATAATGTATTTTGTCATTTACCATATATCTTATAATGATATCAGTAGATTAGTTTGAAGTGTTTATGTTATAGTGACTAGAAATACCCTGCTGTTTGAAGACACTGAAATCTACAATATGTTCTGTAAGAAAACCTGATCAGCCAGAAAACTTTGCAACATATTTTTCATTTGTCTTAATTAATTATTAATAGGAGAGGAGAGTATGACCTTATTTCTCTCTCCCCACCTCCCTGATCATTTCAGTCACACCTAGATCCCTTTTCTCTCCAAATGATGCAGCTACCTTTAGGGCAAAATCTTTCTGTTCTTCTGCTCCTGCCATTTGGAGCAACATTGCTGTAATTCTTTGCCTGATTAAGTCATAAAATCATTTGAAAAGCTCTCTTTTTAGGTCTGTGAGTTTTAGCTTCTTTTCCTTTTTATTGACTTTCTAACACTGTATTATCCAGCCTTATGTCAATACATGTGGATGCTGAATTTTGCCTAGGTTTAGTGTATATCTCTAAACCTAAACTAACCTCTTTGCAGAACACGGAAAAAACTAGTGTATACAAAGCGTGTAAAATGCACCCGTTACAGATATCAGCCCGTAAAATTGATTCCATTTATTCATCGTGCACAGAAGCATTCTGTAATATAAATACAGAAATCAAGAACCTGTGAAATTGTAAGATGTTACATAAATTAAACTGAAATGATACTGCATTAGGATTAGAATTATTGACTATTTGAAGATATCTTCAGTCCGTTCTTCCAAACTGATTCAGAATTTATGGCTTGATTTTCAAAGTTGTGCAGTCCCACAGGCTGGCAGGTCTCTCAGTTACTTGTGCACTTAGCCTTTTTAATGAATAAGTAATATTAGACTATTCATACAGCAAATTATTTTGCATATATACTTACATGCATGCATTCCTTGGTTGTCAGATTCACTTTGATATTTATGGACATCAATAAGAGTTTCAGTTAATGAGGAAAATCTATTTGCCCCTTGTTCTCTAAATTTCTTCTTACAGAAAAACTGAGTTTGATTTTGTTGCTGGGGCACTAGAGATTCTGAACTTTCTGGTTATGGTACTGAACTTGCTGCGTTTTTCTTTTTAAGTATAAAACTAAGCAATATGACATTCTTAACAATCTTCCTTTATAACAGTTCTTAGAGTTTGTAGGAAATGGGTCACTGGTGTTGTTAACAGTATTGAACAGTTCACTGATGCGGAGAAATATATTTTTTCTTTCTGACATGGTAAAAGTGCTGAATAGAAAAGCTCTTGTTCGTTGGCACTTAACCATACTGTCTGCTACCAGTCATGCAACAAATACATTTAATATTTTTTTCCAGAGACATCAACAGAATACTACTACTACTAGACAGCCCGACGTTTAATGTTATGTTCCGTTCCTGAATATGTCAGTGACTTACTGCTTAGCCCTGTAGATATAGCTCATTTAGCTGATGTACAATTTGATATATTGAGGCATTTACAGTTTTGATAACATAATTTACTCAAATGTTTATGCAACATGGTATGTTTTGATGTTATAAAATACATAAGAACATATTGTACTTGATGGTAGGGCAAGCAGCAGAATGTTAAGAAAGCTGTTTTGAATAATACTTTGCCAAATGTTAAAACTTTCATTTGAAACCTCTTTTTTTTTAATCTTTTTGCGATAAAATGCGATCATCAAAATCTGAAATAGCCAAATTACATATTTGTGTCTGTGAGGTCCTTTAGTGGTGTGCTATGCACTAGTCTTATGGAACATTTTACTTCCAATGAAAAATATATCTGAAAAGTAAAATTTCTGTACGTTCTTACATACTGCCACAATTCTGAAAATGTCCGGCTTGTGATTTGCTTTATAAGACTTATGGATTGAATACAAATGACTCAAATATGGAAAATTCCTTATGTGCTTATTTTGTTCAGCATCAGAGTCTCAGTCCTTATAACGTTTTTAAAATCACGTAACTCCAAAACTCTTGTTTGATACTGTCTTTTGTTTGAAGACTGACCATCTCTATTCAGTTTAAGGGATGATAACGGAAAAACATTTCTGAAACTGATATTCAGGAGTAAGCAATCTGACTATAGTTATTTTTTAAAAAATTATCTTGATAGGAGTATTGCTTTAAAAAAAAAATGCTGACTTACATCTGATCTAATGTGGGCATCGGAATGTTATGTTAATGAGAAAAGGAAAAGAGCACACCCTTGGTACTGTGCCAAGTTTACTTCTGTAACCCAACAGAAAAGAAGTAATTCAGAATGGTTTTTATTTTCTCTGTAAGATAAAGGAGTAAGACAATAGGCTAAAGATGCCAAAGCCATTTTAGGGCAATTTTAGAAAAGAAAATGTGTGTCTACATCTGAGCTTTGGTCATGTTCAGGTAATCTCAACATCTGGATCAAGATTTATTTCTCATCACCTCTGTGCTTTGATTCACAGTGTAAATGCTAACAGAAACGAAGATTTGAGATAATTCCTAAACTATACAAAGTATTTTCACTACTTTCCTGTTGATGCTTAAAGACCTAATCACCAGAATGCACTGATCTATACTGGCTGAACATGAGCCAGAAGTACGCCCAGGTGGCAAGGAAGGCCAGTGGGATCTTGGCTTGTATCAGGACTAGTGTGGCCAGCAGGAGTAGGGATGTAATTCTCCCCCTGTACTGGGCACTGGTGAGGCCTCACCTCGAGTACTGTGTGCAGTTCTGGGCCCCTCACTTCAAGAAGGATATTGAGGTGCTGGAGCACGTGCAGAGGAGACCGACGAGGCTGGTGAAGGGACTGGAGGGAAAGTCTTATGAGGAGAGGCTGAGGGAGCTGGGCTTGTTTAGCCTGGAGAAGAGAAGACTCAGGGGAGACCTCATCACTCTCTACAACTACCTGAAAGGAGGGTGTAGACAGGTGGGGGTCGGGCTCTTCTCCCAGGCAACAAGTGACAGGACAAGAGGGCATGGCCTGAAGCTGCGCCAGGGGAGGTTTAGGTTGGATCTTAGGAAGCTCTTTCTCACGGAAAGGGTCATTAGGCGCTGGAATGGACTGCCCAGGAAGGTGGTGGAGTTGCCATCTCTGGAGGTGGTTAAGGAAAGATTGGATGTGGCACTTAGTGACATGGTCTAGCTGGGTGTTGTGGTGTTGGGTCATAGGCTGGACTTGATGATCTCGGAGGTCTATTCCAGCCTCAACGATTCTGTGATTTGTTTCAGAGAGAACTGATTTTTGAATTTTAGAGCATGGAAATTTTTTGAGCACCTCTACAAGCAAGGAAAGAACACAATTCAGACAATTTTTTTTAAATTCCACAACTTTTATCTTTATCAAAAAGTAACCACATTCAAAACATGACATTTTATTATTTTTTTTTCAGTAAAATAATATTTCCCAAACAGAATTTGTTGTTTAGTGAGGCGGATATATTTTACATATTGCCCTGTTTATAAGTAAATTTGTTTCAATAAAGTCTCTATAAGAGAGTCAGCAATTCAGTCATAAGATTCATTTTAAGATTAGACTACAGCTCCTAGTGTTGATGCTCAATTCTCAGGAACTCTACTACAAAAAAAAATTCCTCCCTTACATATTTAGAAGTTGGGAGAGACTGTTTCAGATTATTTTACATAGCAGGAGTTTCTGTTTAGTATCAGTACTCATACAGTCCTTTGAATAGTCAGGAACTTTAATGGCCTTCTATAGCATCTGCAAACAAATATTTCAAGTAACATATCGTTGCATTATTTAGAACATAATTATCAGGTAGCATTAGTGATCGTACGGAATAGCATCTGTTGTCATAAATTACCATAATTTTAAGCACTTGAAAGGCTCACCACAAAGTAGATATCCCTCAGAAGAAAATAGTTCTTGGTAATTTTTCTAATAAGCAAAATTTTAAGAAGACAAACTAACCCATGTAGCGTTGTTTCTTTTTCATCTAATGAATGTATAAGTCTATGTATATGACTAGTGTGAAGATCACACAGAAAACGGTAATATTTAACATTTGAGGATTACTGACGATGCAAGCACAAAATCTTACTGTTCAAGAGGCAGAAGGATTTTGTTACATATCACAGTTTCTCTTAAGCTGTTCAATCTCAGGGTGATTGCAGATGTGCCTGGTTATCTGCATATATGTATGTAATCGTGGCTACAGACTTTACGTCGGTGATTAATATTAAACTGCAGATGATCCTGCGTGATGCATGTTTTAACATCTCATAAGTTACTTGCTTTTGGCTTTGTCAAACATTAGATCGGGGTGAGATTTCAAGGGAAAGGATCTGCATGAGAAAACGTAGGAAGTCTTCAGATACATGAGAGAAATGACCTTCAGGTAGAAAAGCTTAATATAGATTCAGAAACCTTCCTGTCCACACAGCAACGCAACCTTCACCAAGAGGCAGGTGTATCTGGCCTGTCTTGGTACAACAGAGTCTGCAATGAAAGCACGTCTGCCTTGGCCACTGCCTTTGTAGAGTGGTGCAAATCTCTCTGTACATTAACCAGATATTTATGAGGCATCACAAGGTGCTTTCCAAGGTAAACACAGAGTGATGTCATTGAACCTATGACAAGCACTCGGTTCTGCTCATAGGTCTTACAGAAGTGCTGCCCAAATGCACGTGGCAGGAAGTGCACGGCCAGCCAGAGCTACCTGGTGTTTCAGAGGAAGTATCAGATGGAGAGATTATAACTATATACAGTGGAATTTGGCCAGGGCACTGAAATTAACACTTTCAGCTCCTCTGAAAAGCATTATGTGATCTTGAAAAAATGCAAGAAGTTGGGATATGTTTCCTCATTTGTCCAAAGACAGCATACTTATAGCACCATGGAGCTCCCTGAAACAGTAATGGAAATTATAGAGGTACCAGAGGTACCTAGTAGTAACATGACTTGAATGATGTTACTCTTAATTTATACCTGTGTGAAAGAGAAGAAAAATATGTCTTGGGTTTCTTTCCTTTCCTCCTTGGGAGGGGCAACAACCTCATGAAATCTAAGATCATTTGATAGTCATTTCCAGAGCAGACTGAAAGTTGTGCCAAATGTAATTCACATGTGGTCTGAGCTCAGAGACCCCAGGACTATTTCATTTGCAAGGATATAAAGTTTACTGTAACTTAAGTCATGATCACACAGGGGAAGACCTCGTTTTCTATTCCCCCATATCCTGAACCTCCTTGATACTGCCCTAAGTACTTTCAGGTTGCGTTTGTTCAAAGCAGGCTCTGTGACATGGATTTTATCATGTCTAATTGGAACTACAGTGCCAATACAAATGTGTAACGTTACACATTGCTTTTTGGAAATGTTTGAAAAGACTCTGTAGTTTGCTTTACATTAGCTATCAATTAGGCTAAAAGATACAGTATAAAATGAAGCTCTGAATGAAGAAGCCTGCTTGCCTTTACAGATTAAATGTAAGGGAAGACTTAATCTGAGTAATCTTTTGTTGTTTCAGACAGGGATTTTTTTTTTTTCTTTTCCCACATTTGTAAGGTCTTTGTACGTAATGGTTGTTAGTGCTGGGGATATCTAAAGAATTGAGGGACTGAATCCTAATGAAAACTGATGTTAGCTGGCTATTAAATCTCAAAATATCATTTTGACATCGCAGAATACCAGTCCATGTACAGTTGATGATTTAGGCTGAAAGATAATTATTTTCTTTAGTTTAATAGCCATGCCTGAAACTGAATTAATATCTTGAATTAGGTTGAAAATACACAGTTCTCCACATTCTCATGTCTTTATATTCTGTTAGGACATCTTAAACAAATCAGAGCAAGGATAGTGATGACCTGAACTTAGGCTGTGTTTTCATCATCTGTAAATCCACTGAATAATCCAACAGTACATATTTGATCCAGATTAGACAATTATATTTCTGTCAAATTAGCCAGAGTACGCATTATGGAGTTTTAATGCTGGTGTTATGCCAGCTCTAGAAGGATAGATGATACATGACTTGTCATAAGGCCTACTCATTTAAAATTAATTCATCACAGTTTTTGATCGTATTTAAACCAACAGAGTAAATTATAGCTGGTTGATATTTTGTATGAGTTGGCCAGAACATTTCCAAACCCATATTCTGAGTGTTTAATTATTGGATTTGCTGTCTGATGTCCAGCAGAAAAGCAGCAACAAAAAGGGACATCTTTTGTGACCAAATCCGCCGTTTCCATCAGGAGGAGGTACGAGAAGCACAACAGTCACAGAGAGCGTGTGAAGAACATCTCTGAGGTCTCAAAAAATATATTCCTCACCTTTTTCAGAAAGGTTTACTAATCCTCCTGCTGTCTGTTCTTCAGGGTGAAATATTTCTTTTGATGCTTTTTGACTTTGTATTAGAAACATAAAAGCACAAGATATTCTGACAATTAGGGCAAGTATGTGGGATGCTGGTGTTTCCATTCTTGTACTTGAGTATTTAGGAAGTGAAACATCTTTTTTTAGAAGAGAGTGACTGAGAGGTTTGTTCTTTTTTTTTTTTTTAATTATTATTATTGCTTATAGGCCAATTCATGCGTTCTAATGAGATTTGGGAGACATAGGTATGACAGATTCCAACATGTAATTTGATTTACATTAGTAGTGACTTACAGGTTTTCTTCTTAGGCTATGTTGATCTGAATCTCGAATTTTCCATAAGAAAAGTGAGGCATCCTCTTATTCATTTCACTCCTCTCCCTCTCCTCAATCCAGCTCTCATCTACATGGGATTTTAGTTTGGCCTGGCAGAATATTTGAACAAAATGCAAAATTTGAGTCTGTACTTTCCTGTAGGTCATGAGTGTTCCTGTTACATGTTTAGTTTGAGTCTGTATCTTGTTAAAATCAATCGCCA
>VWZK01010839.1:35753-128465 GCA_013396935.1 Baryphthengus martii | reverse complement strand
AATTTGGCACAAAATGGCAGCAGGATCAGAGGAGTACAGTGAGCCCCCCCATAAATTTTTCCACAGTCCCAGCTGAGAGCCTGGATCAGCATGTTACAATTAGAAACTACTAGTAAAACCTTGTCAGGCAGATAATTTTTAGAAAAAAATTGCTATCAAATACTACAAATCTCAGTTTTAAAGAAAAAGGTTTTAATTTTCAAGTGTTTTTTTCTTCTGAGTGTATGAAATGCCCATTAGAGCAGTACACAGCACAAGCCAAACAACCAACAGCTTTTGGTTTCTGACTTGGTAGACCCTATAGTGCCTTCTTTGCTTCTTTTTTTCCAGTTGCTTTAAGGTACAGTTTTTTCCATATGCAAGTATTCATAAAAATTGCTGTCAATTCATTCACCTCTAACGATCTGTACATCACTAGTGTAAGGAAGCAGAAGTCAGAGCAGCAGCAGCACCTGCTTTCTCTGGAGAGAAAGATCATTTCTGTGCTTGCTTGCTTGATGTGCTCCGTATTTCAATAAATGAAAATAAGATTTAGTATTGAATATCAGTGACAATATAATTTTTGTTGTTCTTGGTTTATTTTTAAATGAAATTGAAAGTTAAAGGTTTTTTTAAAAAAATAGTATTGGTTTACAATGTGCTTGATCAATCAGGACACAGATCTTTTGGTCTCCACTAAGTAAAACTTTAGACTAACCTGATCAAAGAAGTAAGATTACAATAACTCCAGTAAAAGCATAATAGTCCTATTTGGTTCTTTTATTCCCGGTCCTTGAGTGTTTCAGTATGATTATCTGGAAAGCATATTAAATATATACATTTCATATAGATTTTAGGAGATGAAAATGCCTCTTTTATTTGAATGAGAACTTGATCTTAGGTTCTGGATTGACATAGTTTCAGAAGAATAGCTCTCTACCTGAGTGCATTGGGCTTACTCATTTCTGTATGCCCCGCATAGAAGTATAAATAAGTGAATGTGACAAAATGGCAAAACCATGAGAACAGTCGGGGACCGTTACGGATCTCCCTCAACCTGTATCAGCATTCCTCATTTTTATTAGCAGTATTTCAGCCACTTCAGTTAAAAGTGATACCTGACTGCTTTGTTACGGTTTGTCGTGTCAGTTCTGTTATGCAATGCATCCAGTTTATAAGGAAGGGTGGACTATCCTGTACACTGCTATAGCAATGAAGGGTTTGTTACTGCTCGTCTTTTTCAGGCTTATTTGAATGTGACACCAAGCCTGGAACATGGTGTTCAAATCTACATTCCCACTCTAAATAGCTATTTTTAGATACAAGAGTTTTAGCCTGTCTTGCTTTAAAAAGCTCTCTTGCAAGAAAAGTCGGTATCACAGTGTCCACACTTCAGTTATTAGAGATTTACTTCCGGGAGCAGAGGTGTTAAAAAAAAAAATAAAAATTTATAAAGTCATATTAATTTGATTCTTCTGTTAGAACAAATTAAAGTACGATTTTGGTTCAGTTTGGTTTTATTTTAAACACAGCTGGTTGAGATCATGCAACATTATATTAATTAGAACACAATTCCCCCAGACCTGCTGTTATTGTAACAATTCATTAAACAGTCCAGGTGTAAAATATGAAGGATTCGATTGCTCCTGGGACTGGTAAGAGCATATGGAGTTTTTCAGCTCTAAGTTGTTGGTGTGAATCTAGCCCAGACCAATAGTCAGCAACTCCTGTGTTGCTACTCTCTAATGACTCTTCTGTAGCTCAGGGGATATGGCTAGGTAGTTGCAGTCTCATTCCCAAGTGCCTAACTCCCAACAGTTCTGAACACATTACCTTGACATTTCCAGCTAAGGGGATGAATAGTAAAAACAAAAATATAGACTGATTTCTTTTTCACTTTTGAGACATACTGGGAAACTTGTAGGGATGATGTTCAAAACTTACTATTTGAGTAGCAGAATATGAATGGGATTGTTTTCCAACATTTCTACGCTACCATCTTCAGCAAGCGCTACTTCCAGAAATTAAGCGTGTTACACCTCACCGTTACTCCAGTTACCTCTCTGAAGGCAGAAAAAAAATATTTCAAGACACAGCATCTTAGATAAAAAAAGACCTAGATTCTGTTTGTTATCAAGACTTTGTATTTTCTTTTTCTTGGTGAGGTTAATTTCTTTTACTGAAAGGAGTAGGGCAAGTCATGGCAGTGACATGTCATGGCATGTTCCAATAGCCTGCGAGGGTCTGGTCTTTAGATCATGAAAATAGAGGTTGATGAAGCGATGATACATAACTGAAAGAAATCTAGGGACAATACATACATGAACAAATGATTAACAGCAGGCAAGACCAATCCTAAACTGATTTTATTTTATGAAAAATACTTACACCTCTCCAGAGAATCCTTGAAAGGTTTTTTTTGATGCCTACTCTGCAGGTCTATTTTTTAATTTTTTTAAGTTACCAGGCAAATGCTGCAGTTAGGAGTTCTGCTGCCATCTGATTGAGTTTGGGCCATCCTTGCTGCTTTGATGTAACATGAGTTTCTGTGTAGCAGGTGGTCTTTCCTGCTGTTTATAGTGCAGCCTAGGGAGATCTGTCAGATGTAACAGTTCTTCTTTATCTGCGTGGAATTTGGGTAAATCACAATGGAACAGATGGAAAAATACTCACGTGCCACCAGAGTCCCACTTCTTAGTAGCAGCTTGTAAAATTCCACAAAATTTGTTGATTCCCCAAAGGAGAGATAAAAAAGTCTGATGAATATGTTTCTGAACTGTTGGAGGGTAGTCACTTTGTTTATACACAAACCTAAACCTGGGAATTAGGAAAAGAGAACACAACTGAAAATTCAAACTATCTCAACTGTACATATGTTTTACGAATACATTTCAGATTTCTACAGGAAAACTTTAGAAAATTGGAAGTTACTCCCTTATCTGCTTTGCTAATTTAAAACCCATCCCTTTTCCCTTTCCTCATTCTTTTTCCTTTTCTCCTATTAACTCCTCTACTTAAAAATTGATGCACTTTTTAGATTATTTTTGTAAGAAAATTATTTAGTGACACCTAATGTTGCTAAGATCCTTGCCTAAAAAAGCTTTCTCTTCTTTAATGAGCAGGTTGATAAACATTTTCAAAAATCTTCCTCATCCAAGATTTTAAAGAGCTCTTTCTATCGTAGATGCCAAGAAGTACAGATGTATAGCAAGTATAATACTTAAAGATTACACATTAAAAATCATGAACAAAAAGTCATTTAGTGGAAAAAAATCTAAGCAAATGAACTACTTCAGAACAAATATTCTTGATGTTGATGGAGCAGATTTTCAAAACAAACGTTTTCCTTTTGCATAGCAAAAGAGTGGTTTATTTAAAAAGAATCACATTCCTTGTACACTCAGTACAGAATTTCCATTTAATACCTGCCAGTTCTGTGGGTGATAAACAGGAAAGTGATTTATTTCAGAAATATGGCCTGACCACCTGGTGAGTTGAGCCTGGCTGGACACCAGGTGCCCTCCAAAGCCACTCTATCACTCTCCCTCCTCAACTAGAAAGGGAGAGAGAATATAATGAAAGACTCATGGGCCAAGATAAGGACAGAGAGACATCACTCACCAATTACTGTCAAGGACAAAACAGACTCAACTTGGGCAAATTAATTTATTACCAATCAAATCAGGTTACAACAACAAGAAATAAACCCAGATCTTAAGAGCAGCTTCCTCCCGCCTCTCTCCTTTCTTCTCAGGCTTAACTCCCCTCCTTTTTTTTCTCTCTCCCCCATACCAGTGATGCAAGCAAACACGGAATGGGGATTGCTGTCAGTTCATCCCACATTGTCTCTACTGCTCCCTCCTCCTCACTCTCTTCTCCTGCTCCAGTGTGAGGTCTCACTCATGGGAGAGAATCCTTCATGAACTTCTCCAGAGTGGGTTCTTTCCATAGGCTTCAGTTCTTCGTGTAATGCCGCAGTGTGGGTCCCTTCTGCAAGGTGCAGTCCTTCAGGAACAGACTGCTCTAGCATGAGTCCCGCCGACAAACCTGTTCCAGTGTGGGATCCTCTTTCCACGGCGTCCCAGGTCCTGCTAGAATCCTGCTCCAGCACAGGCTATCCACGGGGTCACAGCCTCCTTCAGGCGTCCACTTGCTCTGGCGTGGGATCCTCCATGGGCTGTAGGTGGATATCTGCTCCACCGTTAACCTCGGTAGGCTGCATGGGCACAGCCTGCAAGTGTACCTCTGCTCCAGCACCTGGAGTACATCTTGCCCCTCCTTATTCATTGACCTTGGCATCTGCAAAGTTGTTTCTCTCACATATTCTCACTTCTCTCTTCTGACTGCAATTACTGCTGTGCAGGTTTTCCCCCTCCTCCTTAAATATATTATCCCAGAGGTGCTACTGCTATCACTGGTGGGCTCAGTCTTGGCCAGTGGTGGGTCTATCTTGAAGCTAACTGGCATTAGCTGTGTTGGATATAGGGGAAGCTATCTATTTCTTTATAACGATTCTTTTAAAAAAAGGAAATGTTTATTAATTTTTTGTAAAATTAATTACCAGGACTAGCTTTCCTGATGCAAAAATGCAGAACTAACAGAATGAGATCCTTGTATCTCATTGCAGTCTCTAGACACCCTAATACTGCAAATAATAACCTCATCATGATAGAAATTTAAGTTATATGCAAAGCT
Source organism: Baryphthengus martii (assembly GCA_013396935.1). Classification (NCBI taxonomy): domain Eukaryota; kingdom Metazoa; phylum Chordata; class Aves; order Coraciiformes; family Momotidae; genus Baryphthengus; species Baryphthengus martii. The sequence goes on along the minus strand of VWZK01010839.1, from coordinate 123,791 downwards.
AGGACAACAATTAATTCTGTTTTTCACATATACAGGAAAAAATTCATCAGATAGGTAGATTCTTTAAATGAAGCTTATTTCATTTGCTGGTACCGCTGGAAAACAAAACCCGTTGTCAGCTACTTGCAATACAAAGTCCTTACCAGAAAGTAAACCTTCCTTCAGGCATTTTCTCCCTCACTGAACTGTTTCCATTAACTAAAGGTAGCACAGAAAAAGCCCTGTGTTGTCTAAGTAAAGATGAAAAAAAAAATGAGAGGGTGAGAAAGAGACAGAAAACCGGAAGTGTCTTAGCAATTTCCACTTCTTCTTTGGAAAGTTACTTATATTTCCTTTTTATACTGCTCACTTGTGCCAAGAGGAAACAAAACAAATAAAGAGGTGCCCCATCAGGCATCCTCTGTGTCAGAATACACTGTAGATTTCAGAGCATTATGCCAGTGAAAACAAACACTTCAGAGAAAAGCAGAATTGATCAGCAATTGTCAACTAAAAATAACAGCTCTCCATTTCCAGCTGAAAACCACAGCTGCTAAGTGCTGATGCAGCTTTATATTTGATGTAATCTTCAGTAGAGCATTTTCTGACATATTTAAGATCAGTACTTGAGGCTTTGGCAGGTAAATGATAACTTTCAAAGACAGTTAATGTTTTAATTTAATGCCACCAGTTTGTGCTATTTTGCTTTGCAATAATTATTTCTCTTCCCCTGCCGAGCCCAGTGTATGCAAGATCTCAACAGTTAAGAAAAAAACAAACCAAAACCCTACTAACAGGGTGCTTGGGTCACTGTGGAAATATGGGGAAACTATTGAATTGTTTTGGCCCTAATTTAGGGGAAATGTAATGTATGATTTTAGGATTTAACTTGTGCTTAAATCCTGCTGATTTCTGGGAGTTATGTATTTATGTTTAGATTGCTGTCTTGAACAAGAGTACTTCCTTATAGCTAATCACTCTAATATAATAGTTCCATCTTTATAGTGGTTATGATTATTTTTATTCTATCAACACCTTCTGAAATATAATTACTGTTTCTAAGGTAGTTTGACATCTTGGGGCAAATTTTGAAACACATACAATTCAAAAGCTAGGTGATAATTTTACAGAGAAAAGTACCTGACATGTTCATGTTGCAAAAATGAATTTTCTGAGTTGCATAAGCGTTTGCGTTTCATCGGGCAGGGACACAGTCCGTGAGAAATTATCAAAATTTAGCACTGTGTAGCTGACCATGACCTGTTCTACTACACTGAAAACTATACTTCATGTTAAGTGATTAGCTAAATATCTACCTCTGTGCACCGAAAGTCAACATTTTTGACTTTGTAGCATTTTTTGGATATCTTGCACAGCCGAACAGATTGACTCTTGAGACTTTCTGGGCAAGACAGAGTTTTAAAAGAACAACAAACGTGTATTTATGTCTCATGCGACCTGTTCTATTGCATATTCCTTCTGAAACTTATTCCACCTCTGAACTTTGTTTTCAATGTCTGTCTGACTTTGAAAAAAAGTTAATTAGAATAGCAGCTACGGCTGAAGTAAACAGTCATTAGGCATGTACTGCCGCTCTCTGTGCATCCAACTTGAAAATACTATTGTGTCTGTACTTCAGCATTTCAGTGTGATGCCTAATGACTTTTTTCCCAGTTTCAGGGCCTTTAAAATATTGCTGAAAGCTGAAATCTTTCCTTTGCTTGAACTGCTAATTAGTTTTGTGTGTATGGGATTTATGAAGTAGCGGGTGTTTAAATCATATGTCAGATTAGATCCGCCTGCACGTACTCTACATTACTAAATAGACAGATAAAAGCAGCATCCTAACGAATACAAGGTTTGTGACTTACAAGCCATGCAGATCTTCTGGATAAAATTAATCTACAAATATTTTACCCAACAATTGCTGATTTCCCCAGTCTTCTTGTTTTAATTGTGTTTCCTTTGATCCGATCTTGAATGGAATCATAGTTCTGGCCAAGAACTAATGAAAACAACGCACAACGCCAGGGCTCCCCATCTCCCTGGCTGTTTTGCTGACAGAGAAAGGTTTGTACAAATCTCGCACAGCTTCTGTCACCTGATATCTGACTTCATTGCCTAAACAAGGGAGAAAAAAATATTCACTTGACAATAAAGCTGATATTTTCCTCTTCCTTAGATTTTGCAGACATTGTCTTATTAGGAATCCAGTCTGTCAGGAAAAACGAAGTCTACGCAAAGAAATTTTTATTGGCTCTGTGTTATGTTACAGTACTTTTATTAGATGGTGACATTCCTAAGACAGCACCTGCTGCGTGGATTTGGGCTGTTAGCCAGAAAAGAAATAAAAAAGAAATGTGTGGTTTAAATCTGAGTGGCAATGGGCTTGCGTTACTGTAACAAATACCCACATGCCTGAACAGTTGGAAAGTTAGAGTGAATTACAGTTATAAGCATTGGAGATAAATATATGTATAAGTGGCACCGTTATCACCATGGCTTTCAGAGCAACAAAGATATAAAATGTCTCTTCTACATCTGTTCTCCTTTCCCCTGCAAATGTGACTATTGAATGATATTTTCTACTCGATATGCATGAAAAGAGCGAACTTTATCTTTCCTTCATCTGCGGATTTGTTAGCACACTCTGGCCCATTCTACTGCCAAAGCAAGAAAATCTGTAATGAGAAAAAAAAACAACCCAAATTCTATTTTTCCTTATATCCCTGTAAATCTGGAATAGCTCTAGATTTACTGCTGTGTGAATGTGGCTTAAGGCAGAATTGTGTCTAGAAATATCTATGGGTTTCTAGGGCTTCTCAAAGAATAACTGTTCCTCATGTGTTAAAATTCACTCCCCAAAGCTTGCGAGCTTGCGAATCCAAAGCAAATGGGCTCTTCAGATATGATATAAAAGATCAATTCTTGTTTGTGAGTTCTGCATTTAATATGCTGGAGGGAAGATCTGGATATATGATCAAATCTGAAACACAAGTGATAGAATAAATAAGCTCAGGAAAACAAGTAGATACTAAACTAGAAGACTGTAAGTGGTTTTTTTATTCTACAAATCCGGATGTAGAATTTTCTTTCCGAATTTATACTGTTTGTTGGTATCTTCCCCCAATGTCCTGCAATAAAGGGCAGATGTTGTAGAGTTAATTTTTATTGATCACAGACAAGTTATTTTAGAAGGATTGTAAGACTGATCTGGTCCCTCATGCAAAGAGGGAGCTTCTGCTTTAGAAACTAATGTCTAGCAACGAGATTATCAGTGAAAAAGCCAGTGAGTAATGTTCTGTCAGCTTCTGGCATTCGTCGGTTTCTTGGAAGAGCAATATTTTAGCCTTTGAGACATCTGTCTGTTTAAGTTCAAGGGTGTTGATTTTATGGGATTAGTCCAGATGACCATAACCTGATGTGAGGCAAGTGCAAGTAATTCCTCAGACTTTTAATGGGAGATGGGTAAGATACAGATCAGTTGTTCTCTGTGTGATAGATATGGGATGAAAGAAAACATTTCATAGTTTGAGCAGGGGTATTTAAAGAAAGCCTATTGTTATTATTGTTGCAGTTTATTTAACAGCTGCCTCAATGTTTTGGGTTCTTTATAAATATTCAAGAAAATTCCTACATCAAGAAAGTTTATAGTGATTGGAACTCACTGAGCGGTCCTTGTCTCTGTTCAGAAGGTATGGTTAAACCTTCCTTCGTAAGAAGTTTTATGATGTTGGAGGTAGAGTGAACACATAAACTTCTGTAATGATAACTAGAAAAATCTTACGCAGCTCAATGTCGTTAAACATTAACGACATTTAAGCATGTGATCAGTTTTGTGATTAGTGGAAAAGTCTGTTTGCTTGGAGCTCTGCTCCAAACTGTGTGGTGTGGCAATGTGCATAAGGGAAATGCTAATGAAGGGGTTTCTGATGTTCTCCCTTTTGAGTCCTGCTAGTGTGAAGGTATAATAATGTTAGTAAAAGAGAGCTTTCAGTAACTTAAAACTGGACTTTGTCTCTTTTGCCGATAACCTTTCTTTGTACACAGCCCTGCATCTGTCTCCCCTCATAAAACTATTCATATGTTGGTTTTCATATGCTTTTCCATCTTCTTATTACGTGGTTTGAAAAGAGGATGAAAATAAGTGGAAGTATGTTCTCTGTATATTTGAGATATTATTTAAACACCTTGACATTAGTCCACAAGGATTGCTTCTGAAACTGGATCACATATGGGGGTCTTAAATTCTAAAATTTTGTACTGAAAAGGAATGACCATGAGTAAATCCTTGAGTCAGTGGTTGATTCAGCTGTTGAAGGCAACAACTAAGTTGCATTTTATGCTTATGAGCTTCTCATCAGTATAATATAGTGGATATTAATATTGCTTCCTTGCTAGGGAAATAGGACATCTTCCTATTTCTAAAGGTTGATAACATAGAAAATGACAAAATGTTCTTTAGGTAACCTCTCATTCTGTTTATTTCTGTTTATGGATGCTTGAAAGTCACAGATTTCTTTTGAGACCATCCTTCTTAAAATGTTCCAAACTTTTGAGAAGGAGAAATGAATGTCTTCTTTTTCCTTTACTTAAATACTTGAAGTTTTGGAGATAAGACTTTCTTTGCTCTGTGGATGAACTGTATAACTCAATACAGAGTGGAGATTTTTGTCCATGATTGAACGTCCAATTTTTCTTAGCCATATTAATTAATAATAAGAGTAATGATGATCTCCCAATTGACAGCTGAGTAGCTTATTTCACAGCAGTGAAATGGATACCCATGCAAAAAGCTTCCAGTGAGCATTTTGCAGAGTGTATGTGGACACGGTACCAATTCATAACAAGCGACCCTAACACGATTCAGAGAGTGCTGCACTTCCCTGAACCTTGGGCAGTCATTTGTGTCTAGGTACAACACACAGATCTCTTCTCTGCGTGTAGCTGGGTATGATTTCACAAGGATCAAGACTGAAGAACTAGGTCCCCCAGGTTTTCCATCTGGGCTCTAATAAACTGCCTGAGACTGATATATACCTGGATCACCTAAGGCTTCTGGATTAGACTTTCCTGGGAGACTTCCATTAGCTTCCAGGAAGTGTAGCCTTGTGGATGATGCAGTGTGTCAGTACTTGACATTCCTTGTGCTCACCTGAAATTTCAGTATCTCGGTATCTTCTGCTGGGAAAGAGGGTTATTGATTAGTGGTTTCCTATTCAATATAGGAAGATTAAGTTTGTTTTGATTTTATCTAACTCTGTGAGCACATGAAAATAAGGAGCTCCATATATGACTAAGTATCGTGCTCGTTATTTATATGATCCTAGAACAGTGTCATTTCATGTTGGGATGAAATTACCATAGACAGTGGCCTTAGTGGGATTTCTGTTCTTCACTGTCAGGGCAAGTGATGGTTACTTTAAGAATATGGAAGGCAAGAGGAATACTCAGACAGATAGGATAGCTATGATAGGAGTCCTTATCTTTGTTTAGTAACAACCTCTCATTCTTTCTAGACAAACAGTGCCTTGTTTTGTTTTCTCTCTAGGTGGGTTATCCTGCTGTTATTGTTTAATACATTACTATTTTTAGTAGGTTTGTGAAAAATACTTACAGATGTTGTGTTACTGATTTGAAGACATATAATACCAAAAGAAGCCTCTTCTGAGCCACTGCTGGTCCAGCCTTTGTTTTTGAAGTAGTCCTGTTTGGATCAATTCCCTTGCATTTTCGCTGTCCGCAGCAGGGGAATTGGAACTAGATGATCTTTAAAGATCTCTTTTAATTCAAACCAGTCTATGATTCTAAGAATAATGCATGCAGCTTTCTTTTTACCTCTAATTACTTCCCAATATGAGATGTTCTTTTTGACCTCTCTACAAAGAGATATTCACATTGCTGTAGGTCACATAACCTGAAGTTCTTACTTTTAGACACCCTTTCTACCTCTGTTACAAATGAGAACCATTGTGTTGGCTAATTTGGCAAAAGACACTATGTTTCTGTGTACCTCACAAGCGTGTGATTCTTTGAAAGGCAATACATCCACTGTAAACACAGGTGGGTTTTTTTTATGTTTGACACATTCCCAGTCTTCATGCTGTTTGTTGCTGCAAATTGTAACCAGAAGCAATGCATATTTATACGAGACTGGAAGAAAGTTAATGCTTAGACACGTTGCATTCATCATCTCTCTTTGGACATTGCATGTTGTCTTTTATTCTGGTCTATAAACGAAATTCTGCATGGCAATGTTAAGTAGGGATGTTATAGATGGCAGGGTACAGTTTGGCAAGTAATTCAAAGAGTGCAGATTGGTTAATTGTCATGAAATGTAGAGAGATTGTAAAGGAGATCATAGAGACAAGGACCGCTAGGAGTCCTAGGGAGAATATGCTTTCAGGACAGAAGATGCAGGCCTTGTTGTAAGTGTGTCTGTCTTCTTGTGTCTGTCAGATTCCTCTAGGGAAATCATGGTGTTTAGAGAACACCCAAGATTGGTAAAGGTTGATTTCCACGTTTTCCAGAAGGAGCACTGGGGCAACAAAAATGAGTCCCATGAGAAACACAGGAAAATCTTGTGATTGCAATATGAGGAAGATTCTATCACTGTGTAAATTCTTACAAATTAACTATTCTGCAATAGTGTTTGAAATGAACCAAACCAGGGCTTAAGGGCTCTGGAATTCTGAGACTTTGAAGTATCTTCGAAGGTAAGACTCTAATACTCCTTCAAGGAATGTAACTTTAAGATCCAAATTATGTAGCTCTGTGACTTTCAGTGTCACAGGGAGGGGAGGGATGCTTTTTTCCTGTCAAAAATGTTGTAGATCTGTCTGTGGAGTGTGTAGGAATCCTATTGTCTTCATGAAGCACTGCAGTCACACAGGATTTTTCTAAGCTTCAAGCATGTGAACTAGAATACATTCATCCTTGTTCAGCATCTCATCTCCTGGGCCCTTGCAATAAACTTTTTATTCTATGGAAAGGGTGTTTAAATGCAGGATTAAACCCAGTATTTTTTTCCGTAATAATGATTTTCTTAAGTAAATGTTTCTCTTTCCTATTTTAATGACAAGATTATGCTTAGAATGAAATGCTGGATGTTAGTCTTAACACTCATTCATTTGTTCTGCTGTAGTTCAGGAATAATTCAATGAATATTAATGAAAATACTGCACTATCAATAAAAAAAATGCAACCTACAAAAGTAGTTGCTCGTGTCACCCTGTTTTGCTGACTTTCCTCACACTCCTGCTCTGCAAGAAAAAGCAGGAGGGAGCTGGGGAGAACATCTTCCAACACCCATTACCCTTCCCTGTTCATCTCCAGTGATCTGTCACGTATCGCGTTTTCCATCCTTGAAGACATACGGTGGGTATCAGTGGTAATAGCTGCAGCATGTTGGTCCTGGCCCTATACACCCATGTTTGACATGCTAGACTGTTGAGTGACATTTACCTTGACAAAAAAAGGTTGCGTGTGCCTTTTCTTTTTCCACTTTCAGACACATCTAACAGTTCCCTAAATACAAATAAGGAATAGAATTCTGTTTGGCTTATAACTGGTTTTCATACTACTTAAGAATGAGATGAATACTGTCTGTAAGATAAACGATCAAAGCTGGGCAAGTGTCACCAAAACAACTGACTGGATTGCTCTTCTGCTAGCAGAGTATCTGCAAAGAGACTCTGATTTCATCTGGTCTTTGTAGTTTGGAATAATTTATAAATCAGTAATTATTATTCAAAGGCATCCCTTGTGCTGTTGAATAAGATTTTGGGCACATTGACTTATAATTCAGTGTAATATTTCTATGCGGAAGATAAGCACAGAGCAGGACAAAAATTAGGCTAAACTGTATCACAGGAAGTGGGCAGTAGGGCGATGGAGTATGTGCACAGGGGAGAATTTAATCTTTCAGATCAGTATCAACTTACAACTCAGTCTGTGATCTCTTTCTGGCCTTGACACATACTCTAGACCAGAAAAAGGGCACACAGTTGACAGCAGGCATAGGATATAACAATTGTTTTTTTAAGATTCCGTCAGGGATTCTTGTTTGGCTTTATTTTCTATTTATTTAATCAATCTCTATGGGAGTAAAGTATCTGACCTATTTCTGTGACCATAAAAAAAATATGCAAGAGATCTTGGGTTAAATTGCTGTAGTGAATTTATATATGTGTGTTTTTGGTGGAATGTTGTGGAGAAAATTGACTTTGCTGAAAAGGTTCTTTTTCAATAACAAGGACTAATGGTAATCAGAATGAGAAAATCTATGTTGGGTTATAAAACAGAGGTCTGTCCCTCTGTAATTAGTATAGAACTATTTTCCTCAATACACTGATTAATACTTTTATCCGTCCACTTCTAAACTTGTAAGCTATGGAGTTTTTACCCTTTTCTTTGGGTCATCAGGAAGTTGCTTGCACTGTTTTATCACCAGAAAATATTGATGTACTTCAGTTTGTTTCTTCGTTTTTAATCTTCTACTATTTTATTGCCATGTCAAGCAAATTTGAAAAAAACTTTTGGACAGATAATAACTCTCAAATCTCTTAGGGTCCTTACAGTGCTAACCTTCGTACTGCTGTGTCATTCTTTTCTTAAAAAATTCCACAATCCTATTCATTGAGATGGTGATATTAGGTTATAGGCTGGACTTGATGATCTCAGAGGTCTATTCCAGCCTCAATAATCCTGTGATTCTGTCATTAAATTTTTCTTGCCGAGTTATAAAAGAGCTTTGAAAAATGAACGTTGGTTTCTATTAAAAGCGTTTATTACATACAATTCTCATTTGCCCCTCTCAGTATTGAACCTTTATCAAATGAAAAAAATGGAATAAAAGACCCTAGACTCGTTTTCGACCCTTGCTTATGCAAATAGCAGCATCTCACAGGACAAATTCCATTAACATTAGGCATTTTTAATTTCAAACTATAGGTCAGATACAGGTTTTGGATTATATACCTTCTTTGAATGGTCCTTACGATAAAAATTACTTGAGAATGCGTGTGAACATGTGGACGGAGCTTCAGTTTCATACCTTTTGCCCTGTCTCCAGTAAGACATGCCCTGTATTGCCTTCCTGTGGTGTTATACACTCTCATTGGTTCTGAAATGTGGACCCAGGAGGAATGTTCATGTGACAGAATACCAGCCTCTGTAGGTGTCAGCTGTCTAGTGTTGCCTCTACCCAGTGGAAAGAGCTCAAATGAAACCACATACAACTAAGAAATTGAGTTAACATGAGATTAATATCCTCACATACACCCAGCATATCTGAATTTGAACAAAAAATACGCTGACCATTTGAAAAATTGTTGGTGGGCTTTTCTGATTTTTAAAAATACTTCCTCACTCTTTCACTTATGTAAGAATGGAAACGGTCTTTTCTATAAAGTCCTGCGTGTCACGTTGTGATAGTTTATTATCTATCTCATGGTTTATTAGTTTAGTAGAAGTGAGTAGGGGCAATTCATGAAAAGTTATTTGACTATCCTAAGTAGTAGTAATATTGCAGCTTCAACATAGTTGCCGTCCTTTCTGTTTGATGGCTGTATTTTAGACAGAAATACTCATCAGTACTGGCAATTTTGTTCTGTGAAGGGGAGTTTTGTGAGGGTTCAGTGAACTTTTCCAGAGTTTAATTCAGAGAGATCTTAACCACATAACTCAGCTTAAACTTGTGCTTTCTCAGTTGCAACTTTCTAGAGTTTTTGCCTTTTTTTTTTTTTTTTTTTTTTTTTTCCAGTAGTAGTCCATTTACCTCCTCCCTCTTCCCTGCCAGACGACAAAGGTATCTTTGTAGAGGAATGTTTAAGTTTTAGACAACGTATGTTCTCAGGATGTAATTCTGCCACGATAGCTGCCTTGATATCTAATGATTTAATTAGACAATCATATAATTGCAATAAATAAAGAACTTACGTAAAATGAAATAAATCACTGAAATTAATTTTTCTTGGAGAAGAAAGGGTCAATTTTAAATTTCATAACCTTAGCTTATCAGCATCACTAATTAGACCTTGCCTTTTAATAATCTTCCGTTAAAATGACTGCTGAGAGGCTAATCAGATACATTTTTACTCAGTTTTTATGATGCATATAAAGAGTAAAAAACCTTTCCTTCTGCTCCTTGTGAAAAAAAAAAAAAAAAGTATATTCCATTATCTCTGTTGGGTTTTTTGTGTGGGTTTTTTTTTTCTACTTTCTGTTCATTTTTAAGCCTGACACTGCCTCTATCAGCTCCTTCAAATAATGTTCTGATTTTATGGATGCTGACAATTGGCTCAAACCCACTATTTTCTCCAAGTGACAAACTAGTTTTATATTGTGTGTTACCTGTTGGCTTTCCCAAAATCACCGACACTACCTCAGGCATATGTGAACTAGCAGGTTGGATAGTAATTGTGGCAGCACAGAGCATAGTCAGGCTGTGAAATCTGTCTGGGAAAGTGAATAAATGTTGAGGTGTGTAATCCACGCTGGTGTCTGTGCTGCTGAGGTTATATTGCTATCTAGGGTGACTGTCAGGTAATGGTGCCGTATGCCACACAAGCTGGCCCTAACTTCTTGTTTGTTTTCTTTTGGGGGTTAGGTTCACGTTCCTTTTGGTCTCATCCAAAAGCAGCAATATGTTAATAAGGAAAGGGACTTCCCTTGGAGCTATTATTAACAAAGAATATCGTTTATTTACCATATATAGTAACATATTCAGATAGAAAATGGTATTTGCCTTTACAGATGTGAATTTGCTGGCTCTACAGAAAGGAGCTGATTTTAGAAGGCTATTAGGGCTGTATGTCCATGCTCACATTATCTACATTTGAGAGCAGATTTTTGAAAGGCCCGATTGCCCCAAAAAGGAATCTTTAAGAAAATCTTACCTTAGTTATGAAATATTGATAAGCTCTGACTGGTCCCGAAGGCCGGTGGTATCTATACATATCTTGTATGATGTATCTTGTCAGCAGAGAAAATACCATTATTTTAAGCCAACCCTAGATGCCTCAAAAGCACTGAGATTAGCAGAACTGAAAATCAGAGATCAGAGAATATAATCATCCACATTATTTCAGATGTGTGGAATTAAACCCTGGCTTTACAGACTCACTCAGGATCGGTGAGGTTCAGAGATTCTGATCTGTACTGTCTTGCTGAAGTAAGGCACTGGATAATGTTAGTCACTGGGAGATACTTCATCATTTCCCAAATGGGGCCAAAAAAGCCCCAAAGCTAGTGGCAGTATGTCCTTTGTATCTCACATTGCTGTAATAACTTGTCCTGGCTTCAGCAGGAATAAAGTTTGTTTTCTTCTTAGCTGCTGGTTCAGTGCTGTGTTCTGGATTTCATGTGAGAATGTTGATACCACACTGATGTTTTAGTTGTTGCTAAGCCCTGTTTATACTAAGTCAAGGACTTTTCAGCTTCTCATGCTGCCAGTGGAGGCCGAAAGTGTGCAAGAAGCTGGGAGGGGACACAGTCAGGGCAGCTGACCCAAACAAGCCAATGGGATATTCCATACCATATGACAGCATGCCCAGTATAAATTGGGAGGAGTTGATCAGGGAATATTGTGTCTCAGGGATTGACTGAGAATCGGTTAGCCGGTGGTGAGCAATTGTATTGTACATCACTTGTATATTCCATTATTATTATTATTATTGTTGTCCTTTACTTTTCTGTCCTATTAAACTGTCTATATCTCAATCCACAAGATTTACTTTTTTTTTTTTTCCTCCCTGATTTTCACTGTAGGTGGGATGGGGGGAGTAGTGAACGAGTGGCTGCATGGTTCTTAATTGCTGGCTGGGGTTAAACCACGACATAAATGTAATAATACATCAGGTTCTGCAAGAGTATCCTGGTTTGAGGCTTATCACTTCCCCAGAGATGGAATGCCCTTATATCCATCAGGTGCTTATAAAGCACCGCTAACATGAACAAACATGAAGATAAAACTAAGAACTGAAGCCTAGCTACTAGGCAGTTATTCAATACAAGAAATGTGTCAGAATTAAACAAAATCATACTTACACTCTATTTTGCTTTAGATTTTAATCGAAATGGCCTGAACCGCAGTTTATTAAAATTAGGAAATTGTGCTGGAATAAAGCAAAAGTAGTTTTTACGCGCATGGGAACTGCCACAACGCCACTCGGAAGTGTTGTGTAAGGCTGATTACAGTGAAAAGCAAAAGCTGATGCTAATGACTTACTGTCTGCTCCCAATAAACTATAGCATGAAGTAATATATGATAGGTGAGTGGATCCATGGATTTCAAAATCAAGTACCTAGTTTTGAAATAACTTTACCCTCTTCCTTTTGTGCTTTAATATTCAATATTATTCAGGAAGGAGTCGCTACTATTTTTGAAAAACAAGAAAGACAGTACATTTCTGAGTCTCCTGTAAATTGTTTGGGTTTTTTAATCGATTACACAGTAAACTGCATGCTTTTTGTTATGAAATTGTGACTATTTCTATATTGTTAAAATGATAGCAAAACCAGAACTATACAGTTGGCCTGCGTACGTGGATGTGGGTAGCGCTAATGAGTAGTTACGTGTCAATCGTCCGGCCTGAAGTCTTGAATTATTCTATACATGGTTTAGAATTTTTGCTGAAATTCTTTTGCAATTACATTTGTTGACAAGAGATAAAAAAAGTCTGTATTAGATTCTGGATTAAACTATCTTACTTAAACCTAGACATTTGATTTTTGTCTTTGCAGTAAATCAAATGCCTGATTTAATGCAAGAAGCATTTAAAAGAAAACAAAAATACTACTCATGTGGTTCAAACTTTAATTCTTAGCTTGGCCATATTCGTTTTAGAATGTAATAGACCAAATCCAGCTTTCTCTATTCATGTTAACTGGAAATAGGTGTTGATAAAAATGTATATAAATACTTGATCAAGACTTCAGTAACTTTAAATTTCAGTATGATTATTTAAAGTTACATATATTTTTATTTTTCATAAATACTTGCAAGAATTTATTGGTGACATTTAATAAAGAAAATAAAAAAATACTACGATCATGAAAACGTATTTACATTAAACTTAGGCGTATTCAGAAAAATCATACCCTTTTAAGCCCTTCTTGCAGATACAGTCTGACAGACAGGTAGACATATGGACAACAAGAACTGGCAGATAGGTATCACAGTTTATTTTCCTAGTGAACAAGTCGATTACATTGGGAAAGCTGGCTATACAAACACTGGGGATGGAAGAAAACAGATGGTATGCATTCCAGTGCCTGGTGGCTGTTTGGGCGTTAAACATTTGTCTGAACCAATTCCCTGTAAGTAAAGAATCTGTATATTTTAATATCTTCAATTAAATGAATACCCAGTAATTGGGGAAATAATGAAAGCAGAATTACTTTTATAGCTTGTAATGTCATTTAAAAGACTTAAGTGTTCTTTATGCATTAGACCCAGTAAACTACCGCAGGAAAGTCTTTGTTTAAAATGAGGCTCACATAAAGGAAGTTATAAACACTTAAAAATAGGAATAGGAAGAAGTCAAGCTCTCAAGCACCTATGCAAAATCTGTTCCAAAATGGTTTATTCTTCCGTGAAGATATTTTTCACCAGTAAGTTTTAAGAAGCTCTTTCCCATTCCTGTTGACTCAGTAGAAACATTAGCATGCAGGTCTGCTTGCAGATGGATGGTGGAGTGTAAGCTCTTAAGTTTTATATTACTGCTATCCTAATAGCAGAATCAATGACATTATACAAACCTGGCTCACACCCATCACCTGCAATTACAATGAGTTGCTGTTCATTGCATACGTGGTTGTTGTTTTTAAGTCACTGAGGATTAAGAAAGAGAGAAAAATGTTCTACAGTCCAAAGTCATGAAGGGGAAAGTGTGTGAGAGTCACATACGCTGTGTATTTATTTACTTATGATGAGTCCCAGCCACGAGCCATCAGCTTACAGTTTCTCTTACAATCACCCTCATTGGCTATTCATGAACAAGTCATGAATAGCAGGATTATATCACTTTGTTTTTGCTTCCTTAATAGGAGCTATTAAAGAGTCACTTTTCAGATTGGTATTATTAACTGTTTGTTAGGTTATATTTTATGAATAGTGCTTTCCTTATTCAGAAGACGAAAACAGTGTAGAGAACAGGAAATGGTTGGAGAAGTAATATGAACATCAAATTATTTGTAAGACAGGAAATAATTGGTATACATTGGCAAATGTAGATTGAATAAAAGAGTTGAATACCGACCTATTGCAGGAAACAGAGGAGTTTAGACAGCTATTCTGAACAGACCTTTATGTCTAGTATCCACATTCCCTATATTGCTTCTCAGATCAGTAGATTTTACGTCCCAAAAAGGGTATTTACATTTTAACCTAATGACTAACAGACTATAGGATAGATGAATTTCAGCAAGTGATCCAAACTGAAAACCATAAGTTCATAGTACTTTAAAGACACAACCAAACACATCCAAACTTAATTTTAAGTGTTGGAACCACCTCATTTCATGGTATCAAACTGCATCCCTGAGTAAATTGTCCCAATGTTTCAATATGTTCTTCATTAAACATGTAGTATGATCCTAGTCTAAATTTGCGTAGCACTGTGTCATCAGTTTTGGGGAATATCGTAATTAACTAAGGACAAGACAAATAAGAACAAGTGAAAAACTTAAACAAGACAGGGCAACAAATCTTTTGCCACAGTAAACATCAGATCGTTTCTTGCCAATAGACAACAAATTGTGGATTTTCTTGCCCTCGCTTATTCACTAACTGAATTTCAGAGCCTGTTTTCCAGGTGTATATAGTCTGAGTGGTACAAAGTAAAATAAAAATTTGGCCTTAATAAGTTACTCAAGTTTGTAAACGTTGACGTGTCATTTACAAAAGAGATATCAGTAATGTTGATAAATTTGTGCCACAATGATTATGCCAGAGACATTCTTTCAAAGGTCTTTAAATAGTCTTTTCATTTTTTATTCCATGTGATCTTTGTATGTGGAATGCAAAATGTGTAAATGTCAATTCAAAAAGAGAAATTTTAATCTCTTGGTGTTTTTTTTCTTCATAGTACCATTTTATGGGATTTTATTAACTGTTTTTTTTTCTTCCTTTTGTTCTGTTTCAGAACAGTAAATGCATTATTAAAGTTTCAGCATTTCCTTTCAACCTGAAGATCAGGTGTTAGCCACACTGTGTTCATAACGTTCCTTTTCTCTTGAAATCTAAAATTTATTACTACTGGGGAAGAAAAAGGCAATGAGAGCTACAGAAAGCACAAAAAGAAAAGACATTGAATAAAAGGGTTAATACTTAACTGAATACTTCATTTTAGTTAAATAAGAAAACAACATTAGAGTTGAAATAAATATTTCGTCAATCAACCATTCTCAAGATTACATCCAAAAAACTCTCACAGAATAAAAAGCATGGCTGTCTATCTGTCCCAAAAGGCTGAAGGGCAAGAGGAAGCATGCTAGGATTTGACTAGATGTGTTTATTTTCATGGCAGTTAACAGAGTTTGGGACAAGAAACCTCAGCTATTAAGCTGCTCAGTTTTTTTAGTTTTATATAATATCGTGCTTGTTCAAGCACTGAAATAATAGATATTCACCCATAATTAAGAGATTCAAACTTTTTTGTACTCTTTATTAATATAAACTTGAAATATTGACAGGTAAATCATGTCCAGTAGAGACTGTAAGCTCTTAGCATAATTCAGATTGGAAGGGAGCTCAGGAATCTAGTCCAAGCACTTACTCAAAGCAGTAGATAGGAAATCAGTGCTTGTGTCTAGTCTGATCTTGAGGGCTTCCAAGGATGAAGACTGCTTAACCCCTCTGCACAGTTTCTTCCGATATTTGACTGTCCTCATGGTGAAAAAATGTGTCCTTACGTCTAGTTTGAACCGTCCTTGTTTCAATTTAGGCCTTTAATTCATCCTCCCATTACACATCATGGTGAAAAGTCTGGCTCCTTTTCCATAGAGTCATAGGATGGTTTAGGTTGGAAGGGACCTCCAAAGGTCATCTAGTCCAACCCCCCTGCAGTGAGCAGGGACATCCTCAACTAGATCAGGTTGCTCAGAGCTTTGTCAAGCCTCACCTTGAATATCTTCAGGGATGGGGCCTCAACTACCTCCCTGGGCAACCTGTTCCAATGTTTCACTGCCCTCATGATAAAGAACTTATTCCTAATATGCAATCTAAATCTGCCCTTCTCTAATTTAAAGCCATTGCCCCTCGTCCTGTCACTACAGGCCTTTGTGAACAATCCCTCTCCAGCCTTCCTGTAGATCCCCTTCAGGTACTGGAAGGTTGTTATTAGGCCACCCTGGAGCCTTCTCTTGTCCAGGCTGAACAACCCTAGCTCCCTCAGCCTGTCTTCGTAGGAGAGGTGTTCCAACCCCCTGATAATTTTTGTGGCCTCCTCTGGACTCATTCTGGATCCCTGTACTGAGGGTTCCAAAGCTGGACACAATACTCCAGGTGAGGTCTGACCAGAGCAGAGTGGCAGAATCACCTCTCTCATCTGCTGGCCACAAACCTTCCAAAGGTGCCTCTTCTCCAGGCTGAACATGCCCTAGACCCTTGTTCTCTTTTCATGGGGCAAACGCTCCAGCTCTTCCAATCATCTTCACAGCCTTCGCCGAACTTGTATTAGTTTATTGACATCTTTCTGGTAATGAGAGACTTAAAACAAGACATGATATTCCTGATACTTTTCTTATCTTCAGAACTGACAGGGAGAGGTGAACGTAAGGACAGATTTTTGAAAATGTGTGGCAGTTTGTCTTCGGTGAGGGAAGAATCTCTGTATTTACAAACAAGAAGGCATTAAAACCTTGATCAGCAAACTTCATTGTGACATTGTGGAGTGTGCACAGATGTGCTTGAAAGAATGTGGTCAGATTACTGCTAGGGTTCTGCGTAAGAGAGACTGAGGCAAACCTTCAAGAATGGGAATGGACATTGCTTCTCCTTAAGATGCCATTACAGAAAAAAACATCAATAAGAATGATGGCTTTTCCAGCCCAGCCAATAACTTGAGCAAGACTGCAAACAGTGTGATTTGCACAGCAAGACCAATAGAAAAAATGATATATAACACACAGTTCAAAATCTTCTGGTTTCTCCTTAAAACAGTGGTGAGAAATGCATAGATTTATTTTTTACACGCTTTTTTTTTTTTTTTTTAATTCCCTCATCTTCTCTGAAGGCAGCACAACAGATGTGAAAAATATCTCACTGGTGTACAGAGGCATATGCCTATGTGATCATTTAAACCTATACTGTATCCCTGTTTTGGGGAATATCACAATTCTTGCTTATATTTGCAATATTACAGGTGTAGTGACAAGTCATGTCATATTTGTATGTAAAAAAGGAAAACGATGGGGAGGAAGCAACAACTCCAAAGATGGAGTAGTGTACGAGCGTAAAGAGAATAGTGTGTCTTTCCATCAAAACATACTTTCAAATCTGAACATTCAAAAAGAAAAAAATAAATAATTTTGAGAGTTTCAACACTCAATTCAATACATTTGAGTTGTGGAAGCATCCCAGACAAGGTATTTTTACCTTGCAGCATTGTTTCAGACTTTGATACAGATTTGTATTGCCCACAAAAGTTGCAGCAATGACAGAGTAACACAGCAATTGTTTCAAGAAAATGGAAACTGTGCCAGGGGGGTTTTATTCCAGGATTTGCTTGTACAGTTTTCCATTAGCATCTGCAGTTTGCGTTTGTGAAATTACTTAGGTTATATGATATCTCTAACAGACAACTGGTTAGGAATTTCTCCACATTTCCCCATCAGAAGCACAATAGAAAGCCTATCTATAGGAAACTAAAAAAAGTTTCATCCTATCAGATGGAACCAGCAACTCAGAAATGTACTTGCACAGCTAGAAGTCCAGAGATGGATATAAACTTTTTTTTTTTTTAATAAAGAATCCAACCTCAGATGTTAACTTGTACCTTCACCTGGGAATTCTAGTTGTGTTATTAATTATTATAGAATCATCTTCAGCACGGGGGGAAAAAAGTCACCATACTCACAAAAGCATGCAGCTAGTATCCTCTGAACTGTAAATCCAAATACACCTATCACTGCTTACAAAGAAACATCATCATAACTTTTTGTTACAGATTTGATTGGAAGCATAAAATCGGTGGGTTTTTGACAATGCTTAGGAAGAAACAATAGAGCTCAGGTTTTCTCGTTCTTATTAATTATACCTGTGCTACATGTCAGTCACTGTCAAATTTTCTTTGAAAAGGATTTCCAGCCCTGTGGCATGCATGAAAATGTACCTGTCTTTTCAACCAATCTTTGCCTGCTCCTTGTAAATTGATATCTCTGTTTTATTAGACTTAGTGCAACATAGTCTTTTGTGGTGAAGTTATGCCTCCCCTCCTCCTTCTAATGAATAGACTCATTGTTGAAAATTTAGTAGTTAAACTTTTATTAATCTTGGCTGTCTGCAGAGCTGCAGAAACATGTTGGCTAGTCAGAAGGGAGAGTCCTTTTCATGGGGCGTTATAATACAGATAGTTTTTACGAGTTTCTGTTTGGATGCCAGGCTCAAAACAGAACATACCCATCCCAGTCATTTTCCTGGGACTTGGGGCTCTCCGGGTGCATGCCTGGGAGGCTGATTGCTGAGCAAGTTTCACATGATCTCAAGGGAAGAAAACGGGGAAGTTATTGAAAAGAACTAGTGTGTAAGTATAGCAAAGGGGTTTTCTACTGAGTAAAAGGGCTAATTGTTGATTACAAAAGTGAGTGTGAGAATGAAGGACACCTGAACCAATAAGGTCCAGTATTTGCATTTCTGGAGGGGAGAGAACAAATAAAAGAAAGCTGTGAGAATTTGAAGCAAGCCACCCCCAAACCCAAATAGCTTGTGATTATCTTTGTCTAGTGTTACTCAATTTCACCTGCTAAAACAAGACATGGGTATCTTGTGAATGGGAAAAAAGTATTTTTATTGTGTTTATTTTGTTTCAGGTTTAGAAAATTGTTCTCTTTTTTTTTTCCCCCTCATTGTTCTCATCCCTAAAATAAATCTGTTAGTCATGATATTGGTTTGCGCTGTATAAATGTCATGTATTCAACAGGGTAGGATCCTTAAACAGCAGTCAAGGGCAAGGAAGGCTGGATCAAGCGAAGCATCTCCTGAATGATTCTGAGAGCATTTGCTTTCAGGGCATGTGAGATCCATTCACTTTCCTTCAGCTTTAAGAAATTTCTTATAGAAAATGTTGTATAAACTTTGTCCTTCTTCAGTGCTGTTGTGTCACTGTTTCCCCCACATCTTCTCCCTCACCAAACTTGTATTAAGCTTCTGGTTAGTTTTTAGCTACTTGTGACAGGAAAGAGAGAATGTTTTCTTCAACTGTTTGGTAGGAATAAACAGAGCAGTTCAGGACAGCAGCTTTCAAAGGTAACTACTTTTTCTCAGGGGACTATTAGAGTAGGCATAGTTTTTGGATCTCTTTAACCACCCATTTTCCTTGAAGACAATTTGTTTTTCAATACTGAAAAACTACTGATCTGACCTTTCTCTCTCAGCTTGTTTGCAGTGCAATAAAAAGGGAGAAGCTGCAGAAAAATCAGTTCCCAGATTCTGTGAATCACAGTCTTCTCTAGAGTATACCTTTTATGTAACTATATAGTTAAGATATAGCAACAGTCCATCCTGAAATGTAAATCAAACCCAGCTAGAAGAGTAGAAGACTTGAAAAAGAAGGACTTACAATTATTGCTCACAGTCTGTCCTACCTGAGTGTAGCCACGTCAGTCTAAATCGACCATTCTCCCTTTCTCTCTGCAATCTGAGACACGTTCTGACCCCCCTGGTGTTACTGGGTTTGGGGACTCTTGGCACAAAGAGTTTGTGGGTATGCGGTAAAGAGGAAAACAGCAATGATATGTGTATACTGTGGAGGCTAAATGTGTTACACAGCTGTTGTTTTGCTCTGTAAGGTCTGAGTAATCCTTAGAGGGTGAGACCTAGGAAATACAACAGCCGTGGTCTGAATGGCCTGGTGCCACCAGAGCAATTTCCTTCAAATGCTGGTTCTATTCAGTGTTAACCAATAGCACATGAGCCATCAGGCCAAATTCATTTCAGATGTACAATTCTCTTCATTCTATACATTTGATCGCTGGCTGGGATTAGGCGAAACATGTAGAATGATGGTATACTATTCCCATAAATAAAACTTGCATGTGGCCATTGCTGGGGAGAATGGATGTAAATCTTCAAGAGCAAAGAGAAGCACTGGAAATTGTGTGGTTGTGAGTTTGAGTTGATACTGCAACAAAAGATTCCAACATAAAGTGGAATAATATAAATACCAGCTATAAGAACCATGGCAAAATGGTACATAAACCTTACTAAGAACAGTCACTTGAAAATAAAATCACTACTATTTTAAGTGCAGTCCATACTGCATCACATTTTAGAATTGCAGAGGCACAGAATAGTTTGTCTTGAAAGGGATCTTAGATATCATCTAAATCCAACACTCCTGCCAAAGCAAGTTCACGTAGAGCAGGTTGTATAGGGTCACGTTCTGAAAGTCTCCAGAGAAGACGACTCCAAAGCCCCGTCCAACATACCCTTGAACACATCCAGTGATGGAGCATCCACAAGTTCCCTGGCCAACCTGTTCCAGTGTCTCAGCACCCTCAGAGTGAAGAACGTTTTTCTAGCTTCTCATCAAAAACTATCCTCTTCCAGTTTGAAGCCGTTACTCCTCATCCTATCACTACAAGCCCGTGTAAAAAGTCCCTCTCCAGCTTTCTTGGAGGCCCTTTTCAGGTACTAGAAGTCCACAGTAAGGTCTCCCCAGGGCCTTCTCTTCTCCAGCCATCCTATGGACCTACTCCAGCAAGTTCATGCTCTTCTTGTGTTGGGGGCTCCAGAGCTGGATGCATTACTCCAGATTGCAGTCTCATGAGAGTGGAGTAGAGAGTGAGAATTGCCTCCCTCAGCCTGCTGGCCACACTTCATTTGATGCAGCCCAGGATAAGGGTAGTTTTCTGGGCTGCACTCACGTATGCTCAGTATCCACTTCAGAAGCTGCTTGACAAGGACTTCTCTGGTTGTGTTTCTATTACAGCCAGACATATTTCATATCGAGGACCTCATAATTTCCAGACTTGGGAAAAGCAGCATGACCAGCAGGTCAAGGGAGGTGATTCTCCCCCTCTAATCTGCTCTTATGAGACCCTATATGGAATACTGTGTCCAGCTCTGGGGCCTCCAACCTAAGAAGGATATGGACCTGTTGGAGCAAGTCCAGAGGGTCACCGAGATGATCAGAGAGCTAGAGCATCTCCCCTATGAGGAGAAGCTGAGAGAGTTGTGGTTGTTCAGCCTGGAGAAGAGAAGATTTCAGTGAGATCTTATAGCAGCCTCCAGTACTTAAAAGGGGCCTCCAGGAAAGGTAGGGAGGAGCTCTATCAGGGAGTGTAGTGATAAGACAAGTGGTAATGATTTCAAACTTGAAGAGGGTAGGTTTAGTTTAGATATTAGGAAGAAATTCTTCGCTGTGAGAGTGGTGAAACACTGGAAGAGGTTGGCCAGAGTGGTTGTGGATGCTGCCTCCCTGGAACTGTTCAAGGCTACATTAGATGGGGCTTTGAGTAACATGATCTAGTGGAAGGTGTCCCTACCTGTGGTAGGGGTGTTGGATCTAGGTGGTCTTTAAGGTCTTTTCCAACTCAAACTATTCAGTGATTCTGTGTGATTCTGTGAATCGATAAGACTAGAAGTGCCTAGAGAGCTTCATTTAGTACCCGCATCACCAATTCACTGCAGTGAGCATTATGACCTTGCAATACTCTAAGGTGGAAATTTAATTCTCTCTCTGTCAGAGGGAGTTTGGGTATATCTAAAGCTATAAAGCTGACTACAAGTCCCGCATGTTTCAGATGCTATCACTAGACTAAAGCTGGGCTTAAAGAAAGGTCCTGCTTCCTATAAAATCCACACTTTGTAAACAATTACAACGATACATAATGATACACAATAATTAAAATGAAGATTACAATCTCTTCTTTCCTTCCCATACTTTTTTCCTGTATCTTTCTTTTTTTTTTTTTCAACAACCTTTCTAACAATGTGGAATCCTTTAAGAAAGTTTTCTGGTGGATATGAATAACAGTAATTCTATTTGCTAAGGTTGACTAATGTAATGGCCAGTATTTTAAAATTAACTTTGATGAGTACTTCTGTCTACAGCTGTTCATCCCTTTTTAAGAGATTAATACAACCCTCACTGAAAATCAATAGGCAGGGATAGATTTGATTCCTAAATGAATTAAAGCTAAATCTAAATAGAATTAACACATGGTTTGAATATGAACATTTGGTAAATTGCTCATCCTGCATGAGTAAGTTATTTCATGTCTAAATAAGATTCAGAGAATAAAAGACTATCTTGCTGCTTGATTTTTCTCTTCCACTGTTGTCTGTGTACTGGTGTGAAATTCTAGTAAGGAACAAAATACCAGGCAGTATTTATTTTTCTTTTTTTCTGTAAGCATTTTTTTTTTTTCATCTATAGCAGAATTCTAGTTATTTCATAACAGTTGTCTTCTCCTCCTTGCTGATATGCAATGTGCTATTCATGCATTGTTCATGAAAGTATTTGCTGTCGTCCATGATTCTTGTTCAAAGACAAGAAAAATTGAAAAATAATCACAAAAAAACAACAGAGGAAAGTGTGAAATGCTGTAGAACTTCACTTATTTACCATTGCTGTCTACGAAGTTACTATTAGCTTTTGACAGCATAGTAGTTTCTTTGGATTTTATCTATCACGCAGCAGCAAAAACTAGATTCTTCTTACCAATGATATTCTACTCACTTGACATTCTGTGCCCTGCAGCTGACTTGCACTTTGACTAAAGATTTAATTTTACATATTGGCCTATCCTGCCTTAGTGTGAGAGTATCTGTGTGTGGTGCATGTGGAGTTGGTTTAGATGGGGTTGACTGGCCCATCAGTTGTTCTGTGAAATAGCATAATTTACGTTTATTTATAAATACAGGCAATGATGATATTTATACTTCCCTGGCCTAGTTTTAGCATGCAGAAAGAAAACTGAGAAGTCAAGAACTAACTATATGTTATTATACTCTGTTATTTATAATAAATAATATTTTAAGGAAAAGGGTTAGGAGACAGAAATTAACAGCAAAACTATCATGAACTATAAACATGCCTTAAATATTACCAAAGTGAACTACATAATGCATATCTTGTTAATTACAGTTATGCATATCAGTGATGGTTTATACAGAATTATTTGCTTCTTTTAGTCCAATATATTATTGGTCACATAAATCTGTGTGGTTCAGTAGAGGAAACTGTCAGAAGGTTGGGATTTTTTTTTAACCCAAGTATTGTACTTCTAATTTGAACCTGCTCCTTCTCCTCCTACTACTACAAAAAGAATGGTCTACTGCTCAGAAGTTAGAAGGCAAAATATTAGTCTCAGTAAAAAAAAAAAATCTCAGCTGAAAATCTTCTAAGAAGGTCTAAATTTAACTCCAGCATCTGAGGAGCATATAATGAATGGCTGGCGACCTATTTTTTGCTCTTTAAAGCTTTATGAATTGTGCCCTAAATCTCAAAGTCATCTACAGCATGCTTTCTAAGAGAGTTTAAAAATAAAGAATTGGAATGAGGGCAAGACTATGGTGTCACATCATTCAAAAGGAAAATATTGTATTCTACAAATTTCTGAGATAATAGCGATGCCTTTTCTTGACTTTAAAATAAAGGACCCACCGAGCATTTACTGTTCAAATGTCATACAAAGAGTTTCTGATATCCCACAAATTTCATCTCAACATTTTTATTTCATAGTCTGATGAAGTCATATAGAAATAGAAAAGGCTTCACAGATGATGTAGAAATCTTTTAACCCGAGACATAGTTACAGCCTATGAAGAAGAGTAAGCCAGTGTGCCACATGTATCCTGCACGGGGAAAGCAGAGTAAGACAACAGAATATGTGGGAAGTCTGAGGCTTTTATAATAATTTCTTAGTGGAATTGTAACAACCTATGTGATTAACAGATTGAGATAGGCTTTCCCAAAGCTTATAATCACTTTTGGCATTACGTCAATTAAGTAAACCCAACAGTGACAAATAAACAAATGTCATTGTATTGAAGTAAGAAAATGAAAGATTGCCTTTGTTTTGCAACTCTGTTCATCTCTCCAACCCTGTCCATCAAAAATATCTTCCTAACACTGAGATAATTCACTGTTAAAAGGTACCGGATTATTATAACAAGATATGTATGTTTTACCTGTATCTAAAAGTAAAACAAAACCCAACATTAGAAAAGAACATAAGCCTGACCATTAAAAATGATGAATTGTTCACTGGCTATCTAGATCAGGTAGAAATTGAGATCTAAGGGTGATAGTAGTGTTTAGTGCATTCTGTGCTCCTTGGTAACATTCCTCAGTTGTCCCAACCTTATAGACCTACTTTAATTTTGAGAGCACTGTAAGAAACCAGAAGGTTGAAAAGAAGTGAGTTTTCTAAAGATCATTGAGTCCTTTCAACTGAGATCATTAACGATGCAGGCAGTATCTGTTGTAGTGAAAAAAGACTGCCATGTAGTTGATTGGCACCTTCATCACCACCTTAGACATCAGTTAGACTTCACAGGACCAAGTAGTTCATATATTAGCCAGATTTTCTTATCTGGCTTTCTTAAACATAAGTGGTGTGAGGGAGGGTGCTGGCTAACCAGTTACGCTTCGTGACTGAACCCTGTGGAGATAAGCTATATTTGTACCTTCTGATAGAGTGTAAACATCAGAAGGAAAAGATAGGAGCTTTTCATGTTGTTTTGTCTTACATGAACACTCTCGAGAAATTTTGTCATTAGGGGTCCCCTTAATATCTCTCCCTATGTTGCATTTAGGCACTTCCATATGTTTAGGAAAAAGCAAAATAAACAAATCGTAGGTTGTCCTACCAGATAGAATCTGAAAATTAATTGTATCACTGTGCACATTCTCCTTATATCTCCACCAGCTCATGTAAGTTGTGTATTGAAGTCAAGATATTGATCATATTAGAATCCTAGGAAAAAAAGGTACTAGATAAATGTAAAACTCGATGATGATAACATCTTTGTTCATATTGAAACAGTGATGGACGGGTTGCTAATGCATTAAGATTTCTTAGTTGATGGATGTGCCATTCTGCAAGTTGGTGGTTCAACAATAACTTTAATAGAAAGAGACATCTTACTGCTGTGCCTCGCTTTTAAAAGGATTACCATAGCTGCCTATACTCAGCACTTAAATTGGGCTGAAAGAAGTGCCATATCCATCCATCATTGCTAAATGATAGATTTTCATCAGTCCTTAACAAAATTGAATTGCTTGGACAGTCTGCTGAGATAAATTTAATATTCTTTGGGAAAAAGAATATTCTTGGCCTTGGCAGCTGAATATCAACCACAATAGAAGTGTTCACAGGGCAGCAACATAATACATAAGGAAGCCCCTAAATCTAATGGTATTTTACTTTTCCTACAGTTTCTTAGTTGCCTTCCCTTGCATTTTGATATTTGCTAAGAAGATACCATTTCCCCATGATTTTGAATATGATTTTAGATTTTGTAAAATCTACCTTAGAAGAGTTTATTTTAAAATTCAAAATTTAAAAGTAAATTTTTTTTAAATTGTTGTAGTCTATTACTCTTGCCATCAATAAACCCCAGAATTTTTTTACATGTGCAAATACTATTTGAAGCATTGAAAAAAATGCCAACAGCAAGAGGAAATACATCTCCTTAAATTACCAGAATTTATGTTAACAAACTGTATTTTATTATGTGCTGTCACTGAAGGTTATCTGATGGATGTGCAGAACTTCACAACCTACACGATGATACTGTGATTTTGTTAACTTTAAATCTGAGCAAGCTTTTTTTATTAAAAAAAAAAATAATTCTTTTATAATTCCCTTTTCCATTCTGGGATACGCATTCCTCATGTACCATATTCTACATTAAGGTCCTGGAAGGTTCAGATTCTTACAACAGAAGAGTAATTTAGTAATATAAGCTATATAGGAAAGGCAATTCAATGAAGAATAGATTCTGAAAATGAGTTTGAGTTATCAGAAAATGTCCTACTTTATTATTTCTAGTACATTTTCTGATAACTCAAACTCATTTTCAGAACCCATTCTTCATTGAGCTATCTGTCTTTTCTATGAGCTTTAGCCAAGAAAATCTCCCAAGCATGCTTCTTTCTTGGTAAGTTTGTTTGCTAGTCTAAGTTTCTTGTTAAAAGCTGTTACGTTCCTGCTGAAGCTTGTTTGGATTAAGATTTGTTTCCTGTAATGTTTGAATATAACTTACTGAACATCAGTGGAAAAGTAACGCTTCTACTAAGGTACCAAAAAATACCAGGATCGTCCAGAAAAAGAGCTGTCCTCGTTCATTCCGTACAAGTGAATGAAATTATTTTCTTGTTGTTAAGTGCAATCATAAAAAAAAAATAATCGTAAATAATCTTTTCTTCTCTGAACAGTAACTTCCACTACCACCATTACTTGAACTTAAACAACAAAAAAATTTGTTTTACCAGCACCTGAATAAAGGAGCTTGTACCAAATCTGTCACCTACGTGTTCCACGTAATGTTGAACCGACCTAGTCAAATCCAGCTACTGATACCAGCATCTTTTGACAGACCCCTTCAATGCTGCTAGGCATTAGTAAAGTGGAACTGAATTTTGGCAAATGTTACTCTAAGGGTTAAGACATAATGTGAACAAAGAATTTAGGTGATAGCAGGCAGTTAGATTTATACTAAAGTTTTCCTGACATAAAAAATGCCTGTGAAGGTCATTTGTTAGGGCTCTTATTTATCATGTCAACACATTTGATACAGAGATGCAACACTAAGTGTACTCAGGTACATGATAGTGATAAAATTAGAAAAGTGACAAAGCTTATTATCAATCAATAAGCCAGAATGGGTTTCATTTTACATCTGACCATGTAGGAGGTGCGTAAGAATCACTAACGATTAGAAATGTACACATCTCAGTAAACATGTTTCAGTGTTTGTTTCTCAGTTTTCTCTTACCTGTTTGCAAAATTGATTTGCATCTTCAAATGACATGCATAAATTGTAATCTCTAGATTTCAATACTTCTGTTTTAATCAAGCAGCTGCAGAGTCCATAGTTTACTTTTTTTTTTGTTTATGCTTGTGCACGCTTTTAGAATCCCCAAATTGAGACACATCACCTAAGGAGCAAATCAAAGTAGCACATTTGTAAGTCTCCCCAAAAGCAAGGCTGTATGCGTACAAACTGTCACTCAGGAGTGGTAAGAGGCTCTGCAATAACACACTGCTGTAAACAGCTGACTGACTGTGAACCCAGTGGAGCAGTGATCGGTTCTATATGGACTGTATTATGGTAGCCATGAACATCTTTCACAATGCGAAGCTGAATATGCACACTTGAGTTCATGAGCAACCTGTAACAACAAAGCAGAATGCTCTGTGCAAGAAAAGAAAACATTAGGAAGCATTTCAGCATAATATTTCACAGAGCTGCCTAAAACCTGGTATTTCTGTCCCAGGAGAATTTTTCCTGATATTTTAATGCAAAATTATGAAGGAAAGAGTTAGATTTTCTTATTTGCCAGTGGGCTTGTGAAATAATATACTGGAAAAATTTGAACAGAAATACTTTTTTAAATACTTTCCATATTTCTTGCTTTAAATATTACAATTATTTTTGTCAAGGTAATACAATCGTCCCAGTTCTCTGCTTTCTTTAAGTCCGTTTCCCTTTGGACCCACTGATACGATATTATACTTCTTGAGAATGTCAAGTTGACAGGATCAAATTTTTCCCTTTGTTTTTCTTTATCTCCTCAGATACTTTCAACTAAAATTTAAATCTTTGTGCACATATTTGCAGTTTTCTTATTTTTCTCCTAAAAATGGAAAACAAAATAGCTGATGAGTTACGGTACTGTTACAGCTATTAGAAAACACAAGTGAGAGAAACTATGAAGTTTTTGCTATTGACTACAATAAGTGGAATTTCGGTTAGAAGCAACTGACATTTTGAAAAATAATACACATCTGCTGTGTTTGTGAATAAAACCAGAACTTCAAAGCCTATATGATATAAAATGAGCAAGATTACAGCTTGCTGTAATCAACTTGCAGTGCTATTAGATTATAGAAATAGATTTTTTCAACCATTTCTGTCCAATTTTGTACTTCCTATTGCTTACCTTGGTAATTACGCTTTTAAAAGGACTTGGTTCAGACTGCAGCTCAGAACTTTTCCCCTTCCCCATATGCCATTAGTTATCAAGCCTGGATACTGTTTTCTAGTTTTTGGTAGACCAGTTAGCACCATCAAGAAATGTCTGTCCCATCAGCTTCTCCACAGCACTGTGGAACAACTAACAGCACACTGCAAGTTGTTAAATACTCTTTTTGCTTTACAGGCATTACATTTTACAGATATTCTGGCTTTTGCTGAATATTGGCGTCACATCACACAATCCCTTATAATACTTCCAAGGACATGTCACTTCTTTTACATCGGTTCTCTGAACAGACAAGACAAGAATTAATGATCCAAGCAAATTTGCATGTGAGGCTGTAGGAGTGAAGTATATTTCAGAAAAAGAAACATTTTAATTCAAATTTGTCATCTATTCCTCAATTAAAGGGGGAAGTATAATGTTTCTTCTCTTATTTCTTTACCAAATCCATAAACAAAGATTTTTTTCATCCTTCAAAAAGGATCAAATTGGATGATGTCATATGATACAGATAAAAGCAGTATGAGGGGGACAGCACACACACAAATGTGAAACACTTCTTACACGCCTGATATGCTTGAAACCTCAATGCTAAAAAGAGAACATTAGTTACAAAGTAATTAAAGATATAAAGACATGAAATAAATCATCATTATTTATAGTAGAGATAATAGCTTATAGTTCACTGCCTTTTTTTTTTCTCCTGCTGTTTCAAACATGCTGTACTTAGTGTAAAAACAAATGTACATCTAAAACAGAAATGCAAAAAGAATGCTACACATTTGCACATATGCACACAACAATCTTTAACTTTTTTGTTTTAGAGGCAGCGTTTGTAAGTGTAATAAAAAACCCCCAAATATCCATCTGTGACATCAAATGATAGCTGACATTAAAAATTTGATGACATCAACAGAAGCTTTTCCATGAATTCCACTGAGTATTATATCACAAAACTAATCATTGCTATTGGTTTTTTAAATGTAAATCACATGGATTTCTTTCTAACTGTGACTTATCTGAGTATATTTAATGATCTAGTATCTTAAATACCTGAGGAAGTGGTAGAATTTGGAAAAGGTGTGTAGAATAGCAGAGGATTTTCAATAGAAAGGAGAAAATTTGCCTTTAAGAGTTTTTGAGTCTGACAATATTGCATTCAAAACACAGCCTAGTCACTATATCTTTTGTGTGAATCAGTGTATCTCAAGCAGTGAGAATTGCAGTGAGTGGCAGAATTATTTTAAATAAATAAGTGTGCAACAGCCAAAGACTTAGTTATGTTCCTAGTATGTCTTTACAATGTGAAACCAACTGAGTGATTAACACCTCTGTGCTTTTAAAGTCCAAACAAAATAAGTATGAATACTTGTAAATAATGTGCACAACACATTTTTTGAGAGAACAGACAATTTCACCCAGAGTTTAACTGAAACTTTAGTAGGACTGTACTGGTATTAACACATAACACTCAGAGTACTAATCGTACGTCAGACACAACAGAGAAACACCAGGAAGCTACTAGTGGAATACAGAGAGTTAAATATAAATGACAAAACATCTTCTCTAGACAGCGTGTACATGCTGGGCCTCATATCTCCATTTTTATAAACAAACTTACATCTGGACCAAATGAAGGCAGGTAATATTTTACATAATTATACTTTCCAGATAAGAATAAAGACTGCGTAATTGGTGCCAGACTGAAAATTTATGAGGAGCATTCATCAGTTCCAGTAAGGGATTAAAATTCATTTAAATCCTATGTACAGGGGCATATCATCCCTTTTCTTGCCCTGTTTTTCTTATTGATTTTAATTTTAACCATGGACCTCTTTAGGCATTTTGCTTACACTGTGCAAGTAAAGTAAGACTTAAAATTCCTCCCCCATGCCATATGCATATACTTACATGTCCTTTGAGACTGACAGCCTTAGTAGATTTTGCACATATCTTCTACATTCTGAAACATAAAGCAGTTTACAAATCTTGCATACTCTCTCTTGGAAGAGAAATCTTAAAAGTTGATGACATGCTTTAACTTTTCTGTGTGTTCCCTCCTTGAAGTGGTTTGCAGGACCAAGTGAAGCTCCCTGAAATCAGACCACTCAGAAACTGCAGTGCGTTGCCTCTAAAGGGAGTTCCACCTTTTCTACAGCACTTCAGTTTCTGGGTTGGTTTTTTTTGATATTGTGATATCAAAGACATCATTAGCATCAGGTGAATAGAAGCAGCCCTCTGTGAAAGGGCCAGTGATTATAAATCTCTGGCACACACCCAGTCGAAATTTACTCCACTTAATGCCACGATCAGCTCCTGTTGGAGACAGTGGTTTGCCCAGAGAAGTTGTGGACACCTCATCCCTGGAAGTGTTTAAGGCCAGGCTGGATGAGGCTCTGAGCAACCTGGTCTGGTGGGAGGTGTCCTTGCCCATGACAGGGAGGTTGGAACGAGATGATCTTTAAGATCCCTTCCAACTCAAGCAATTCTATGATATCTAAGGCAGAATAGGTATTACAGGGTGTTCATAAGACTGAATCAAATAATGTCACTTCCAGAAAAAGGAAGAAGTTTAATAGCTTTCACATTGTCAAATGAGAGAGAAATACAGATTTATAAAAGTATTTAAACGTTAAAGGGCTCAGAAAAATAGGTATTTCAGGATCACCTAAGCGGACAATATTCCACTTATATTTCTGTATGTAAATGTCTTTCATTTTCTAGTTGCACACCCTTCAGAATTGCCCAGAAAATAGGAACCAGAAACCTTAAGAACAATCTGTGTCTTTATGATTTTGTCTCTCTCTGAAGTATTTCAGAGCGTGAGCTAAAGAGCAGATTGGAGGTAATAAACCCATGAACAACGCTCCTTGCATTAACACTGCAATGAGGTCATCTTCAGATTACTTGCCTCTGATTCTTGTTGAAATCTGTGGCAAATTACATTGCAGTTTTCCTTGGAGTAACATTTATTGACTTCTTTAAGCCACATGGTACTTCGTGCAAATCACAATGAAATAGTGGGTGAGCTTTTTTGGCTAAAATAGTCATGACTAGATCAGTCTTCTTTGTACTATAGGTAGGGATAACCTCTAAAGGTCCCCTCCAATCCAAACTGTTCTATGATTCTATGATAAAATGTTAATTGATGGATTGATCTATCCTTCAGAACAAGCTTGTATGTCTATATAAATATAAACACCAGGAAATCATGTTTGGTAACTGTTCATCAGTTGAGGTGACAAGGGTGTTGCAGACCAGAAAGGCTGGGAATTGAATATCTCTGTATTTTAAAAGAATATTATGCATCAAATACATATTATACAAAGATATAGAACATCGTATTGAAGCTGTTGCCCTTCAATTTTTTTAAAAAAGAATTGTTGGAGACCCTTACAAAACATTGAAATCAAGCTGGAAAATCTCTACACAAGATAGAGTATTTGTAGCAAGCAGGAAAAGATCACAGAATAATCCCAGGGCATACTTTATGCGGGAGAACAGACTAAACATTGGCCTTAAATGCTACTGCCTTCTGGCTTTCAAATATGTGAATCATCAATCTGAGATTCTTTTTAATTGACTCAGTTCACTTCAAGGGAGAACTTGGTGGTTTAGTCTGTACCATCTGAATACCGACACAGTGTAGAAGCTATCAATAATGTTCATCGTTTACAGACTTTGCTACTGCATTTCGCAGCTTTGATTTAATAATCTCGGAGTTGCTATGGATTCAGAGGATAAACACGCTGGTTTTTCAAAACACAAACTGAAGCCACGAAATCCATGTCTCGCTGCTTGTAACATGCAGAAACAAAATTTATATTGTTTCAGCTGTACAAGGAGTATCAGAGTTAGATGATCCCAGAAAACTAAAGTGTGGAGAGGTGGAATAGGAATCAAGAAGGGATTTTCTGTGGTTCACTTATCTTCACTCATTATTAGTAAAAATATATTTTTCTAATTAAAATTCCGTACAGAGTGTATAAATGGCTAGAATGTCAAGATTTAAATCACTGTCTAAAGCAGCTAAAGAATCCAGTGCTTAGACTGTAATTTCTAAAATGCTTGTTTAATGTCTTTGGAGCAGAAACTAAGGAGGATATGTTTAGACTGATGTGTATGAATTTTCTTACCCACACAAGGATAAGTCTACTAAGCATTTTCTTTTTCCTTGAAATATCCCAGTGAAAGGATGATCTCTAGTATTTCTCAGGCAAGTACAATACTCTGTGAAATCTCTTATTTAGCAGAGTGAGGTCAGGATAGGGAGTTACATATTTTTTTAGTATCTTATCATGAATATACCTCATCGCTTTTCAGGGAATATTTCTTGAAATGCCAAAGCAGGTGTCTTAAAATGCCTCATATTTTTGCAGTAACCTTCACTCATAAAACCCCTGCTACGCATGTGAAAACTTAATAGCTGGAACATATCGTATTAACACACCAAGAGTTATATTGAAGTAACATTATGAAACTGAGACTTATACCCAGAAAACATCAGGGAATTTAGTGTGAGTGATTTCACTTCAGCTTTACATCTTTTTGTGCTGTGTCTGAGCGGCACGAGAGTGTGAAATCAATTTGCTATGTTGAATATTTGAAGGCTGAGACTATGGTGTAAACAAATGCAGGCAAAGGAAGCATACGTATAACAAGCTGATTGCTAACTAGAAGGAATGCAATGGAATTAAAAGCATATCCTTCTCTCAAAGCTATAATTACCTTTATGGATAAAAATGAACCAAATTAGTTAAAGGGTTAAAGCTGCCAGGAGTAGGGAACACCTAGCATAATTCTCCTCCTGTTCTGTACTGCCAATAGTTCCCAATGACCCAGAAAGTACAGTTGCCTAGAAAAATGAGGTTGCTGATTTTCTTGGCATCAGTTTTGTTCTCCAGATAAAGTTTTTATACTCCAGATAAAATCAATGAAAGGAATAACATCCTTAACTGTTGGGACTGTGTGTGCTTGGTGGGTGGGGAGACAGGAGTTGTCACTGAGAACAATTATAAGAACAGTTTAAACAAATGGGACTGTAGTGCTTTGATTCACTAAAGGTAATTAGCAAAACACATGATTACAGCTATCGAGTGTTTTCTATGGAACTCCTTGGTTTTACATCATCCTTCCTTCCTTATTGACTTCGAATAAATTCCATATAATTCTATATGTTCCTGTGATACAGTCCCTTTTTGCGTTGTTCAGCAAAGACATACGCATCCAAGCTGGGCAAGTCTTAAGTAGGGATATAGTAATAATTTACAAATGTTAGTTAGTTGAACGTTAGTAAGATGCAGGAATGATCTGTTCTGACCTGGACAGTGATAGGGGGAGGCGCAAACAAGAATAGCTGGATATGCAACAGCCAAATAAATTGTAGGCTCAGTGTCAGACAACAGTTCATAATGGCGAGTTTAAGGAGTAACCTCCCTAGAAAAGCAGTAGAAACTTCATCTATTGAGTAATATTTAAAGAGATTAGTCAAAGCTTTAGGCAATGATTAGTTGAGCAGCCAGCAGTGATACGGGCAAACAGTCCTTGAGTCTTTAGAGATTATTTCTATATTTTAACTCAGTTAAAATCTCAATCCTGGTCATTTAAATAAGGAAGTTAGACCTGTAACTTTGCAAAACATTTGTGTTTTTTGCTAACAGTAGCTTTGCCCAACTTGTGTCTCTTTTGAATATTCAACTGAAATATATCCGCTTCCATTGTCACAACTACACTTTCATAGTTCTTTCAAATATACTTTTACATTGGACATTTCATTGTAATAATCCATCACTTCTTTTCTCATTTACCATCACTTTCAGTCACCAGCACTCCTGACTTTGATGAAAGGTGCTCTACAAATGCAAATACAAAGATAGATTCTTTTACAACCCCCACAACTTTCAGTATCGCATCTTCCTTTCTACAAGGAGACTAGGATCAAATCTGAAGTCAAGGGAAAGAAGAGGGTAATACAGAGAGACTAAGTGCATGACATTAATAAATCTATGCAATAGATGAAGACAATCTATGCAACAGATGCAGATACACTATGTTTTGTACTGGCCCTTTTTCTTTCTCTCTCCAAGCTGTTTGTCCAATCTTCCTTTGAAGTGAGTTCAGTTAAACTCGTGAAATGAATTGGGATCTGCTTCTAGGAGTGCACTGTGTTTCAGCACCATGTGAATTTTTACGACTAAATTACTGCCTCTGATGGAAATACTGCAGGCTTTCACAATGGAAACAGTGACAGACAGACCCTTGGCCATTGTAATGTTAGTAGTGAGACTGTGCAAATGCAACGGCATTACTGAGGTTCCTGAGGGAATCGCAATATATAGGTACTTTCCTGATTAAAACCTGCCATCCATGTTTTAATGAGGAAGCCTGGGAGCACATAAATCCTTTTGCCAACAGACCTATAAACAGTCTGGATTATTGGGACCAATTCTACCATTCACAGTTGAAGATGCCTCGGGTGTTAAAATGTTTGGTCTTCAGAGTAATGCCCTCCTCACTCTAAGAAAGGGTAAACGGAATGAGCCCTGTCCTGGGGTGAGGACCTAAAGGAAAAGTCAATTAAAGTTTATAGAAAGAATAATCAAAATAGTGAGAAGTTTCTCTTTCCTCTATTCTCTGACAAAAATGAGGTCTTCAAGAATCTAGAGAGAAAGCCTATTCCTGTCAGAAAAATACCAACCTAACAATGTAGAATGAAAAAGCTCAAATAATTAGTAATTAATGCATATCATCATTATTCAAAATTTACATTTGTTAACCAGAGTTGCCCTGACTTACTAAAAAGTCCACATATTATCTGAACTCATGTGACTGGACCCATCTCTGTAGAAGGTCCCAAAAGACTCAAGATATATTTCTGGTTCACAGAATAATCTACAGAATTCTTTCAAAAACTTACCTGAAGTTTAAAGAGACAATAAAATGCAAACAATTATGCAACACTGGATTAATCTTTGTTCACATCTAGGAAAATGGAGTCACATATTATTTCTTGTAGGTGTTGGAGGAAGCCAAACTCAGAAGATAGGAATCGTTACTTCTTCACATCTAAACCTAATCTTAGGTTAAAACCTTCCAACTAATTTCCTTCCAACTAGGCAGGGAGAGTAGTGGAGCTGGAGAGAGCTTGCAGAGCACCCCCATCTCCTGGTGCAGGTAGTTACACATTTTACAGCCAGGACATCCGCATAGCAGACACCTTCTGTCATGCCAGACAGGGAAATTTTTTTTGCACTTTTCAAGGTCCTGAAGACACCCACAGAAGTTGACTGCCCTATCCAGACCCCTAGAACCCTTACTTATGCACCCTCTGCCCTGGATCAGCTCAGGCCTGGACACTCATGGTGGCCTGGATAACGTCATGGGTCACCCTGTGTCTAGCCCTACTTCTGCTGCTCAAGATTACTGGCAAAATTTCCTGAATGTATCTGGACCTATGTGCCAGGTGCATTGTCTCCAGTTGTGCATATGCTGTGGTCACTCTCGGCTCCTGTCTTGTCTCACTTTGTGGAAAAGCCCCTCTCTTTCTCCTCTGTGACAGCAGTTTTCACTTTCTTTCCTCCTCTCCTTCCCTTTTTCTTTATATTGATATCGTGGCTGCTGCAGCTTGGAGCTGAACACTTATTTTTTTCCCTTGCTTTTAATGATGTGAATTCTTCAGACTACACTTTAATGGGAGGCCAAAGGGCTGCTAATAATACTTGAATTCTAGAGTTCAGAAGTCAAGTGTTTTTAGACTGCCATCTGGGTTCCAGAGAGAAAGAAAATTCAAAAAATCCTACCTACTTTCTCCCTTCACCTTTGCAGGTCACCCTGCAATGTTATAATAATAGTACTACTTATGTTTAACCTAAGCTCCTTCAACTGAGGGATATAACTGACTCCATTTCTCTAGAGAGGTTCAGATTTGAAGGTGATTTGCTTGAAGTCATAGATCAACAGAACTGAAAATGCAGCTGTCATGCTCAGTGCAGCCCACATTTTGTAACCCTCAGCTTGTGCTCAAGCTTCCAACTATGTCCTAGTGTTTAGTCAGAACATCTAGCTTGAAATCTTCATATTTCCTGTCCAGACTTCCTCTGTACTTGGTGGAAAGAAGAAAGATCTTTCAGAGGGCAGGTCTGGAGGATCTGGTTTCTATCTTTCAGCAAAATGTGAAACATAGGCTCTGAGTTCAGGCCCATTAAATGCTTCGTTTTAAAATGATCTCCTATAAGAAGGAGTATCAGACCTGCCCTGCCCACTTTTTCATGTAGCACAGGAAGAAATTACCTTCAGAAGGACTACTCCTATAGAGAGATGTGTACAGTGATCCAAGGATGACCTTGACACCTGCTTATTAATGTTTGTGTTATCCTGGAAGAAAGGTCTGCAGACAGACATGCTGCCACTGTGACTATCTCCAACTGACAAAAGGTCACCTGCATAGAAAAATCAGGTAGAACTAGGCAAGGAAGGGGAAAACTGAAATAAGTCTTCCTACTTCTTCCTCTTTGTGCTGGGAGGTCTCAATGGCAAGATGAAGCTAATTCATTTTGGATCCTCTTAAATGGTCAAATTTTGAGCTAGTTTTAGTAAATATCAAGATTTTTATTTTTTTTTAAATCTCGAAACAGTGGTCAATTTCAATTAATTGCTTTATGTAGGAATCATTCATTGAAATGAAACGTGGTGCTCAGCACTTATTCCCTACAATGAAAGAGATGAATTGATTGGTCAGTTGAATGGTAGATCATTCTGTCTATCTATAGATCTCTCTCTCTCTGAAGTCCGGAGTCATAGAACCGTGAAATCATTTAGACTGGAAAAGACTTAAGATCAATGAGTCCAACTGCAAACATAACACTGCCAAGTCACCGCTAAACCGTGTCCCTAAGCATCACATCTACACCTTTTTTAAATACCTCCAGGGATGGCGATTCAACCACTTCCCTGGGCAGCCTATTCCAGTTCTTGACAACCCTTTCCATGAAACTTTTTTCCTATTATCCACTCGAAGCCTCCCCTCATGCAACTTGAGGCCATTTCCTTTTGTCCTATTGCTTGTTACCTGGGAGAAGAGACTGATCCCCGCCTCGCTAAAGCCTTCTTTCAGGTAGTTGTAGAGAGTGATACGGTCTCCTCTGACCTTCCTTTTCTCCAAACTAAACAACTCCAGTTCCCTCAGCCACTCATTGGAAGACTTGGGCTCCAGACCCTTCACCAGCTTCGTTGCCCTTCTTTGGACACGCGTCAGCCCCTCAATGTCCTTCTTGTAGTGAGGGCCCCAAAGCTGAACCCAATATTCATGGTGCAGCCTCACTGGTGCAGAGTACAGGGAGATGATCACTTCCCAAGTTCTACTGGCCACACTATTTCTGATCCAGGCCAGGATGCTGTTGGCCTTCTTGGCCACCTGAACACACTACTGGCTCAGGGTCAGGGGATACAACTATTAAGAGGAATCATACAGGTTTTGTGTTGCTACCAGATACTCTTCTGATAAAAATGTGAATTCAGTAGAAACATAAAAATAAAACCCAAGTGTCTTGAAGTACCTTAATTTCCAGCTTTTGAATGTCAGATTTGGAAAGAGGGAAGGAGAAAACAGGGGAAGGATGTTCATTATTTTCAAGCTCACATCATAATGAGCTTGAAATCTTCCTTTATAGATGTAAGACCTGCTTGACATTCTGTTATTATTAAAAATTTTGTAGCTGAAGAAACTGTTACCTAGGGAAATTTACATATGTAAATTAGCATAGGGTGAATATGTCATTACTGGAGTTTTCGCCTTTCATTGATAGTTACTTGCTGTAACAGTGATATCTGTGTAAAAAAATTGCACAATTTCCAGTGCTGTTCTCATTTTATCAAGGTTTATTAATTTAATAACTGATCACTCTTGATTCCCATGATACTTTGGTTATATGGAGCTGGCTGGTTCCTGTAAACTATTAAGCCTATTATTTTAATTTTATGTAGAGATCCTATTGAACCTATCTGAGGAGTAAATTAAATATCAGGTTGATATTTGGTATTTAGTGTTTGGGGAAGATTATGTAGCTCTGACATATAAATCAGTTTGTAAAAATTTAGCACAGAAATTAGATTAATTGAAATGGCTTTGAATTTCATTTTATTACCTGTTTCAACAATACATAAATCAGTTTCACAATGTCTTATGCAGTCATATTTTTTATTAGTAATCACATATATTTATACATAGGTTGTTTTTTGATCTTTTTTGCTGTTTTGTTTTGGTTTTGAATTTTTATTTGTAGTGACTTGTGTAAGAATGGCTGTTCCTCTGCAGTCTTACCAGAGTTTAAACCCAAGGCAGTATAGGTAAGGTAAAACAAGTAGACAATCTTGGGTAGAAAGTTGATCTAAGTTGAGAATCGTCTCTCTTCCAAGCTGTAAATAAGTCCTGTCTTGTTATATGTGTTCCTCCAAAGAGTAAAGCATTCTCAGCCAGGATTTTCTCATCGCTGTAAAACCACCTGAGGACATACAAGGGACAACGTTGATAAGCATCTTACGGAGAAGACTATGAAGTGAAATTTGAAGGAGGCAGGCTTGAATAGTTGTTTCAGGAGCCAACCAACATTTGAACAAGCATTTCTAGTGAATTTATCTCACTGGCCATCAAAAACCCCTCATAAGCAAATTCACCATTGTGCTATACGAACTTTACAGTTGAGGAAGAACGTGGAGGTATCCTACACTGTCCTCATGTAAGGCAAATGTGTGTATACTGAAGCAATAGGGACATTCTCAAAGGATTTGTGGCATTGCTGTATGCCACATGCAATTCCTTCTAAAAATGAACTTTCTTAGGGTATAATTTCTTCCTGAGAACAACGAATTCAGTGTGCACGCAGGGCAAATTCAAATCATTGCCCAATGAATTGAGTGAGATTACCAGCTGAATATATAACAGTTGTTACCACATGTGAATATATATTGCTAAATGCTTCTGTGGTCAAGGTCCTTCAGTTTCACAATGTTTTTGTATGAGAATATTATAATAATGACACAAAAAATGTGATAAATTGAGTTAAATCCTGCCCTCTCATTGAAAGAAAAAGCAAAGTTTTGAAAACGAGATAACTGGTCTTAACCAGCTAGGGAATAGGATCGGCATGGGAGAAGATGACTTCCTTCCAGATCCCATGACACTGAAAGGCTACATTAGTTTCACATTGAAGCCATTTGAGTCAATTGCATTTCCAGACTTAAACATCCCATGGAATTGCCTTGTCATTGTGACAACCGAGAGAAAATAGGATAGGAAAAGGGAGGAAATTGCAAAGCTGAGAGGAAATTAGATCAACTTTGCTTGTCAGAACTATAACTCGTTGCACCCTGGATCAATTACCGACGTTAACTGAGGTTGCTTCTCAACAGTTTAAGTCAGATTTTTTGGAGGTGAAGCAGGAGTTGGAAACCAGAGCTCCAGAGACTGATCTATCCCCTAGACTAGCAAGTAGGTCTTTTTCCCTATAGCATTCTTCAGTGAGTACTGGATTAAGAAAAAAAAAAAAAATCTTTTAGGAGGGGAACTAAGAGAATTATGCCTCAGCATAGATAATAATCAGGGGATCAGCTCACAGCTCTGAAAGATGAG
This sequence comes from Baryphthengus martii, assembly GCA_013396935.1. NCBI lineage: Eukaryota > Metazoa > Chordata > Aves > Coraciiformes > Momotidae > Baryphthengus > Baryphthengus martii. Next base: position 83,810 of record VWZK01010839.1, on the reverse strand, counting down.
AGATATATTCAATAGAAAATGCCAGTTTTGAATATCAGTCTTTCTTACATCTGGTTCAGTGTTGTATGAGCTTGACTACTGGCTATTAAAGATTTCTTCCTGCGTGGGGTTTTTGAGCTAATCAGAGGATGCCTGTCATATATGTCTTCAGGGCTAAGCTTCTTGGAAGTACCCAGTAAATCTAAATATATCTTTATTGAAAAAGTCTTTTTCCAAATACATTATAAGTCTGGTGCTAAATTGCTTAGGCTTATCAAGACTTAGTTAATATAAGCATAGTAATCATTAGAAATGTAGACTACTGGGAAGGAGTATCATAAAGTTATGTGACGAGTGGGAGTTGCAAGCATTACTTTTATCTAAATATGAACTTAGCTGCTTTAAAAGGTGCTTAGACCATTCTGTCCATCTAATCTTTTCTTATAGCTGCACTGGCAGCAGTAAGACAGTTACACAACAGTTACTCAAGATAACTATCCCTAATTTCAGGAGATGTGTAGTGAAGGAATGTAGCCACTTCTTTTTTGTTTTCTGTTGGAAAACTATTCTCAAGCATTGTTATGACATCCTTAAATTCAGTACCTGTTTAAAAATTATTTTGAAAACAACTGGAGAGGTTGGGTTTTTTATGTTTTTGAATTGATTTCGTTTACATAGACTTTCTTGAGAATAAGTTGTAGTTATTTTAATTATGAAGAATTATCTAGTATTTCTTTTATGGATATTGATGAAAACAACTTTTAAGTCAAATGTACAAATAGTCCCTTTGGAAGGGAATAGAGTATTATTTAATCAGACACAAAAAAACCGCCATGTCATTTTTATGTCTCATGCAGATTAGCTAGCAAAGATTAAATTTCAGATATTTTCAATCATTAAGCATAATGTAAACAAACTCAAAGTAGCTCGGTAATCACAACTGTAAAAATGTCTATGAAATTTCTGTTTCTCTCATTATTTAATGAGAAAAGACGCAAACCTCCGTGGATAAGCAATACTTTGCATATTGTTTATTCTGTTCTGTGATATCTCTTTTCTCTGGGAACAGAGATGTCAAGCAAGGTGATGGTTTTTTGCTGTTTCTGAAATAAGTGAAGTCATCTTTAATCTTTGCCTAGGTTGTCATGGGCTACCATATAGGTTGTAATAAAAGCTAGTGTTTTCTTTATAACTCTGTTGCTATTGTGTATTTTCCAAAAGTTTAGCAGTGGCCTTATTCTGCTTCCTTTAGAACTAAGTCAGTCCAGATTAAGAACACCAGAAGATTAGGTATTTCCTTCTCAGTTGCCTTCCTGTTGTTCTCCAGTGAGCAGGGTCAAAACTGATTCTGAAAAAAAATTATAAGAAAGTTTAAAAATGTTTTCAGAAAGCACTTAGGGTAGCAGAACGTATTGGCAGATTTTCACTGGACATCATATAAATAGTCTCCTGCAATCAGAACTATACTCTTGGCTATTACTTCTATCACAGAAAATAATAAAATGAAATGGCATAAGATGTCAGACAAAGTAAATGACAGATCACAGCTGAGGATCTTTAATCTGATGAAATAGCTGCCCGAACTGATGGGAAGAAAATTATGTATCTGCTATTCATTTTCAAACAGGAAATAATGCTATAGTGGTGCCAGTCATACATTAGCTTGCCGTCTTGCCACTGTCAATATTTGCTTAAGTAGATTTTATTAGGGGCCACTGAAGATTTCAGATAGTTTTATTTGAGTGAGGTCCAGATAATACAGAGAATGTGAAGGAAATTAATTGGTAAATATACTGCCTCGTGGGAGTTAAAAGCAGCAATTAAAACAAAGTCCTTCTTAGTGGAACTAAGGACATGGAGTCTTTCAACTCCAGAGACCTGTAGCTACAAGATTTCTATTTGGCTTTGAGCTTTCATTCATATTTAGGTTGATGGGGTTTTTTAAGACTCATTTTACAGCATTCTTTAAGTTATCACATTCTGTGTTGTTTGTCATATAACCAGGAGGCCGTTGAGGTTCAGGGCTTCCCATTAAAAAGGTAAGAGAACTCTTTATTTTAAAATAAATAAATAAATAAAATATATAAATGAAGAAAACAGGAAAACTCTTATTAAGGAAACAGAAGGACTGTAAGAACTGACACAGCTGGCCTTACTAGATTAGTCATGAAATAAACTTGAAAATTCCCTTCTCCATTCCCAGTTTTCTGAAGTTATTTAAAGTATGTGTTGTTCTTCCATCTTCTATTTCAAAGATGGCTGGATTTCAGTGGCAGTTTGAATAATACTGTTCTGCTTGCTTCCGTTAAATTACTTGCCAATCCTCTGATATGATTATATACTAGTTTCAGTAGGACTGTTCAGATATATCTGTTTAACAGATTTCATTCTTTGCTCATGTTGCTAATATATTTTCTTTTTTTATATGCTATACACCTTTTTTTTTTTTTGTCATATCTCTTGCAGTCACTATGACACTTCCTAAAACCACTTACGAATGAAAAGTGTGGAGTGATGTTGCAAACTTATAAAAATGACAAAAAAAAACAAATCAACAAAAATTGCTAAAGCTTTAAATATTTGTAAGAAGGCCAACTCTGCAATTGAGTGAAGAGAATAGAAGACTAAAACGTTTGCTAATGGACCTTTAAACTCTCTTGTGAGATAAAAAAAAAGTCATAATAATAACACATGAGCAGTTAACGGGTATTAAACATGGCCTAAAAAGCTTAGGCACACAAGATAAAAGGAGCAGTTACTCAAGTTGCCTGAAATAATTTCTTGCCTGTGGTAACAGCATCACTCTTCTGATGTCTTAGCCTTGAGACCTGGCACATGCCAATAAGATTCAAGACTGAGCTTTTCTCAAGTTTAGGTTTTCTCCCAGCCTCTTTTACTCTGCCGTTCCCTGTCATTTACTGCTGGTTTGATGCATTTTGTTATCTGCTCCTCAGTGGGGACACAAACACGGGACAGTTTGGATATTTAAATTCCTTCTAGCTCTAATCATTTCACCTTGTCAGGAAAGAGAGCAGAAATGATAATTTAAAAAAAAAAAAAAATTAAATCTTGAGACTATGAGCCAGTGTCAACTCTTACTTGTTTCACCTAGTTTTTGTTGTTTTTCTCCCTCCCTTGGTTCTTCTTCCCCCAGATTGCAGGTTGCTTATACTGAAGAAATAGTCATGGTTTGAATGATACCCCTCTGCATCTCTCCAGGTGCTCACCCAACAGTACTCATTCTTCCTTGTTGTCTTAATAATACTAGTAATAATAATGGCATTAAACCAGAGTGAGGCACATGATGTTAGTCTTTGATGGCTGATAGCCTCCATGTGATCATCCAGAGATCTTACTAGCGTATTTCAATTAGCATGTCAAACATAAATTTGAAATATTGCCAAGGCAGAGACAGGGAAAATGCAAAACCAAAGCTTTCTTCCTTAGATGAGATTAGATTGAGACGATAATGAAACTGCCAAAGCAATCTGAATGCTGTAGCCAGAAGAGGTGATGCCCTTCCTGGATGACTGGTTTTCTATTGGTGGCCTGTCATAATTTATAAAACATAATCCATAGAGCAGTGTGAACAAAAGAATGTCTGGAGGGGCCAATGCAGATAAGAGAACCCAGGAAGACCTCTGCTAAGCATGAATACTGTCATAAGGTCGTTTAACACCACTGGGGTTTGATCTACTCTCTTAAATTCTTTCAAAACTTGACCCAAGTCTGATCTATTTGGGGGAAAAACAGGAGACTAAAGGGGTTGTACTACCAACAACAATGGTTTAGGATTTTTATTTATTACTGAGAATGCCACATCTTCTGCACAGCCATAGAACAACTACGATTATTTTCTGCAAAAATAGGAGTGTACACAAGAGTCTGTTTGAGATTTTTGTGGGTTTTATTCCTGTTCATGTGTATTATTTTATTCATGTGCATTAGCACTCTTCTGTTTTGGGGATTTTGTCATTTTAGGGGGAAGTGGATTAAGTAGAGAGAGGTGTTCTCTCCTTTTCAGATGCACACATGATAGAACTTAAAATAATTACTATGAGAGAAGACCTTCCTTCAGAAACATTTGGTCATATTAATGATTTGACTTTTTTTTTAAATGAGTAGCAAAGCACTGTAAGAAAAAAACCACAACCAACCAACGTTAGGTTGTTGCTTAAATCCACTGTAAATTCTCTCCAATGCTAGAGAAATTTTTGTGGTGTCAGCTGAAATCAGTGAGGCTGAAAGCCAATTTCTCTTATGCTCAGCTACAGTATCACTAACCTGGCCAGCTCAAGTTACACATCTTGTCCACATAGGAGTCATATTTTCTGTCGATGTACATACTTAGTTTTTATCTAGTTGTCAGAGAAATACATTGCCTGTTAGACAACAAATAATCAATGATCTGACTGTTGCGTTCCTTTCTGGGAGAAGTCAGCTTGTGGGAGGAGAGGATTTTGTTATTATCTTTTGCGTCTGTTAATTTTATATTTTATATATTTCAGAACTTCTGCTCCACAAAGGGAATCTAACACCTGATTGGCTGAGCATTTATGGTCCAATTCATATCATGTAATGTAGCAAAATGTTGAAAGATGAGTTAATATACAATGGGTCTTAGGGTTAGAACTATATTAAAACTATAACTTATCTTTATTGTCAGGAATCTGCCCACGAAATATTCTTAAGCCAAGGAACAAGGACCTTTTACTTCAGATAATCTAAGCTTATATTTATTTATTTATTGGCATTTTTATAAATGAAGCTCTCTAATGACCTTTAAAAATATGGCATAAATAGTTCTCAATGTGGACATCCGAATGCTAGTAATGAATATTATACACGTATCAGAGAAGCTGTCATCAAGCACCAGCTGAATTTAGAATAAAATATTGATGTTCTGTACCTTAGTCTGATAATAATAGACCGTGGCATCTTAGACAGATCCCTTCATTATTTGTACTTTGTTACCACAGCAAACCTTTGCCTATGGTCTCTAATTAGAGAGGATTTCTGGGACCAAGAGTGGTCAATTACTTCCTTTGTACAGGACCTAATAAACCCAAAGCTATAAGAAAGCACCAACTAAGACTGGATATAATTTGGAAAAGTATCGCAGTACAAACGAGATGTACGTTTTGGCCCTGCTTAGGCATGTATGCACTACATGTATATTTTATCTTGGTCGTTCTCAAAAGTTTATGAGAAAGCCTGTCTGCTTTTTCAGTTTGACTCAGCAGAATGATTTACAGCTGCTGAATGAAATAGCCAACTCTCTTTTAGAGTTTTTTGAATGCAGCTAGACATTGAGAAGGTAGGTGTCTACTGTACATTTCCTTATCTAATTGCTTTCCAGATAAAATCTGGTTAATTGAAATATTCTAAGGTAAGAGCTTGACACCTGGAAACTGAGAGTCATCTAAGAAACAGGAAGAGAACAAAAAAGGCTACAGTTGTACAGAGGCACATAGGAAAAAATTCAGCATAGCCCTATATAAGTTAATCCTCCACCCATCAACTTTCAGCTGGGTATCTTTTGCATTTTGGAGCAATTCCAGGATGTTTGTGTGATCGTATGAAAGTTTCTAAAAGGATTCTGAAGGTTTCTAAAAGGCTATTCTGTGGAATATCCATTATGGTCAACTTGAATCTACTGTATTAAATGAAATAAATACTAACCCTCTTTGTATTCCTATTTTCTTAGAAATTCAAGCTCACAGTGGCACATCAGGAATTAACATTGAAAACAACATTAATGAAAGCAACCCAAGTAGTTTAGAGAAGTTGTTCATCTTCAATATGCATTTGGAATACAGGTCTTCCTTCCACACGGAAGAGCTCAAAGGAATCATCAATCAGTGCCAGTGTCACAGAAGTGTGGAATTGAACATAATTTTTTTTAAATGGTCATCCTAATTTGAATTATATTTCTCAATGCTTTTTTTTTAATTATTATTATTTCAAAGAAAGTGACAAATGGGATGTAATGCTCTTTCTCATAGGGTTTTAGAAACGTTTGCACAAGAGAAACTACGGACTCATTCTCTTTCCAAGTCACATTTGATTCTTCTTTGCATACAAATATATATGGGAAATAAACTGATTGCATCCTTTTTCTTTGTATTTTCCATTTAGTTCAACCACAATGAGTAGCAAAGGCTTCAAAATGCTGTGTCATAAGGAAATGCTGAACTCTGGAAGATTTTTTGGCTTTTCTACAACTGTTTTGAGGACAAGTATGAAGAGCAGAGAGGTTAGTGACACCAGAACACAAGTCAATTCAGTTATAATGTTCTCTTTTCACATTAACACAGTCAAGACTTTACAGGGGGATTTTTACTCAGTCATTTCTCTTTTCTATGCATCAGACAGTTGAATGACAGCATTTTAGACATGTGACAAGATGGCATGTGGTGTTGCCAGTGTCATGATACCACAGAAGTAGTCCACGGTGTCTTGTCATTTCTTCCACAAGGCTGTGTAGTAACAGGAGATGAAGAAAAACTAAAACAGTGATTTTAATTTGGTTCTGAAAAGGCAAGCTTGTAAGTTGGAGAAAACTATTTAAATTCAGAAGAAAAGATGAGAAAAGCACTTTTTTTTTTCATTAAGAGTGCAGCCAAAGCTACACTGGGGATAGCTGATAAATCTTCATATTTATTTTACTGGCGGTATGAACTAATCTGTCTGTTCATACAGAGAGTTATCTGTATAGTACGTACATATGCATGCATGAACATGCACACCATTATTGTCTATTTCTATCTCTTCTTGTAGAGTGGACTGGCATTGCAGAAATTTGTTCTATGAAATGTTAAGGATGGTAAAAATGACTGCAACAAACTACTGTGTCATCTCAGTATTTGCAAATTGTCTTTTTAGTATGTTCTTCATGGTATTTAACTTATCCATTACCCAATACCCAGCCTTCAAGTCTCACCTCTGTACTGATTGAGGTGCTTGTTTCAGCACACATTTCAGTTTCTGAAAAACCTGTCCAGCTGAAAATTTCTCTCTTGGGGTTGTAAGTTTTCCAGTGACTATTTGATCTACTCATTTGTATTTTAAAAAAAATTCTGAAAATCCTACTTTGTGATGGCCTCTTTTTGCTGGATGTGCTATGAATGATGTTTCTAATCACAAAAAGCAAAGTAAGTCTGAATTGCAAGGTATTTTCCATCTCTAAGCTTTCATCGGCAGATCTGTTAAGTTCCCTCTGTTTATCTTAAGAGCTCAGAGAGGAACATGTGCTTCTCATTTACAGTAACATATAGTAGTAAGAGGATGCTCATTTCTACAGTGAAAAGGCAAAATAACAAGCATTCAAAATGGGGACGCTGAAACTTCCAATCAGTCACAGAGAGGAAAAGATGCAACAGAGGATTTAGAATTGAATCCATTGATTAGACACAAGGCAAAAGAACTGGATTCTGCTCGTTAGGAAATGTTGTCTCTTTAATCTCTCTTGCTATCAGGATGCTGAGGAGGCTGCAGAAAGCCCAGGTGTGCTTTAATTCCCAGCCTCCTCAGGGAAATGCTCTCAATGTGTTTATTAAACTGTGTAGGTAACAGCATTTGATAAGCTGTTTTCAAACATTAAAGATGTTTGCTTATCTGAGAGTGAAAGGGGGAGATGCAAGTAGTCCCTGCTCTCCTTTTGATGTCTTTATGGAAGGAAATTATTTCTGGCAGCGGTTCGAACAGGGACACTGCTGAATAGTGCCACTGCTCACCAAACCCAGATTGGCCTGTATGGGCTGCGGTCGCTGCACTCTCACAGTCCTGAAATGTTGTTGCAATAGTTAGGAACAAATTTGATTTCACAGGAGGCACAGGAAGAGGTAAGCTGACTATGTTTTTTTACTCCAAACACTTTTACTTGCAGCCTTTGATCTCTGTGGATTTCCAATAAGGTGCTACTTAGGCTTTTTGGTTTTATTGCGCACTGTTCACGTGCTGTGAGCACAGGCCTGCTAGGAGTTGAGATCAGCAGCTGAGGCATCTATTTCTTTCCTATAAATTAACAAACAGCTATTTGTTTATATCAACTTCTAGCTGCCACCATCTGGACTGACTTGAGATCAGGGCCATAATGAAGGTTACTTATCCTATAGTGACATTTTCGAGTGATTCAGGATAAGGAAGAGGTCAGAACAGGAAAGTTCAAAAATTGTCAGATGTTGTGCAGTAAGTGTATAGTAACATAACACCATTCATTTGTGATAATGGCATTAATGTGGGGATTCTCTACTTGAGCTGAGTCTTAGTCCTGTGTGTGAACTAAATTTGCCACTGGGATAAGCTGTCACAGCTGCACCGAGATCACTGGAGCTTTAGAAGTTGGAAGCAAAAGTGAATCCACTTCTTTTCTTTGCTGACTTTGGTTCTTAGGTCATAGCATACACTTTCTAAAACCAGTAACATGTGACACACTAAGCATGTTAATGGCCACAGTTTGGTTGGAGTTCCCATGCATATGGTTGGCTAATTAGTCACCCAGCAATATATGGACATGTGAACACCACAGGCACGCCAGGACTAGCTGAGCTGTGCAGATCTGTTTGCCCCAGTATCTGCGTCAAAATTCCTGTGATGTTCATCTACCCAAACTTCTGAGATAAGAGATTCGGTAAAAGAGGGAAGCTTATTTGCACAGCTGAAGGTACGTGCTTTGCCTGGATCAACAACTCTTCTGTTTGTCCCCTGAGCACTAAAGAAAAGCTTTCTACACAGTTTAAAACAGTTTCAAGAAGAAAATCAGATTTTTTTTTCTTACCCCTTCATTTCACATGTATCAGACTGATTTAAACAAGGTGCATTCCTGCATCTTTCACAGTTATGTAGGTTTTTTTTATTTATGTTTTGTAATTGCTGTCTCAAATGGATTTCTGTGCAGGATAGCTAGTATTTGACACGAATGGGATTTGACAGGTTGAAATACAAACTGAAAAGTTTGTAAGATCAAATTGCCCATCTGTTGTGTTTTACATACTGGACAGCGTACCCAGCCCTCATATGGAAGTGTACCAGGGACAAGTATTAATTCTGCCACTGCCCTGGGGAGGACATCTGCAGAGAAGTGCAGAAAGTTCCTTACCTGTTGTTTTCCCACAAATTGAAAAATATCTTCTTCATAATTTGGAAGAAATTCCATAAGAACAGTAGTAGGAATAAAAACGATTTACAAGTCCTCTTACAGTCACTTTACTGTGACACAAAAGGTTTCCATGGTGTTTAATTAATACAAAGATTGAAACTCCACATTCTTTTTGTACTTGCGTTAAATGCAAGCTTGTGTATATTTCTGTAACACTTGATTTTTAGTTGAACATCATAAGGAAGATATTCTCAGAAATCCATGAAAGCCTCAGTCTACATACACTCCACATGTTTGGTCATACTGGATACTTCTAAACTGAAGATTATTCTTTTGGCAAGAGAAATATTGTGCCTGACAATAAATAATATTTCTTGCTTTCTTGAAAATTATCTTATTGTCTATCTTCTTGGTGACTGAATATTCCTGAAGAACTATACAGTCATAGAATCGTAGAATCATAGAATGGCTTGAGTTGGAAGGAACTTTAAAGATCATCTAGTTCCAACCCCCCTGCTGTGGGCAGGGACACCTCCCATGAGATCAGGTTGCTCAGAGCCTCATCCAACCTGGGCTTAAACACTTCCAGTCATATGTCATGTATTATTTGAATTGTGATATATGACTTTCTCATATCATATGTATTTATCATATTTGACTTTAACTATTTAAAAATAAAGTCTCTTGCTTAAACAAATCAAGGTTCAGATTCATTTTAGTGAAGATAGCTAGCAGTTGCACTGGATGAAATAATTTGTAGATTATCTATTGCTCTATTAGCTCTGGTTCTATACTTAGTAACTTGAAATCCAGTTGAATTAGTAGGAAGGGTCCCTCAAAGCTGTTGTGGGTTAACTCTGGTAGGCAGCTCACCCCAACATAGCATCTGTCTCACTCCTGCCATTTGGATGGGGGAGAGAATCAGAAGAGTAAAAGTGAGGAAACCCCTGGGTTGAGATAAAGACAGCTTTAATACGTAAAGCAAAAGCTGTGTGTGCAAGCAAAGCAGAACAAGGAGTTAATACACCACTTCCCATTGGCGGGCAGGTGTTCAGCCATCCCCAGGAGATCAGGAGAAATAATAATCCAGACTTTACACAAGGTTCAGAGACATGTAGGAGAAGAAAAAAAACAAAACCCACCAGAACCATTAATTGAGAATAATCTTTCCCTTAAATAAGATTTATCGGTGTACTTCATTTAACCTTGGATTAACACATCTATTCACAATACACTGTACAGATACATTTGTGGTATTGTAATGCAAATGTAGATCCTCCAGTTTCATTTTCCAGCTACTTTTCATTTGGCTACAGCTAGATTTGTGGTGCGGGCACTTTGTGATGTGCCTTGGTTCTTAGAGCCATGAATAATTCAAATTATTCGGGCTCTATGTGCAGATTTCCCTCAAGTCAATGTAGTTCCGCTAGGCAAATCAACTGATGGGAAACGTGGCAGCTTCCAATATGGGGAAACACATTCAGATCCTGCACTAGCTGAGAAGTCCCCACAATGTCAGCGTTCTGCCTTACACTTACTTGACTGCCCCCTCTAAGAGAAAACAATATGAATGAAGAAGAAAACAGTGCTTCCTAGTGCTTGAGAGTGTTCATTCTCCCTTATTAATAGTAAAGCAGAAGGGATTTTCAGTTATCAGTTACGATTTGAGTCACACTTTTGCAAGGATTACGTGGCACAAAATTGTGCATTTTTTTTTTAGCATTTCTTATTTGAATACATCCCACGGTTTGCTTTGCATGGAAGTGCCACTTTTTGTGGCAGCAAAGGTTGCACAGAATAAATTAGAAGATTTGGAAGAGCTGTTTGAAAGAGCTTTTATTTGGTGTTTACTTTTAACTTTCATGTTTATATCATAGTAAAATGAACTTACTGGTCTTTGCTCTAGTTTATTCTCCCACATAAACCACTGAAACATTTTTCTGTGGAAGGTTTGCAAGATACTAATGCAACCAAAAATAAACACTATATGGAAGTGAAAATAGAAAAAAAAAAACAACCAACCTCAGCTTTTCATTGTCTAAAATACTGTCCCTATAAAATAAATCTTTGATACCAACTCATTAACTTGAGCAGCAGTTTTCAATCAGTTGTCCTTGTCTGTAAGGCCAGCCCACTCTGGCTATACATAACAACCGTTCATCACCTCCTCCTGCTGATGGCTCCCTGACTCAGACACTGCCCAGTCAATTGCTCCCTCCTGGCATCTGTTAGTTTATGAGTCAAAAGTCCCTTTGTGATGGTATGATTATGCACAGAAAATTTCTCTCACAGAAGCTGCATCTATCATTTATCAACAAACCATTTCTTTTCATAGCAAGCTCTACAGAAAAAAAAAACCAACCCCCCAGAGAAATAGCTGGCAGAAGCATCCAGTATATTAAACTGGTGTCATTGGCCCCCCTCCCCTGAAATCTTCCTCAACAACATACTAAGCTGTATCATTTCACTTGTGAAGCAACTGTCTTGCACATACTTCTTACTGGGTTTTTTGTCGCTTTTTTTTTTTTTTCTCTTTTTTTTTTCCCCCCTTTTTTTTTCCTTTTTTTTTTTTTTTTTTTTTTTTTTTTGGTAAAGAAATGATTGTGGAATTTCACTGCTAGAACTATATTATAGTAGTAGGTGACAAATAAAAAACAAAGCATAATGAAACATTCCTAGTCTATCTGATAACTATAACATAGAATCATGGGAATTAACATCCCCTTTTTTTGTGCATCTTTTTTTAAACTTACAAATCTAAGAGAACAAAGAAACCCATGTTTGGTCTTCTATCGGCAGAGCTGTTGGCCAAGTGCTGCAGCAATATCATTAATGTCAGTGGTGAGAGAGTGTGTAGGTTCCTCAGGAGTCTTTTTCCACCTGGAGGAGGAATATTCTCTTGTAACAAGATACAATCCTGCAGCTTTGAGTTTTCCAGGGAACTGCAGGTGTTCTTACTTCCGTATTTCAGTATTTATATAAATCAATAATGCATTAATCTTTTTTTCGGATAAACATACTGCACTTTTCTTGTTTATTACTGTTAAGGGTAGATACTGCTGGCTTTGAGGTAGTGCTTTTTTTGAGTACTCAAAACATGAATTCTCATCTTTTAGACTCTTTCTCCCTCTTCCTCTGACCACTTGACATATTGATGGTAATTTTGTTGGTTTTGGCTGGGATAGAGTTAATTTCCTTCTTAGTAGCTGGTATGGGGCTGTGTTTTGGTTTTGTGACCCAAGAGATTTGGGAGGGGACACAGCCAGGACAGCTGACCAAAGGAGTATTCCTGGCCATACGACATCATGCTCAGCATATAGAGCGGGGCCGGGGGGGAGAAGAAGAAAGGTGGGGAGCGTTCAGAGTGGTGGCATTTGTCTTCCCAAGTAACTGCTATGTATGATGGAGCTCTGCTTTCCTGCTGATGTCTGAACATCTGCCTGCCAATGGGAAGTGGTGAATGAATTCCTTGTTTTGCTTTGCTTGTAAGCATGACTTTTGCTTTACCTACTCAACTGTCTTTATCTCGACCCATGGGTTTTCTCACTTGTACCCTTCGGATTCTCTCGTGTCCCACTGAGGAGGAGTGAACGAGTGGCTGTGTGGTGCTTAGTTGCTGGATGGGGTTAAAACATGACAGTGATCTTGTGTTGCATCTTTTTGGTACCACAGATTTATGCTATAGCCTTTATGGTCATTATCTTCTAAATTTGTACGACAATTTCTTTTGTGTTTCTACAGCATCTGTGTTGTTAGCCCATATTCTCCAGCTATTTCAGTAAGAATGCATGTTCTTTTCAAGCCTTTTAAAAATTAACTAGGATTTTCTTGCCAAGTCTGTTTCTGTTCTGATTTTATTCTTTTCTCTAAGGTTTCTTCTCCAATATTAGAAATAGGCATTTTGCCATTCATAACTATATTCAAATTATGTCTAATGAAAGATCCTTCCCAATTAAAATGTCAACAGAACATAAGAACTCCCTTGACTTTCCATTATGGAGACAGTTAATGTCATTAAGTTTAATGCTCTTCCACACAATTCATTGCTCTTTCAAACACTCTATCATTACGTTTAGCTGAGCATTTTCTAGGTACTTAAGGAGCTTTATGTGGAACCAAACCAAGCCAACAACAAAAACGCATCAGTTGGATAGAACAAAGGCCTCACTGATCAAATTTCCATCTTTCTTTTCTTTCCAGTTACAGGCAGCTTTATTGTTACAAGGAATGTTTCTCTCTGACACTATCTACACTAATGACCTTTTCACTGAGGTTATTTTCTCATGTTTTTGTAGTATTTATGGAAATGCTGGCTAATAACACCTGGATGCTCCAGGTAGAGTACAGAGATAGAGAAATCCATCTTTTCTTGCTGATGTTTGTGGATTTACCGCTCTCTCTTCTAGAGTTATTTGAGCCCTGTACCTCAGAAAGTGTTCTGGATTGTAAATCAATTATTTAATTTTTTTTAAGAATTGATGCTTCCTTGTTGCAATAAGACAAAGCAATTCACCTTGGATATGTTGACACCATTCCACTTTAAAAGACACTAGTGAGCTTTTATTCATAAATATTTATAAACAGAAGTGGACTTCTTAGAAGTCAAGACTTTTTAGACCTGCAAATGATTATTATGCCATACACATATAATCTTGTATCTGATTACAGGAGTATGTAACCACCTGGCATGGAATTTCCAAGGGTGAGAAGATCTAATGATAAGTGAAAAAAATTTGCATTTCCCCACTGCACAGCTGTTCAAATCCCTAAAGACCTTACTTTCCCCCAGTCTATTTTAATCCAGTTTTCACCTGAATTTTTCCATTCCCAGGAAGAGGAGGCCAGATGGTGGATAGATGCCCAAGACACTTCGAGTTCTGTCATGTAATTAGAGATGTTTTCAAGGCATATTTTAAAAGATTCTTTGCAGCAGCATAAAGCAAAATGTAACCATGTTTAACATTTACTTAGAAACTAATGAAGTTTTAAGGCTTCTTCAGAAAGTTACGTAACTTCACCCTTTTAAGATATCAAAATAAATTTGAAACTGAACTTGTTCTCTCCTGCAGAAACAAAGGTAGTTTATTAAAAGGCCATAATGATTCAAATTCATACACATATACCATATATGTTTTGAATTATTTTTATTCCATTCATCTTTTGCTAAGTGTTTTGAGAGTCTTTAGGGTTCTTTAAATCTCTTTCCTTTACCAGTTGTGATCACTTAGCTGATACAAAGAAGCTGATGGATGAGAGCATGGCAATTCTTACTCATTTTCCATTTTCTATGCTTCTATGAAATGGCTATAAGGACCCACTATTGCATATTATATCTTTTAATATTGTGAAGTGTGCAAGGAATTAAGCTAGAACAAGCATCCTCCACAGCAGGTAACACACTGATGAAAGCCAATGTCAGTCTGTCTACAGGTAGTTAAAAACCAAAGTTTAGAACACAGATTTTAAATAAATAAAAAATGTAAATCAGCCCATGAGATCAGAATACCAATTCTATTCCACTGGGTAGGAACTACTTTTTCAGTGGCTGAATGTATCTTTGAAATGCAATTCACTACCATGTCAGAATGAGAATAGAAGTGGAGCATGATAACACTGAACAAGCTAGGAAGAAAATGCCATAGTGGTAGTAGTGGCACTTAAGAATGACTGAGAAGTTGCTGAGCTCTGTGCTATCACCACCATCATCATCATTATCATCATCATCTTCTTCATCATCATCATCTGTTACTACTTGAAAGGACCAATTAAATGATCCTTCACACAACAAAGTGGTAGCGGTGTTAGAAGAGGGAGATTTGTCCAGTTTGAAGGGATTTGCAGGAGGCAGCTCTGACCTTTTGCAGATTGTTCTACAGGCTTTTTTTAAATGCTACTTTCCTTAGTTTAATCCCACAACTCCGTTGTATGTCCTGTCAATAGGACTTTTCTACAACTCTATTATATCAGTCTGTACCAATCACTTAGTATCCTATCAGTCAGTTCTTCCCCGCCTGTACTGCTCATGCATTCCAGATTCCAACAAGGACCTAAAACAGACAAATAGGATATATCAATCAGTCACTTTGATAGCTTATTTATGTTTGCATGTTCAGCCTTCTGGAATCACTGAGTTTAGCTGGCTATTAAAGTAGCACATTAAATCCTGGCAGTTACTGAGCTGTGCAGTAGTTGACACAGACACAGAAGATTCATACTGTGGAGAATGGTTAGTGGAATTTCCTAATGTGAAAAATCAGAGCAGGCTTTTCCTGAATGCAAGAGCAGCCTGGACTTCTTTCACCTGTATTATGGATGACTTTTTATTAACTTTGCTAACCCAGTTAAATCTTTTTATGAATCAAATGTTTATTAATGCTCAGATGTTGTTACCAGATTTACGAATATTTAAGACAAATCTCGTCAGTTTTAAATCTCTAGAACTGATTATGGGACAGAAAATATTTTAGTTCTTGTATATCTCACTTTGATTGTTAGGAAACCATATATTCTAGTTGTATGAATTAGTTGTGTTGCAATATTAAACTGTGCAGTTGTCTGGATACATTTTTGTGGATGAAGAGATGTATAATCAGGTTTAGCAAGACAGGAATTAAGACAGGACTGAAAAGTGAATTCTGAGGGTAATGATAATGATAACTACATGATTCCCTGAAAAAAATCAACCAAACTTTTTTTTTTTTTAATTACAAACATGATATTAAAAATATCTGGATTTGAAATTCAAAAAATGCTTTCAACAACACTTGCTGTTTAGCACTTGACAAAATTACTAGAAAACGAAGAGAAGATGAAAAAGTTATAAATGTTGAGGGAATAGAGATAAGATATGAAAGATGGAAAACATCAACAAGAAATATTAAATTCATACCATTCTGAAACAGTGATCACTTTTTAAAACATCCCTGATTCTCATGTATGAGAACTATGTCAATATTTCTTTATTTTTCATGAATTGTTTCTCTTTTTTGAAGTGCAAACCTCTCATTTTGTGTTTTGATTTGGTGTTTGTTTTGTTTTGTTTTTTTTATTGGTTGGTTTGTTTGTGCGTTTCTTTTTCCATGAAGGCTTTGAGTTGATTTTAAACAAGATTTTAAGTGTTGCGCTCTGTTTTGAAACATTAAGTCTTGAAAAGCAGGTTGTGGCAGGTCATTATAGAGTGGCTCTGCTCCATGGAGCAACGCTTATACTGTGACTAGCAGAGGTGGCACCGTTGGGGTTGAAGCCTTGCGTTGAGCTTAACAGCTGTGAGGGATTCGTTCAGCTCCTGAGATACTTGTGTGGGCCAGTGGGATAAGGAGATACATCGACACAGGAGTCTTTTAACAAGAATGAGAAAAAGAACTTGAAAGACTGAATCTGTAGAACGTGAAAAAAAGAAAATAGTGATGTCAATTAACAACATCTATCAGTGCTAGGAATAGAAAATTGATGATCTGTTCATGGACTACATAGGTAAGCTCATGTATAATAGAATCTGCAAAGCCAAAGATGTTAGAGGACAAAGATCTTATCTTCTACAGGTCTGTCAAAAGCTGGAAAAGAGCATGACTATTTCCCACATGACTAAATAAAAAAAGCCTTGAGCCACTAATGCTGTTCAGATTAATAATATTTTCATTAACAGTGGGAAATTAGTTTCGTTTGAATTCTCAACTCGATCCAAAAAGTGCAGTTTAGAATCATTTCTTTTGTGTATATGTCACGTGCTGATTTCAAAGGGAGAGAAACAAAGAGACCCAGACATGCAATATTCTTTAAATGTTTTTCATTTCTCTTTACCATCTCCTTTGGCCACAGATATTTAAATATATGGTTCTAGTCATTCTTATGTTTGTTCTTATCTGACGCTCCGTTATTCATCTATGGTATCACTTAGTGAGGTCAGTATCAAACACGTCATTTTAAGTGTAAGGGGTATTAAAGGCTGAAAACACTTTTAAACATTCTACACAGCATTTAATTGTGTATTATGAGGGGTTTTTGGTCTTTGGGCCATTCTGAAAGGATACAAAAGCCTTACAGTAGCCATTCCCAGTGAGCTTTCTCAGAGAACGAGCCCCTGAACAAGGTAAATGTCCAGAGTTCAAGAGATTAATTAGCAGTGATGACTTAAAGGTAGATCAGACAGTAAGTACTATACAGAAGATAATTAGGTACAAACTGGCTTAGGTGAGCTCATCAACTTCAAGAAGAGAGGAGTTGCCTTTGAAAGCCACTGAGTTGTGCTGATCATTAGCTAACAGAGAATTTTTAGGGACGTTCAACAGCTGAGTCTAGTTATGCCCAGTGCCTCCAAAAGCAGATTCCTTAAGAACTAAAACGAATAAAGGTCTGTTGAGTAGGAGGCAAAATGAGGGATGAGGAAGAGAACAACATGAAAGCAGAGTGGTTGCTTTGTTTCCTGTTGCTTACTGTTTACAGATCAAAAAGCTTCATAATGGGATGGTGGCCAGAAAACACAGTGGTCAGAGTTGTTTTGGTTGAACTAGAAAACAAACAGATAGTTCCCAAAATGCTGATCCTGATGGCCTATAAAAGGGCAATACCACAAATCTAAATTGAGCATAAGAATCTATTTAGGACTGTAAAAATCCTAAGCGTTTGGATAGGTGTGTGTAAGCTCGTATAAAATACCCAAGCAAGACCAAGGAAAATGTGAAGTAGTAAATGAGGTTGCAAAGCAATGTAAGGTGATGCCTCTCATCCAGAGAAGCCAATGTGTAAGACTTCCAGAGTAGTTGAAAAGGAAGACTATGCCCACATCAAGAATATTTATGGGAAGGAAGGTGTATTTAACTATAAAGCAACTGTCTAAAACAAGGCATTTAGGAGATTTCATTTTGGTTAAATAGCGTTTTTACAAAATTTTCAAACCCTTGTAATATTTTTCCACTTTCTGCACTTTCAGTATGTGTAAGTTTTGGTTTTTGTTGTGTATTGGTTTATTATTATTATTATTGGAATGTTTCTTTATAGTCAGTGATTCTACCTGGGCCTGTTTTTCCACTAATGGTAGTACACTCTTTCAAGTAACAGTTTTTGAAAGAGTTGAAACATTGCTCTTATTACAGACACATACTGAGAGCTTCACATTAGGCCTAAAGAAAGACACTTTTCAAAGCACAGTAATTATTTCATCAGTCTATACAGGTGCCTTTCAAGCAGTGTTCAGGCAACTATTTAATTCCTCATAGAATCATTGAATTGGAGTAAAATTTTTCCCATTCAAGAACTTTTGTCAATGTTAAGATTGACCAACATTATTACACCACCAGTTTCAAGAGCTAGTGCATCTTGAAAGGGGGGGAGAATCACGAAATAAGAGAATAACTTTGAAAAACAGGAAACTGAATTAATGGTATGAATTTGCTGGGTTTTACCAGTTTCTCTGAAATGAAGTAATTAGTAGGCTGTACAAATGGCTGCAGCTTTTTATAACATTGCATCACTTTAAGAGCAGGAAATATCAAACATGGGCTGAAATCAAATAAAATCATGAAGTGCTAGCTTCAGGGGAATCAGAGTAGCACTTTGAATTCTAAGAATTAAAAAATGTCCAAGAACCACAGGTTTTGGTTTCTGTTGTTTTTTAATCAGACCACCAGCCTACTAGTCAGAGCTCATATGGACTTTAGAGGACTCAACCTACAGTGAATGATAGACCGTGTTAAAAAGTAATTTCAAATCAAACTGTAGTATTACTACAGGCCTTGATAAAAGTATACCTTAATACAGGCATACCTTAATAAAGGCATTTCAAAAACTTAGAAGACAGGCAACATTCTGGAACAAATTCGTTTTCTCTTGCAGAAACGTCTGGTTTCTTGATTGAGATAATACATACTTTACTGATGTTCATTGATTTTATTGTAGCTGTGATCTTCACATTCTGAGTTAGCTTGCTGCTCTCAGAGCTACCGGCTCAGAGCAGGGAAGGAGCTGTTGTGACTGACAGACCTTACTCTTTTCAGAAAATGAAAAAAAAAAAAAGAGCAGTAATTACCAGTTTGCCTTAACACATTTTAAGCAATTACCCAAGCATTGTTCTGTCATTCAAAATAACAATATTTGCTTATTTAGCAAGTCTATAGTTTTAAAAGGTGAGCAGTTTCTATGAAACTGGATGTTAGACCCTGAAATAGAAAAGCCTTAGGCATTGCCACCTCTTTCTAGCTTTTTTTTGTCCCGTTAAATTAGTGACATTAGGTTGCATCTATCTGACCCTCTCCCTTTATTCCTTTTTGCTTCTTCTTCCTTCAATTTAGCAATTACCTGAAAGCAACCGTAAGCACTTTGCTTACAGAGCTGGATTTACCAGAGAGGCTCCTAAGGTTTTCCATCTTCTTACCCTCTAGATCCCATTAAAGAGAAGCTATTCGGCATATGTCTCTCAAAGGTCCTCAAAATGTATCTAGAGCTGTATCCACTCTTTGATTTCAATGCTGTTGTGAATTTTCTCATAAGATATTAGAGAAATAGAGCCCGAGAATCTTGTCTTTTGGCAAAGCTTTGTGCCTCTCTGGTGCTTTACACTTAGGATGGGGGAGAAAACAAAGGAAAGCCAAAAAACATAAGACGTCTAAACAGTTGTACTAAACAGGAGGTGGGGGTGATGGTGAGAAGGTGAGGGGAAGAATCCTTTGCTGACCCTCATATACAATTAGCTTACCATAGTTAGTCATGCAACTCCATTAGTTGCTTTCTGCTAGACGACATTGCTGCCTTCTCAACAAGCCCACACACCATGTGTTCTAATCAGCTAATTACTGCTATATTTCTCTCTTATCCTATTCCACAAATGGCATTAGAAAGTAGAGAATGCCACAAATCTTCAACTTTCACAATCAAACAGTCTGTGACAAATTCTTCTTTGGGCTTCCTACAGATACAAAGGCCCCTCTATTTTGTATTTATCACCATATTCTATCTGACAAGAGCTGAGGCATTTCAATAGATAAGTTTGACACAAGTGACCAAAGGACATTTTCAGAAGCTGAAACTGAAATTCTTTAATCTCTTGGGCAGTGTGGAGTGGGTGGTGGGGAAGGGACTCAGCCACTATTTTCTCCCGCTTTTCATTCATCAAGATGGAGTTTAGACAGCTCTCCTCTCCAGGATCTGTTTTGAATGCTGCTATGCAAAAATGGATGAATTTTAATTTGTTTTTATTTTGATGCATTGTAGTCCCGGTTTTTTAATTTTATACTGTAGACTGGCACATTATTTGTTTTCAGCTACAGAATGCTTAAGTTTTTGGTGATTATTTTATAGGACGTTTTGACACATTACAACCAATGTAAAGTTCTGTATTTCAAATCATTTATTTATACACAAACATTATAGAATATATATAATTGCTTTTCTCATTAAAGTATCTCTACCCACTTTTTTTTGTTTGTTTCCAGATCTATCTTTGTAATGCTGAAGCAGTTCTTCTTCCCCAATTTCAGTGAAATATGTGTCAATATATAACTCCTTTTTACACCTCAGGAAGTGCTCTGATTAAGATCTATTCATGCTAGTGAAGGACAAATCTCAAAAGGTTCAGAACAGATCAATCATGCATTTTTTAATGCTTACAGAAATATTAGCTATTCCAAAATAAAACTGGTCTAGCAATTTCAGAAGTAAAAATTTTTCTCGTGAGAATTTTGGTATTTCTGACTCTACTCCCAGTCAAAAATGTAAATTCTCACTTTTTCTTAACTTTTCTTCCAGTCCCCAGTAGATCATACTCCAACATTTTAGAAATTCTAAAAAGAGAATTGACAGAAAACTGCTTGCGAATGTGAAAGCTCTCTTCCAAATGGAAGTAGCTGCTCTAAGTTGTAGGGTTGTTTTTTTTTCTGTGTGAAATTTTTCCAGGGAGCAGTTTGATTCCAATTCTGCTTTACTTATTTCTGATCCTGTTGGTTTTGCTATCAATGTGGGCTGCTGAACACACCCTGACAGAGATCCCTAATCTTTGTTAGAATAAATTATTCCTATTTTTTTAAACAGTATGTAAGTAGCTATTTATTAAAGTTTAAAAAGGTAGGAATTAGGGAAAATGCAAACCGTAATTCTAAAAATTCAGAATCTGATTGATTGTCATTAAAAATATATATATTTACACCTATACTTTCTGAATAGCAAAAATGGTCTAGAGCAAACCAAAATATTTAGATTAACCATCTACATACAAAGCAAAAAGAACCTTATTTGATCTCATTCCGAATGTTTTCTGTGAATGTATTTGCTCTGAAAAATTCTGCAATCCTATTCTCTAGACACATAAAGAGGTTTCATCTCAGATCAGAATGTGGTTAAAAGACTTGCACAGCCTGTTTAATTAACTTCTTTCACCATTGGCCACGACTTCAATCATCTGCAGTAGCTTAAATTTCACAGGTGTGCTTGTGTGTGTGTGTTTGTTTTTCACTCAATATAAAACAGCAACACACACTCTTCCTGGCTTATTAGCATCCTGCTATCTCAGCAGGTTATTGTCCTTCAGTGGAGGAAAGGCTGAAGGGCTGAGTTTAAGAAGCACAAAGCAGGGAGAAGGAGCACTGCCACCTACTGAAGTAGCTCTTCCCAGCCTACCTCCAAACTCAGTTTTACTCAGAGGTGTCCAAGATGAAGTTGCTTGCGCCGAGAGCTGCAGCATCCCAGTTGCCCCAGAAGTGTAATTCCGTATGTTGCCGTCAAAGGTCTCAAAGAACCTGCTACTTATATCATGAAAAGCCACGAACATCAGCAAACTCCTCACTTTCCTTTTTGTCGTGCCTTTTTGCTGGTTGGGGAATTAACCTAAATATATGTGGGAAAGACGTATGTAGTGATAGTGTCTCAGTGCTACTTCCTTTAGAAGATACAACATGCAAGTGTTAGAAATTTTCTTGGCACTTACACCCAAAGACATGTGTCTGACCAATATGTTATCAGGCATGAGGCCATTTGGCAGATGGATATGAGCATACTTAGCCAACAAATATGTTCATCAACTCTAGATGTTGAAGGCATAATATTCACCTAGGGAATTCAAAATGGATCTCGGGCCATGAGCGTTTCCACACCCGTGATAAAGCTAGAAGATAAATAACTCAATGCCCAGTGATTTAAGATATAAAATTTCTAATTTATTCCAAGTCTAAGTGATATTCTTACTACCTAATTTGACTTAGAAAAGGGACTTTTAAAATGAGGCCCTTAGGGTAAGTATTATCATTTCAAATGCTGAGGTTTCCTTAGAATTTCTAATAAAAAAATCACAATCAGCTTCACTCTGATTGTAGCATGGTTGCAGCTTATTTTTGTAGTTAGTTTAGGTAAATATTCAACAATTTGAAAGAAAAAAATCAGATTTACAATCTCAAAATGAATTGGGCAAAGGTGCCTCTTCTGTAAAGCCTATGATAATGCCTCATTTAGCTCATTTTTGTTTAAGACCAACAAAAGTTTGGTATTAACGATAAGAAGTTCACTGACTTAAAAAAATTTCAGCTGAAGTGCAAGGTGATTATCCCATCTAGATTTTGCTTTCCATACTTACTTGATCCATTTAAGAAATTATGCAGCAATATATGACAGTATTAGTATTTGCTCCTAAACTGAAAATAAACCTCAGATAGTGAAGTGTTGTAGGAACTGCACCCCATTTTTTTCAGTTGTACGTCGTGCAATTAAATATAATTATTCCAGTTGATTGTCCGTTAAGCTATCTGATTTGTTACATGCTCTCACTCATCATTACAACTCACTAGAAAGATGAAATTCTTCCTCTGGAAAATTAGGGTCTCAGGCACAAAGATGTCTTACTCCTTCTAAAACTTAAACATGATCATGAATATAGATTTTTAAGACATTGTCATCTTCTGATGAAGAAGTTACATCCTAAAAAACATCACTCCCAGTGAAAGTTAATGGAATGACTTCAAGGCTTCCACTGCTGTCCTAGACCTGCGTTGGTATAAAACAATGCTAAAACAGCAAATGCCTTTTTATCTTCTTGCTCTGTGGGCATGATTCCTGTCAAGGCTGCCACAACGCACACCGCTTTTTCGATAAGCCCTTCCATTGTTTGGAATCATGTTTTCAGTTCCGTTTGTGAAATAACAGTTGAATAGCAATCAAAAGGATCTTCCATGTTTTCATGTAAATCCTTGAAATTTTTTTCGACTAAAAGTTTTAATTATTTTTTTTGACCGGATATTGTACTATCTCTGGGAAAGCTCTCCATCATCCTTATTACAAAGCTACTTAGTGTTGTCTTTTGTTAGCTGATGGGCTCTTTCTTTTTTTTTGCCACTTATGTTGTTTATTGTGTCTTTACTTCATTTCAGTAGCCTCACTTATTGTTTGGAGTGTTGCTTTCTTTATGGAAGCAACGTACTATACATTCCATGTTTCTAGTCACACCTTTTTTGTAGCTCAGCCTTTTAGTATCTAATTTGTTAATTAGATATAGTCTTTTGCTTTTTGTTTGCATTTACTTTTTTATATATTTTCTTCAATGAGAGCTGTGAGGAATATCATTCAGTGTAGATCCAATACTGGATAAAGATATTAATTGAATAAATTAATTTTAGAAAAATCATTAAATAAGGGCTTTCTGTGAGAGGTCATAACTGCATGTGCCAGAACTAACACTTCATCCTTGTGTAATAATTTAAATTTGGACATCTTAGTATTACTTACAGAATTATATAAAAAGCACTGCGTTACCGTTATTTTTGTCGGTGAAGGAAATGGGTATAAAATACAAAGGACTAGATCATTGAATAGATTATGTTATCATCTCTAGTTCATTAAATGAGCACAGTCTTACTTGTATATGCAGAGTACTTAGACACCTATTTTCCCCCTGATTTGAAGTTGTCCCTTTGGCTCATTTTGCATGTTTTGCCTTAAGAAAGTGATTTCAACCCTATAGACGGACTTTCCAGCTTTCGCTCTGGCAACTGTTTCACATTGCACATAGAAAAGAGAAATACCATTTGATGTTTGTTGCCTACCACTAATATAATATCTGAGCTTGGTAGTATTTTCACAGAATTGAAAGTTTGTTCACTCTAATTGACAAGGCTGTGACTTACTGTTTACGTTCCCTTTTTCTTAGGGTATTTGTGTATTTATTTATATATTTACCTTTGAAAAGATGGTGTCGTTTTAAATGAATATGACAAATTCAGCAACTGAGGAGATGTATTGAGGATGTAGAAGACAGGCATACATTTTTGCAGATGAGGTGATCCATATCCATTTCATTACAGGAATGTTGTCTGGAAAAAAATGGAGAAAAGAACAAAAAGAGACGAAAAATACCTATTAGAAAACTTCTTCAATACTTGACGATGAGTTGAAGAGCTGCAATTAGTTATTAAAAAGGAAACATCTTTGAATCTGACAGCACATGGTTTCATGTATTACAATTACTGTCACTAGGTGAATTTGACTAAATCATACTTGGTCTCAATTTTATTACATGGTTATGATTTAATGTTAAAATCTGAA
The DNA here is from genome assembly GCA_013396935.1 of Baryphthengus martii. Classification (NCBI taxonomy): domain Eukaryota; kingdom Metazoa; phylum Chordata; class Aves; order Coraciiformes; family Momotidae; genus Baryphthengus; species Baryphthengus martii. Next base: position 59,215 of record VWZK01010839.1, on the reverse strand, counting down.
TATGCTACTGCATCGTTTCCCATCTTAAAGAGATGCAACAATAGCTGCTAAATGTGTAAATATTTTAGCATTCACTTTGTCTTCTGAAAACAGCAATCCTAGTAGTCTTCAGAGCAGTTTCTGCATTAGCTACATGAGGGCATAAATCACAGTAGTGCTCATTTTGCAAGTGGCAGATCTTGTGAAACTGGAAAGATGAACTGATGGTAGCAAGTTAGGGATCTTAGCTCTTCTCCACTCTGCATAGGGAAAGGGAGTCACAGATGCCAGTGGAGTGAGTGAGGCTCTGTAGAAGGCAGTTGGTGGGGTGAGATGTGTTGTCTTACTCCTCGCTTGTCTCAGGGACACAAGGTATGTCTCTGCAGTGTCACAAAGGGGTTTGCTAGGAATCGCTGAACCGCTCTGTGGAAGCTGGGGATTTATACATGGGAAAGTGATGCGCCACTGAAAGGTAATCATTTGGATCTGGGAAGCAGTACAAACATGCCAGTTAATTAACTCAGCTCTCAGCTTACACAGCTGCACTGCTCCAGGTTGAGTATGACGCTGCGCTGTGCCATGTAGGTATGCCCTTAGGACTCTCCTCTGGAGATACCTAACCCTGATTTCCTCTTTCACTATAGCCACCTAAATGATTCTTCAAAGATCATACAGCTTTCAGCTCTTTAAAAAGCCAGCTGGAGCAGGTGGAGGTTGAAAACCTCCACTTCTATGCACAGGTGAATACTTTCCATCATGTTAAAATTAAAACTGGGATGATTTCATTTCAGTACCTACCCTGCTCATATTGACACCTATTAAATGGAGAAACCAACAAGAGAAGTAACCGTAACTAGTTGTGCGTAGTGCTCTCTATGAAATACTCTATTTCCACTGGTGCAGGTCTCCCAGCAGGCTTCTGCTTTCTCCCTTGCAAGTGTCTTAACTGCTCAGGCAGAAGGTAAAATTACAGATAGGAATGGGCGACAGCACAGTCATTTTGTTTCCATCCCATTATGTTACATGAAATAAATCATCAACATTTTGTTAACTATAAACAGTACCACAATGTATAAAGTGGTATTTAACTGAAGTAGCCTTGCAGATTCCTCAACAAGCCCTTTTGTTACTCAGATGAGACCCATGAGGCACTTTGGGATGCTGCTAGGGCCAAACCTTTATTAAACACTTAAGCCAAATCGTCAGGAAGAAAAAAAACCCAAAGATACTTCCAGTTTAAATGCCTGACATTTGCACTGAATCTCTGAAGAATTTTTTTGTGCAGAATGCAAATAATGAGGAAGTTTCTCAGTTTTCATTGTCTTTTTCTATGACACTGTGTCCTTGGGTTTTTTTTTATGTTCTCCCCAATGTATGTGATTGCTGAGAAGCACACCTGTGTTCCTAGAGGCACAAGGCAACGCCATGACATTAGGTGCTTTGAGCAGGAATGAGCTCAGTGTGACCTCTATATTGGTGCCATCAAATTTTCTCTTGTGAAACACCAGCTAATCTTTGTATTGGAAGAGAAAGGGAGAAAGAGGAGAGAAAAAAGAGAGAAAGAGAAGAAGAAAAGAAAGAGAAGAAGGAGGAAAAAAAAAAAAAGGAGAAGAAAGGAAATCCAGACACAACTACTAGAAAAGGCCCTGGAAATGTAAACAAGTAAGAGATAATACAAACCAAGCCAAAACCAAGCAGCTGGACTGCTCTTCTGCAGCTGGAAGCTGTGGGGAACCTTAAGTCCTCACACTCCTCATACACATACACATGAAAATGAGTCCGTTTTAAGAGTGTCACAGGAAAACGGGCAGGAAAAGACCTCGACAGGTCATGTTGATTTTGTCCCTTCTCCAACTGTTATTGTTTCCAAAATCCAGGCTGGTCCTTTGAATAATTTATGGTTTGTCTTTCCTCAGCCTAAATAAATAAACAAAAATAAATACTGTTTATACTAAGGGTGAGTCTACAGCAGTCTATGAGAAGATGAAGGCCTCTTGACTTAGATTAAAAAATGACAATAGTTTGTGAACTTTGAGACCTGTTTCTAATGCGGGACAGTTGCTACAGTTGAAGAATGACCAAAATTGTTTATCTAAGGATTTCCACTTTTGTTTCTAATTTGAGGGAAAGATTTTAGGGCTCTTTTCCAAATTATTAACAACACCTTTCTGACACATAATGGTTTTGCAAACAAATTCTTTTTATTTTTATAAATTTCTGGAGGATTTTTATGTGCTGTGAGGCAAGCTGGATACAAAATTGAATGGGACAGCACAGAATATTTTTGAAGGGTGGCAGACTGTGATTTTTTTTCCTGTGTAGTACTCTGTGATTTTCCTTTTGCTGAGACAAACCAAAATGGTATGTGAGGGGAATTAGCATGATAATTGACTCCACTTATGTTGTGATGTTTCCATATTTAGGTGTGAGAGACAAAAAGAGACGAAGGAGAACTATAGGAAACATATTATTTTGTGTGTTGTAATGGGGAAAAAAGAATATCTACTTTCTTTCTTCCTCAGAATTTTAAGAAACGCTCCACTGCAAATGTTAATCCTAAATAAATAAATTCCAGCTCTTTATTTTGGGCCAAAATCTTTATCATCTTTTGTATCTGAGAAGGTTTCAACATAAGTGTGTTGAGAGATTCTAGCAGAGTTAACCTTCCTAAGGAGTAAAAGGATACTTATAAACACTCTGTAGGCATTAATGTAACCGTTAACCTGCAAGTTTTCCAGCCCTCACTTTCCTGTTCCTTCATTTTTTTTTTTCTATTACTTTTTAATTGTAAATTTCCTGCTACTTCCACCTCTTGGACAGCAGAAAGTTATGCAGGCTTTGGTAGTAGAACAAGAGAATGCTATGAGTACCTGATTCATTAGCTGTAAAAATAAGAAACATGGCATGGAGACAAAAGTTCTTTGGAGCTTCTAACAACCCTATCATCGACATCAGGTTGCAAATACAGAACATTTTGCATGATGAGCTGAGTCATCCATTTCAACTGAGCATCTAAACTATTTAAATACTTGTTCCAGAGCAAGGCACCAAAATCAGTAAAGCTCTGTCAGTCTCCAAATTAAAGTGAGCTGTTCTGATTTCAGCTGTGTTATCGGGATTTGGTTTAAGAAAGGATTGTTAAACTTGGAGACAAAACTACAAGTCTCAGTTCTTCCTCCTACTGGGTACCCTGCCCCCTAAGCTGGCAGACAGGGATGAGGAGCAGAATGAAGCCTCTGTAACCAAGGGGAAATGATTACTGACCTGTTGCATCACTTACACACACACAAGTCTATGGGGCCAGAAGGGATCCACCCAAGAGTACAGAGGGAGCTGACAGAAGTGCTCACCAAGCCACTTTCCATCATTTATCAGCAGTCCTGGCTAATTGAGGAGGTCCCAGTTGACTGCAGGTTAGCAAATGTGACACTCATCTACATGAAAGGCAGGAAGGAGCATCTGGGGAACTAACTACAGACCTGTCACTCTGGCCTCAGTGCTGCGAAAGTTTATGGAGCAGAACATCTTGAGTGCCATCAGTCAGCATGGATTTATGAGAGGGAGGTCCTATTTGACTGACCTGATTTCCTTCTATGACAAGGTGACCCGCTTAGTGGATGAGGGAGAGGCTGTGGATGTTACCTACGTGGACTTTATTAAAGCCTTTGACACCATTTCCCACAGCATTCTCCCAGACAAACTGACTGCTTATGACTTGGATGGCCTTTCTTAGTCTTGACTGAGTAAAAGACCAGCTGGAGGGCCAGACCCAAGGAGTGGTGGTGAAAGGAGTTAAATCCAGTTGGTGGCCGGTCGCAAGTGGTGTTCCCCATGGCTCAAGTATTGGGACCAGTTCTTTTTAATATCTTCATTAATTATCTGGATGAGGGGATCGAGTGCACCCTCAGTAAGTTTGGAGATGACACCAGGTTTGGTGAGAGTGTTGATCTGCTTGAGAGTAGGGAGGCTCTACAGAAGGATCCGGACAGGCTGGATCGATGAGGTGAGGTTCAACAAGGCCGAGTACCAGGTCCCACACTTTGGTCACAACGACCCTATACAATGCTACAGGTTCAGGAAGAGTGGCTGGAAACTTGCCTGGCAGAAAAGGGCCTGGAAGTCTTGGTTAACAACCACTGAAGATGAGCCAGCGTGCGCCCAGGTGGCCTAGAAGGCCAACAGCATCCTGGCTTGTATTAGAAATATTGTGGCCAGCAGGAAGGAATGCAGATGTGATTGTCCCACCGTACTCTGAACTGTTGAGGCTGTACCTCAAATACTGGGTTCGGTTTTGGGCCCCTCACTGCAGGAAGAACGTGGAGGTGCCGGAGCATGTCCAAAGAAGGATGACGAAGCTGGTGAAAGGTCTAAAGCGCAAATCGTATGAGAAAGGGCTAAGGGAACTGGAGTTGTTTAGCCTGGAGAAGAGGAGGCTCAGGGCAGACCTTATCACTCTCAACAACTACCCAAAGGGAAGTTGTAGCTAGGTGAGGGTTGGTCTTCTCTCCCAAGTACCAGGTGATAGGACATGAGCAAACAGCCTTACGTTGCATGAAGGGAGGTTTAGATCAGGTAATAGGAAAAAAATACTCACCAGAAGGGTTGTAAAGCACTGGAACAGGCTGCCCAGGGAAGTGGTGGAGTCACCATCCCTGGAGGTGTAGATGTGGTGCTGAGGGACATGGTTTAGTGATGGACTTGTCAGTGCTGGGTTAATGGTTGGACCTGATGATCTTAAAGGTCTTTTCCAACCTAAATGATTAGATGATTCTATGATGAAGATCATCAATGAAAGTATTGCTGCGTCACTGCTGCCTCCACAGATCTTGCACTTTTAGGATAAGGTCTGAATTTTAAATACTTGTCTAATGTCTGCCTCTAATCAGCAGAGCCTGCCACATAGTGTGTATTTTGGTTTTATTTCATTTGAATTAAGGGGCTAAGAATTAATCATGTACTTAAGTGCTTTGATGAACACGAAAGCAGGAGAGTGCTTAGCTAAGCATTCATGGCATTTTTGGTTTGATTCAGCGTATTCTCGGGTTTCGTTTTCCCTTCAATTTCAGACAAAGAGCAATTGTAAGGTCTTCGGGGGATACTGTTCTTATTTACTTTGTTGTTCTTTACACATAATTTTCTCTTACTTTCCTTTGTTATCTCAGATGCATCCCAATGTAGCTGAAAGCAACAGTTGGCTCTAGCCAATCGAGACAGAAAAAATACCAAATACAATTTAATTGCCGGTTTGAAAAGCCCTTGCCAGACATTTATTTCAGTAGTAATAAACTGTTTTCCAGTCTCATCACATCCCCATGTCATTCTCCTAGTAGTATCTTTCCTAATTGAATATGCAATAGTTATGACAATATAAATGATAAAAGCAGAATCAGAGGCCTAGATGTGTTAAGTGATTTATTGAAAATCACGTAAAGGTGATTGAGCTAGAGATAGACGCAGTGTTGTGCCTAATGAAAGGTAAGAGATTTGCTTTCTGCCATGGTACCTTTTTCTCTATCTCGTTTCCTCTCTCTCCGATGTTGTAGCTTTTACTTCACACACATAAAATTCTGGGAGAAAAGAAAAGGTTTCTCTCCTCCCTCTGAGCACAGACTCCAGTCTCTTTGAGGGAGGAATTGCGAGTTTATTTTTTATATTTCAGCACACTTTCATTTGTCATAAACTGCACAAATAATGATAATAATACAGAGCAGCAAGAATGGCTTTATTTACTTTACCGCTAGATGGAAGAAAGCAGTAATTTACCGGTACTTTGTAAGCATAAATAATACTTGTACAGGACTTCCCGTTAAAGCTGCCGCAGCCAACTGAAATCACAAATGAGCTGAAGCAAGTTCTGTCACAACTAGTGTCCTCTATAGGTGGACTTTGTTAGGTTTTAAAATGAATTCAGATGGTTGTTAATGTGACAAGAGGGAGCCGAAGCATTCGGAAATATAGTACAATGCGCCAGCAAGATTTCATTCTTAATCTTAGGGCGTTAGAATCTGATTTGGAACTCTTAATTCATTTCAGCCTGTGAAGGCAGCTGTTTGCACCTATTCCAGACCTGCCCTGACATGGATATAACATGATGCAGATCTGCTGTCTGATCTCCTACACTGTTCAGCCTCATGATTAAAAACCAAGCAAAAGAAAAAGAGAAACATCTTTTAACATGCTTTCTAATAGCAAAGAATTAATAGACCTTATAACAGAAAGGCAAACCCTAACACTGTAGAGAAAATAGTCTCTGAAGACAGCACTGTACATCAGGGCCTGCCGAGTCCTTTTCTAAAGCCCATTATCGAAAAGATTGGTACGAGCATTTAAATACAGACTGTCAGCATGGAGTTGTTTGCCTCCAAACCGAAGGAAATTTACATGAAAGTCTCACACGCTGATAAAAAAGGTAGCAAAGACAGCAAAATGAAAATCTAGGAGACCGTAGAGGTAAGGCAACAACCTGTTCCAGCAAAAAGTTTTCAGCAGCTATTCAGCCAAGACTTGGGAAGTGTTCTACATCCTTTCATCTTCTTTCCTTTTCTTCTTCCTTAAGTGTGAATGTTTGTACGTATGCATATATGACATTATTGACCACACAAAAGATTCAGTTTTCTATAATGGAGCATAAAATCTTACACGTATTTCAGACACAGTATGGTAGAGGTGAAACAGTTTAAGCTCTCTATATTCAGTGAAATGTTCCAACCTTACCATCATCTCTGGGATTTAATATCTATACAGTTCGTAAACTCTTTCTGTTCACTGTTACAAACCAGGATTTTGATGGGATCGAGGACGTAACATTCTCAGATCTTTTAGGGCCTATAAAAAGAGGAAGCATTTTTAGCTTATGAAATAATTATTTACAACTGTGCAATATCAAATAAAATGTCTATAAATATCATGCTTTTCTTCACACTGCTTATCTAGGTAGACATTTCTTGTTGTTGTTGTTCACAATATCCCCATCAGCAACTAGTGAAGCCTGCACACAAGTCTATTGACAGTGGGGGTATGAGTTTTTCTCTTCCTGACAGAAACTTTTACCAGACTTTCACGCCTTTGTCTCTTCCTTTTCTTCAGATCGGTGCTGGAAAAGTGTCTGTAATGAATAATGAATAAGTTTGCAATACTGGGGCTCATTGTGGTTAATCTTAATAAATTGTGTATCCTGAATTTAGCTACAAAGAGAGCAAAGTCCAAAACCAGATCAGATACTGCATCAAATGAAAGTACTGTAAGTAATGAAATACTAAAGAGAAAGAAGAATCGGCTTGTTTGTTTGCATGTTTTGCTTTATTTTGATTTTAATTATTATTCTCAAATTTATTTTAGAGGCAATACTTATACATAAATTAATTAGGAAATAATATCAAGGTTAATCAAAGAAGCCCTTACATACAACTCTGGAGATACAGAAGTAGGATAATATCCTTATTGTTGTGTTGGCATAGCAGTGTAGGATGGTCACATGTGACCTTAACCATCTGTTCAGATGATCCCATGAAGTGAATAGTTTATAAACAAATCAGACAAATGAGCTTTATAATTAAAGGTAGAAAACACATAAAAGGATAATGGGCTAATTAAATAGCTATCTATTAATATTTAAGACTTTGCATTGTGTGGTTTTAGAATACTTGGAGTTCTGCTGTTATTAATTATTGTTTTTCATTTTATGGTCATCAAACTACATAAGGTTTCCCAAGTATTTAAAACCTAGGCTATTCATACATTAAAATATATAACAGGTGCTTCATCAGCATTGAGCATTAAGGCAAGCAATACATGAAAGACAGGGAAAAAGTAAGTACACCGTTTTACAGGCATAGTAATCTCAGCGGCTGTGTCTTAGATGATCTCATGTCGGTAGTATCTTAATGAATTAATGGAGCTGAGGTACAAAGAGGATAAATAAATATTTAAGTTCACGTAAGAGCTTCAAAAACTGTCAAGAGGCTGAAACCCGTATGGGTAAGTCTAGCATCTGGACCTGGAAGTATTCTACCTCTCCAAAGGACAGGTATCACTGACAGATTGTTTGTAATTGCACAGGAGAAAATGAAAGATCTGACTTCTAATTGCCAAGTCTAACCTCTATCCAAGGAAGATTCAGCTGCAGTAGAAATGAATATTCAGACATTGTTTTAGCAGGTTTTTTAATTACAGTTTAAGAAGAAAAATTTTGATAGCGAGTATTCTGGAATAAAGATACATAAGTAAGGTGATACATACTTGAGAGATATTCATCAGGAAAAAGTTCAATCAATTTCATCAAATTAGATTCTTTTCTGCAGGAGAGTCAGCATAGTGGGAAAAGCTCAACTAAGCGTCCAAGCATTCATAAGCAAAAAGCCCTCATACGTGACGAGGTTGATCTAAGAATGCCTCAACCATGCTGAAATTCTGTTTACCACGAAATGTTCAAAATCTAGATCAAAACAGATGTATCCTCCGTAGCCGCTAATGCTGGCAATTACATCTAGTTGCTTATGAATGCACCTCGCACAATTTGCTATTACTGTACAAACTAGACAACTATCCAGGGAGTTCCTATTGTGTGCAGGAAGCTCAGCAATCCTGGTTTCTAAGTACAGTAGCTGATTGAGCTTTCATGTGCCCCACTTCTGTGAAATAACATATAAATCACATTTTATTTTGCTTTCCATCTCAATACCTTTTATTAATCCATTTCTTTTTGTGTAAGTGACAGGAACACACTCTTCTGGGACAGAAACTAAGGCAATGATTTTGCAGGGATGAGGGTAAGGCTGTTCAATCAGCCAGACCTTTCCTTAATATCTCCCATTTCATCACAGAGTCAGAGATTGACTCAAGCACTTAGAGCAAGTTCAGAGCTTCCCCAGAGTTTGAAATCTTTGGTTATCTTTGTGGTTTATTATTCTGGTGATTTTCACTCCATTCTCTTCTATACTGCAAAGTAGCAGAGGTTGATGTACAATTTTGCAATTTTTACCTCATTGTTTTCCACCACGACATCTCCCTCCATTCTTACAATACCAGACAGGCTGAATATATTTGCGATTCCCATGGGATGCAGAAGACTCCTTTTCCATACATTCTTTGACTGAATGCACTTAAGTTTACTGCTTAAATCCACCTGATTTATCAGCCAGAAATATCAGAATTGAACCCTTTCTTCTTAATTTTCAGTGAGTGTTGATTTTCTAATGTTCAGAGGGGTGAAAGTGATTGATTTTAATATAAAACAATATATCTTAAAATGTGTCCTAAAGACAGTAAACACTGTTCTTTTTTTTTTATTTGGTACAGGTTCTTTTTTTATTTAGTGCGGGAAAGTTCCAGACCCAAAGACTGAACAGTAGAAATTTCTTACCTCCATGTTTTTATCCTTTTGCCCCATGTGTCTTGTTTTTCACTATTTCTGCTATTGCTGCTAAGCACTAGTTTCAAGAAAAAAGTAATGGAGACATTTCATTCTAGACTTGATGGTTCATTGAGGTCTTTGGTTTTATGGATATCTCTGTTTAGTTCCTATTTAAATCTCCACTGCCTGGTACTGACATCGTTCCCAACGTTGTATTCTTCCCATCTTTTATTCACGTACCTTTTAAGTGAAGTTACCCTCTGTTTTCCTTTGTGATCTGTTGCTGATTTCCACATCTTTGTGCCCCGAGAAAGAGCTTTGAACTGATTACATGCAAAGTATAATTGAGCTGAACAGTATTGGAAATAATTTTAGTTGAGACTGATTATATTTGTAAAAGTGAAGGAAAAAAGTTATTTCAACAACAGGCACATATTTCATCAGAAGAAAAGCTGTCTTTTCTTTTGCTTGACAAACATCTTGACATTTCAACACTCTTCTGTGTTCTGAATAGGCTACTGAGTACAAATCATTTTTATTATTGCATGCACTGTTCTCAGTAATAAACTTTTAAACACTATTTGTGGTGTTACTCATACAAAACCAGTACCTTTGGATAATAGCAATAGTTTCTCTCACAGCTAATAATGATTTTAATAAAATGTATGGGAAGCATTGGTATTCCAACAGAACGTGATCGTACCCACTGATTAATGCTTTTCCCACCCAGACCAGTTTATTATACACAACTGTGTAACTCTGTCCTTTCTCTGAAAAGGTCTAATTATTTCCTCCCAGAAGTTGTAAAGTAATTGTTTTTGTACGGCCGGCAAATAGCTACACAAGCATTCAAACAGGGAGAGAATACAAAAAGCCAAACCGAACAACACAAACCCCTTTGATTCTCCTGTATTCGAACATCAGAGTAACTTCTCCATGACTAACAGACTCTACAGAGACCATTTAGTCTCTCTGTCAGTTGGACTTTGCTGATGACAAACATCTACCCAACGCTCCATACAGGACTGATAATTCTAAGACTATTTGAGTAATATGAAAGTTAACAGAACTCTCTTAAACCCATCCACTTATGGAATATGGGATAAGCATTAAAACAGTGCAGATGGGCTTGGAGTGGAGGGATTTGTTGTTTCCACACAATTAAGTTTCTTAAGAGGTCTTCTTAACCCCCTAATTGAAAATATAAATCCTAGCAGGTTTCATGCCTCTCCCTCTTGGAGATTTCAGGCTCCAAGTCCCCTTTTTGGATAGACATCTGGCAGATGGCAGTGGTTGTCTTCTTGCTCTCGTTTGTGGAACGGCTTAGAAAATGCTAATACAATGTACTGTCTTTAAGAAAGTAACCAAATAGGTCCTACAAATAAGTCTACCCATTGCCTTTACATCAAAATGTCCTTCGTGCCACCTACTGATGCATTAAGATAGTAAGTGCTATCTTCAATGATAATGTCACTTCAGTGATAATGTGACTTCAACTTTCTTTCGAATCTTGTTTTGAATTGCGGGTGGGGTACAGTATAGAGCAAATGTGTACTGATTATGTGGTGGTCATAAAAAGGCTTTCAGCTCAAGCCCCTTCATGACATTCACATTCAATAATCTTAAAAAAATCATAAATTGTATATAAAAGTATCTTAACTATGGGCAGCTTCAGAAAATTGTTTTTCTTAACACACATAGAGAAGTCATTAATTAAACTTCTCCCGCAACTTCTTCAACTCCTTTTAGATAGTGTTGACTTCACAGCAGCAACTCTCCCAGCTTTGAGTAACCAAGTTAACCTTCCTTCCAATATTCAGGACTCTTTTTATGTCTCATACCATCTGATGCCTCTCATTTATAATCCTATTAAATTCATATTTGTAAATAGGTGAATGAGTTTTTTCAGAGATGTCTGTCTACCCAGAGCACTAATCAGATTTTATTCACATTTTTTTTTTTATTCGTATCTTCTGTCAAAGACTTGTGCAACCCTTGTTAGGATTCTGTCAAAATTCTGTAAGACTGTGAAGGGGGCAGAAGGTACTATGGTCCTCTGACCTCCTATAGTACTTGAGCCAAGCATTTTCATTGTGACTTCAGGAAAATGGTAATTTGTAATTTTGCAAATGATTTAAGCTATCATTTAGATGTTTATAGTGACTTTTAATTTGTAAAACCCACAAAGCGTGCTTCTGGGTATTGTAAACCCAAAGCATTAAATAATTAATCATTAATCATTACTATGCATAGCACATGGGATTTACAACTATTGAACTAAGTTATGCATACAGAATGTAAAATGATTGAAAAAAGCGTGGTCAATGAAGCCAGGCAACTATTTCTGTACTCCTTCGATATTTTTATGTGAACAGGAAAATACCATATGTGACCTGAAAAGCAAATATGCGAGTTATTTCCATTGGTATAAACCCAGAAGTTTTCCTTTCGTAATTGCAGTGGTTGTAGAACCTGTTCCACCGTGTGCAAAGAAATTATTTTATCTGGATATTAAATAAGTTGGTGAACATGTTTCTTACTAGTATGTGATTTAGTGCCAGGTTAAGTCACGGAGGTATCTAAGTGTACACTGAAATCCTCAATGCCATGCTAGTTGACCAAGACCTGATGAATAAAGTCGAAACAGCTTAGGTGGACATTCAGCTTATCCTAAACCAGACATCTACAGTATTGACAGCAGAAAAAGTTCATTAGGCTGCACCAATGATATTGGCTAGACTTCATTAACCGTAGTGGCAGGTCTGTCACGTCACTCACATGTAGAGAGACCTGTATTCACCCTGTCTGAGTGTAGCTCTTCTTTCAGTGTAGTCCTTCTTGTGACAGCAGTGAAAAACATTTAAAAAATCATAATGCTCTTAGGAATCTTCTTATTCTGAAGCCTTGGAAATAAGAAGAATCACTGACAGCGTACAGTAATCAATATGGGTAATAATGAAAACATACAAGAAAGTATTCGGTGTTGTCAATCTCCATCAGAGATATATCAGTCCTTGAATGCAAAACAAGCTACTATAGGCATGGGGGAAGATATCTTTAAGACAATACCTTGTTATCTTAGCAGATAAAGAAAATATGTAGGAAGCATAGATACTTCCCAAGGTGTAGGTACTGGTTTATTACCCATTCTCAAGATTCTATTCTGCAATATGTACAAAAACCTAGTACCTAAAAGTGAGTTGCATAGCGCAGTATCATTCATTTTAAAGAATTCAGCAATTCACTTTTGTGTGGTTTTAGTCTGTGATGAATTGCTTTACTTTTAGAAGTAATAAATTTAGGCCAGCTATAAAATAAACCCAAAGCAAACCTATTTAACTTCCTGAATTTTTCTTAACAAAGAAGAAAAAAAAAAGTTCCAAGCAGGTACAGTGTTTCAATTTCAAATTTATAAGTCAATTTTCCAAAACAGGTTTTTTTTTTTTACTCAAATATTTTATGAATGCGTATTCACTGTAGGCATTTTTAGTACTCAAGTGAAATGGAAAAACATCTTTGTGAATATATAGCTACTGACCCCACAATAAAGTACCAAACATTTAAAACAGTTTAGTAAAAGCTGTATAATGTGGCTTCCTAAACTGTTCTTAAAGAAAAAGTTTTGTTTGAGTTTGACAATACAGAAATAAGTTTATCAGTGGCCCTGCATGCTTCACATTTAAATAATTTTAGATAGGTTTCGATGTTCTTTGAGCCTTTGAGCCGGTCGCAGAAGCATCATCACACACAGCAAAAAATGGAGACAAGGCACTATTATCACTCAGACATTATAGCATATCTTTCATTTTTGTATTGGCAGACCTTCAGTATAAATTAAGTATATCAATGAAAACAGACAATTGTAGGATGAAATGTATCTAGAGAAGATCCCTAAGACATGTAAAGTGGACTGTCCTGAAGCACCTGGGGTTCTTTTGTAGGCGTCTGAAGTTAGATGAGGAAAATCCCATCTGAGATTCTGAAAACCTCTGCTGGCTGTCTTGCACTACTGGGGAAGGAAAAGAAGGGGTGAAAACACAGTAGTCCAAGATGAACAGAGAAGACAGTTGATAACCTAGTCCAGTGGCATGAAAATAAGATAAATATGTGGACAGGAACTTAGAAATGGTGTCCTATCAGGTGTATCTATGTACCCCATGTAGCAGAAAATCTAGACCAGGTATTTGCTGCTTCCTGTTACTCTGGAGGAGATGCATTGACTTTTTCCGGGGGTGGGCGGGAGGTGGGTGTATGTGAAGATTTTTTTCTGTTAGTGTTGTAGCTTTATTCTCCCAGAAGTTACAGGTGTGATAATTAAATTTCCTGCAGGTTATTTTGTCTTTATATATTTATTAGAACTTACAACTACTGGATAATATTTTCTGACAGTTTTGTTTTCTTACAAATTCCAGTTTGAATCAGATGGTAAAGAATTTTAAGAATTTTAAATAATCATCCATAAATTGGGACTCATAGGCTAAGAAACAACTTTCTTGATGTATCAGAACTAATGTGAATTTTTGCTGTTTGGGAAGATTATACATGATTCTGTGGCTAGTTAAAGAGTAAAAATAACAGGAAAAGACACAGAACAAAATCTCACCGCCGTATATACATGTGTAAAGTGATGTCCTACTCAGACACTGAAGAGAATAATCAGCTGTTTCTTGCAGTGGTAAGAAAAGCCCTGACAGCTGTGAACCAATTACGTCTCCTGAAACCTTCACCAAGCCCTAATCAAGAAAAGTGTTTGTTATTGTCTTGCAGACATTGCAAAGTAAACAAGGTGACTGAACGCCTTGGAGGCAAGGAGGAAATTTCTTAGGCGTAAAACCTCAGAGTTGTCTTTGGGCATGTTTGTTTTTCTCTCAGAAGACGGAGAAATTTCTGAATTAATAAATTAAATATATTCCCCAAAGAGATCCCCTGAAGAAAGAATTCCGACATAAAGTTTTCAGCTCCCTATCTTTCTGTTACTGAACCTTTAATTCTTGTCCCCACGGAAAACTGTCATCACACCCCACTTTACCCATCTGGGCCTGCCCCACCCCTTTCAAATTCCTAAGTGAAACCATACCCAGAGCCAGAAATATTCACAGCACTTGTCCAGAATACTTAAAATTATGCAGGAAAAGATTCTCATTGATCAAACTTAACTAGTTTACTGCTTGCAAATGTTTGCAGTGAGCTTCATTTAAAACTTGGATTAGCCAGCTGCTGCATCTGGCTCCAAAGATCCTATGCAAGGAGGATGAGGTCAGGGAGTCTGTTATGGGAAGCTACAAAGGGCTAGGAGCTTTGAATTCAGTGTACTCGAAGAAGGAAGGAGCCTTAAATCATAGTGCAGGGGTGACTTACTGCTGGTAGAACACAGAAACATAACTAGAAGAAAGGTAGTGACTAAACCGCAGTGCTGGGACCAGCTCCCTGACCGCAAGCTCGAGTAAGATTTAGTTCACAAGAATCCTTTAAACTGTTTTCTCTCTGTGGGCATGGCATGTGCGTTTGATACTTAATAAAATCCACATTTATCACTTCAGGGCAGTAAACAAAGCGTATTTTAGCCTGACAGGTTACATAATTTTTGGCACAATTAAGCAAAACAGAATAGAAATGAGGAATGATAAACAAATTTCACTTACAGTGAACTGAAATGAACCATCAGAGATACCCACTTGTTAGGGGGAAATTTGGGTAATTTTTTAAAGAGAGGATTGCACTCTTTCTTGATTTATGCTGAAAGCAGAAGTCTGTGAGATTGGACTAGCTTTCTTAAAAACATTTCACGAGGAAGTCTTCATCTCTCTGTCTAGCTCCCCTTTCTAAGTTTCACGAGCAGTCAAATTCAAAAATTCAAAAGCAGAATCTAGACAAAACAGTTCAGTCTGATCTGATTTTGAAACGGAAACACAAATTGTCCCCAGATTCGTTCCCGTTGGGACCTAGCTTTCATTCAAACATTGGAAAAACCTCTATAATCCTCTTGATGAATTTGGGCTCTGGGCAGAAGCTTCAATAATAAAACTCTAGGCCAAATTGCGGTAGTTCCTGAGTTTGTAACAGAAGATCTGCAAATTCTAGAGGTCAAATATCTCTGGTACCTTACAGTATTTCCCATTTGTTCTTGGAAATGGTTTCTCTTACTTACTGTTTGTATTGGGTAGACAGATATAGCATCCTTTCAAAATTTAAACAGAAGAATTATGAATTGATGTGGTTTTATCAGGTTCAAGATCTCCCAAACTACCTTCTTTTTAAAAAAGCTTGGCATGTAGATGGGACAACTGTCTCAAAACTCACCCTCTCCTGCACAACTGTGAGGAAGCTGATCTGACACCAAGTGCTATTAGGGAAGTGGACCTAAACTAGGAATGCCAGGACTAGAGTCAAGATAATCCAGAGGACATGAGACTTTATTCAAGTGGTTTTTGTGGCACGCCCTGAGGCACTGGTTCCCCACTCAGAGAGACTAGGGATCTGTCAGGTCACTCCCCAGCGGTCAACCATACAGGGACTGATTTTCATTATCATGAAAACATGGAAGAGGAGGAATGAAAGGAATACTAAAGTGAGTGAAATAATGCAATATATCTAGATCTCCCACTGGGAATGGAAGTTTTCAGAGGAAACTTGAACCTGGACATCAGAAGAATCTTGAAATTTGGTAAAAGTTGGGTTCATATTTCACTCCTATTTTAGCTATATATATCCAGTTTAAAAGGTGGTGTTAATTGTTGTTATTTAAACTTGGAAAAGGTGATCTGTATGGATTTAGGAGGTACAATGCTTTTCTGATTTCTGTGGTACTGTATAAGAGACAAAACGTGTTTGAGAAGGATAGAGAGTATGTATTCACCAAGGATAAATACCTGGGCCCAAAGAGACCAAGGATGTGAATTTGATGAAATTTGCTATCAGTCCTGTTTCTGTGTTCCATGGCATCTGTAGAGGTAACCTTTGCACTTTTCTAGAAAGCATACAGCTGCCACGATATTTGTGAGGTTTTTTTGTTTTCGTTGGTTTAATTTTGTTCTGGTTTAAAATAATTATGAATTGCATTCAATAGCTAGATTCTTGTTCTCCCTATTCAACACATTCAGCACTTAATCCCTCTATAAAAATACAAAGAAATCAGGACTTAAGGGTAGAAGTAGCCTAGTATTCCAGCAGGATAGGTTGTGATTTGGGTGGTACAATGGACACCCAGGAAGAAGCAAACAATTCTCTTCTGCTTCGTTCTCCCCAGAATAGAGAAGAGTTTGTAGAGGGATGAAGGAAAGAGAAGCTATTGACTAGCTGGTGTGTATGCTAAGGTGTGTGTGGCTAATCTAAATTATTAGTGATATAAAACTGATGCAAATTATTTTCCCTATTTTTCTAACCCAAGAGCAAGGAGGAGGCAATTTTCATTAATACTGAGAATACTGAGATGTGAATTCATATGACATTCCCTCCTGGCAGTGATTCTTGTCAATAGTAAATTTGTGCTCTGAGTACTAGTATCACCCTGATTCAACACTTAGATAACAACAGAATGTGGTAAGTGAAAAGTGTCATTGTGAAGTAAGTGCAAGTGATCCTTTTATCCTTTTTGAGTTCCACTTGCTTCTTTTTATGAATTTATGAAGGTTATACCTTTAAAGTAGAATAAATAAATCAGAACCTGCTGTGACTAGAAGTATCCTCCTGGAAAGATGTGAGTATCCAGATTATACTCTTTCCATGGAGATCTCTTCAGTAACACAAGATTCATTTTACTAATTTGAGTTATCTAGAGGAATCTAGTCTAAACTAGTCATCTCGGTTATCTTCCTCTAGTCAAGGAATGAACACTATCAGAACATGCTTTATCTGACCGGAGAAAAAAAATCTCTGCTGGATATGTCACTGACTCTCTCTGAAATGAAAGCAATTTGAAACGGGTGACCAAAATATTGATCAAGTAGAACTGAACATTCTGGTTTTAATATTAATAGTGGTAGTAGTAATGGTAGCAGCAGCAAAAGACTTAATATAAAGCCAATAATAAATATTGCAGTCCTAATAACAATAATACAGGCTACAAGCAATAGTCGTAGTCACAATATTAGCACTACCAGTCAGTAATGTTATAGTAAAAGTGTATTAATAATTGCAGTAGTTTTGACTGTTGCATAATGCAGAAGTTTCAAGGGTTTAGCATAATTCTTAAGGATAAACACCATCAAATCTCATTTCACAAGCAGCTGTAGTAGCAACCAACCAGAATATTACTTTTTCATCACTGGAAGGAATTATTCTTGTCAGAGGAACATAGAGAAAGTTTTGTTTAAGAGAAGTATGGTCTCTTCCTAGACTTATAGGATTGTCAGTCAGTTGCATTAAAGCAAAAAAAGCCAAACAAAACAAACAGAAAAGACAAGAAAAAAAAAATACTTTTAACTATCTTGCTTAAATACCTTTTTTTTTCCAATTTAAACACAGATTGTTAATTAAAGCTTCATTTATTAAACAACTTCCAGAATGAAAAGATATGTTGCAGTAGCAAAAACCTAAATGGTAACAGATGCAAACTTAACACGTTTAGCATTCTAAACAACGTCCCCTCTTTGAAACTGAGCTTTCCAGCTCTTCCGTAGCACCCACGCTCCCAGCCGTGCCCAATACCCGTACACGTTAAGTAACACAGTGAGACTCCCCAGTGAGCCACTGAAAGTTAGGCCTGTGGTGCTTCACAGAGCACTAATACCAGGTAAGCAGTGGAAAAGAGCCTTCTGTTGTGTTCAGCTGAGGTAGGACACATGCCAGGAAGTGATCTTTCCTCTTCATAGCACTTCAAAAATCATCTCCCAGATGTACAGGCTGTGCTGGGTGGGAAGGGAGAGTGTCTGATCCTTTGTAGGAAAGCTGCTGACTTGCTTAATCCAAACACTCTAGGGTAATAGAGACAAGTTGTATAACTGTTGGATTTGCTTTAAAGATTGTTCCAGTATAGGCAGATCCCTGGCTATATATATATGTATTTGTGTAAACATGTTTCTGTACAATATACATATATATGGATGAAGATCCCTGGCCATGCAGCGAAAAAATATTTCCACAAAATACTGTATTGCAAAAGGTAATAATGCAAATGATCTCAGTTTGTATTTAACACTGAAAAGTGATTGGTTTGTCCTGTTGTTTCATGGTTTGAGAAGTATGGAAAAAAAAAAAAAAGAAAAAAAAAAAGACAGACTACTGATTAACAATACACTGAATCTAAATTAGTATGGAAGTTTTCAGATATCCACTGTTCCCAAACTTTCCTCCCTCTCTACCTCACACTTTTTAGTGTCTATATATTTGGTTTGCCTTTCAGTCTTCCTCTCACACTGCCACTGAAGGTTGTAAAAATAGTGTAAATTATAGACTGTTCCCTGCATCTTTTTTCTTTAGGGGATTCACTTTTTAATAGCTCTCAAATCAAGCGTGATGCCATCAGCCATCATGTCACTCTTTCACTCTGGAGGGAGGAGCTGGTGAGGAGAGAGAGGTCACAGACATGCAGAAAATACAATATAAGCCGGATAAATTATTTGGATGAAGACAGCAAGGATTGCTCATTTTAGAAGGCCACTCATAATCCTCCCTCAACACATGACCAAAATACGGCCACTACATTCCCAAAATGTAAAACAGGTCACATCCTGGCTTTTTCCAAAATGCTTTAGTGTTTTGGTGGATGACCGGAAGGTACCTATTGAGTTTCAGTCACAGCACAGACATTGTTATCAGAAGATTGGGAAGAACTTGGGATATGTGTCCTAAATCACTGCTGGACCCATTCCAGTCAAAAGTTCTTTCCTTCCAATTTGGTTCATGAAGAATACTTTCAGTGGCAATTCCACAGAGTGGGAAACCCTCTTGATCACCAGTTGTGACACAAGGTCCTGAATATAGTCGGATTCTGCCTCTGGCTTGATATGTCTTTAGTTTACAGCTGTCTCAGGCCAGTTCCTCTCATACACTTCCCTGGTAGCAGTGTGGCAGGAGTAGGAGAAAAAAAACTAGAATTTGAGCCATTACTGTTAGGTGGAGAGGCTGTAGCAATAACCAGTCAAGCAGACAGAAGCTCTAAATGATGCTGTCAACTATATAAGCTGGAACAGAGTTTTCACCTGCCATTACTAAGCACAACTGAGAATGACGACTGCAGTGATCCCTTGTGCTGTGTTTAGATACAACAGAACACTGGTGGTAACACAGAAGGAGAAAATTTAAAGGGAAGACATAGTTTGTGGGGAGGAAAAAGAAAAAGAAAAAAAAAAGCAGGAGTATGTCATTTCTGGAAGATGTGCATATCTACAGAGTGTGACCATTTCATTTTCCACTTTGCATTATCTTTGCCTGAGGGCAAGTTGGGGAAAAGTTGCAAGTTGATGGCGTTTGCTCTCTGTCCTGCAGGGGCAAAAATGGCTTTATAAAATACAGGAGCAGAGATTAACTGGGGCATTTTCACTGACGGTTTCTCATTTTCTTTGGTAAGTTTTCACAGCACAGGCACTTGTAATGTTGCACTTAGTGATTCAGGGTTTGAGATTCTGGGATATGATAGGAGGAAGTTAAGAAATGGAAGGGTAGGGGAAAGAAGGAGGGAAAAGGAGTACAGGAAGAGAAAAACAGGCAGTATGGGAAGAGTTATTTTCTTTGAAACAATAACTAACTACAGAACTAATAGTAAGAAATAGTTAATCCACAGCATACCTCAGCATATATGAATAAAATAACAACCTCAATTATAGAAGTAACAGAAGTGGAATAGCCAGTCTGTTGGCAGAAAGGAGGTGAAAACCAGCAAAGGTGATGAAATGGCAGCAAAGAAGTCAGTCTAAAGGTCCGAATGAGCTACAGCTTTTAGCAAGGCAAATGAAATGGCAAGATCAAGCACGCTGTAAAATGTTTAGAAAAAAACCCCGACAGAATCCATGACAGAGCAGCAGAAAAGCAGAGGACATGGGAAGTCAGAGGCAAAGTCTTGTCTCTGGCCCTGGGTGCCATGAGAATAGTCATGTTTCTGTCTGCTGCAGTTGGAAATGAGCTTTTCCACAGCTACCTAGGCAGTACCGCAGACTCGTTCCATTCTCATTGTGTGACTAGCTGTTTCTAGTTGAAGTTCAAATCTCAGAGCGATGTTATGCTCTATGCCAGTGAAAATCAGGAAATAGACTAGAAATAGAATTCCTCAATCTTTCAAACATGGGTAGCTGCCAGGAGTCTTGGATCCAAGTACCTATTTCTTGATTGTTTCTTGAGAATGAATGGCAGTATTGATAACAGGTGATGCATCCTGCTGGTTTGGATGGAAAATGAAACAGTGGCATCTGGGATGTGTGGGTGGGTGTTGCTGTAGTTGACAAGGAACTGGTAAGCAACAAAAGAATGGAAAAGAGGAAAAAAAAGAAGATTCCATTATTTATGAAAGTTAAGGAGCTGAATCCATTTTGTCTGTGAAGAGAAGGTTCTTGTGTGATTTTTAAGTAGTTGCGTGAAGAAAAGTACGTAGAATCCATAGTAGGGACCAATGGCTGAAAATTCAATATAGGCAAACTCAAATGTGTAATTAGCATTGAAGGCAATTAACCATCATGATGGATTATCAAGAATTTGGTTATCTTTCTAAGCTATATGTTCTTTCTCAGTTAAAACTTATAATCAATACAAGCATTTTAAAATCAAATTAGGCATACTCTAGCAATGCTTCATAGACTCCTAGAGGATTACATTACTACATTAAAACTATAACATCTGTTAAAGATTGTTTTGCTTAATTTCATGGTGCAGAGTGTATAAAAATACAAGCTATTTTGGTATTCACAAAATTAATTGAAATTAAACCAGTATATGAAAATTTAAGAAGGCTGGCGATGTATTTTTCACTTTTGTGATGGCTTCTGCTCTTTTAAATGTTATTTAACAGTTTTCACACACCATCAGAAACGTCTGTTTTAGAGAAAGTCGAAAAATTAATTACAGAGAGATATGAAAGTAAACTGAGCCTCAGCAGATTTCTTGTAGTCTGTTACTATTTCTAGTGTAAAGAATTACTAATAACTAAGTAGTGCTGTTACCCTGAACTCCCAGCAAATAAAGTTCCTAAGTCTCTGAAACCAGCCTGCATGGTGTAATGATACCACGGTTAGATCTGCCTGAATCTCCGTTAAAAGCAAAAACAAATAAACAAACCCCGGCACATTCATGATTTGCTTTTACATAAATCACCATAGTTTCATCTACTCCATTAAAGTTATACCAACACACATCAGTTAAGAAGCTGAACCATAAAGTGTTCATAAATCCTTCTACAGGAACCTTCTGTCTCATAACCTCCACCTACTCATAAGAAAGCTTTCCATGAAAGGGAAATCGTGCTCATTTGTCCCATTTTACAAATAAAGAATATAGTATAATTAATGGATTTGACATTTATTTCTTTGCAAGCAGGCCTGTGAAGTTTGGGTTCTTTATCTTAAGTTTCAAATCACCTTTTGGGACCCAACTTTGCCAGGTATTGCAAATATATGCTGAAAGCATGTACTCTTTAAAAATAAGATGTAATGAATGATGAAACAGATACCTCAGAGGAAAAAAAGACAAGTATAAGCAGTTATATAAGAAGAAAAAACTAAGGAAATATTTTAATTAAATAAAAATAAAACATGGTGCGTAATAAAACTGAGAAGAAATGAAAACCACCCATTATAGTCCTTACCCCTTCCTGGCCATCAATCTAGTTATTATCAGCTGACAATTTTACAAAAAAAGTTACATACAACAAAGAATTTGGAATGCGTTTGAGTTTTAGGCTATGTCAAGGACAGCATCCAGAGCATAAAAGATAGACTAGGAAGAAGTGCATAGACAGCTGTGGGATATAACAGAACCCAAATCCTCAGATTGATCCTGCCTTGCTTTGGCACATGGGTCTTACAGATAATCATTAGTGCGAAGAGCATGAACACTTGCTAAATGTGCGTGGGGAAAAATAACATTACCGATATTTCTAGATTGAAACTGCTAGAAGGTTACAAACAGCTGGTAATGTAAAAAAAATAAAAGCAGAAAGCAGTTAGCAATCATTAATGGATGGTCGAGGAGGAGTAAATAATGAGGAAGAATGCAGACAAGTGCAGAAAGACATACAGAGCATTCAGAATGCTAACAGATGACAGACACTTCAATGCAGACAAATGAAATGTAATTATGACTTTGATGAGCCTTCATGGCACAAGACTACTCTTTGTTCGAGATAAAATATAGGAGAATATAGATTAAAACAGATGAAAAAAATGGGGAGACAAGTCATTGTGCATCATTAGTGACTGATAAGAAACAGAAAGGAGAAAGACAAATGAATGCATTGAATCAGTCTTAATAGTTCAGTTGTGCATGTCTGTGTATTAGTACTCACATGCTTCACAAAATATGAGACTTTAGAAAAACAGTGAGAAACAAAAGAGAGCTTCTTCATATAATGTTAAATACAAAGTGTCTATCTGAGCACTCAGCTAGGAAAAGATCATCGCTTTCCCTGACTTCTGTTTCTTCATCCATAACTTTTATAATCAAGATACGTAACTTGAACAATTGGCCAGGTGGTTTATGGATTTTTTGCACCTTTTTCTTAAAGTGTCAAACAACGGCATGGCCAGAAATAGCAGGGTGTTGGCATAGCTATACGAATTCTTTGATTCATGGCATCAAAAGTTGTGCAGTCAGTGTGATCTGACTCAGCTGACTCAATAGAATTTGCCCTGCACAAGCAGGTGACAGTTTTTTGTCCAATTTCTCTCTCGGAAGTATAGAACTCCAGATTTGTAAGGGTAATCAAAGCCATAAGAAGCATTTTCATGCATTTTCTTTTAGTACAACTACAGAATAGACATTCCCAAAGTATTTACTCCCATGTCTCCAAGGAAAGATTTCCTTATATTCCTTATATTAACCGCTTCCAATCTCGAATAAGCCCAGGTAAGTCAAATAAATTCTATGAGAGCATAAGGTAAGCGACAGTAGACCAGGGCTTGAGGATATGAGCAGTGAAGGGTGCAGCATGCTCCTTAGCTCAGATATAACATGGCACAAACATGATTCAGCATTTCGGGTCAGTTTA
>VWZK01010839.1:0-25027 GCA_013396935.1 Baryphthengus martii | reverse complement strand
AGAAAAAAAAAAAAAAAAAAAAAAAAAAAAGGAAACCCCAAGACCAGGCGTACCCGCGGGCCGTTCTCGTTTATTTTTTACTGGAGAAGGAGGAACGGCGGAGGAGTCGAGCAGAGAAAGTGCGTTGGGGATGCCAGAGCCACGGGCTGCGCGCCGCAGGAGGAGGTGGCGGAGAAAGGGGGAGGACGATGCCGCTGCCGCGTAAGGGCGGAGGAAGGCGCGGGGGTCGCNGCCGCGCTGCGCTGCGCGGCGCGGAGGGCGGCGGCCACCATCGAGGAGCGGCGGCGGCGGAAAAGTTTTGGCGTGGGGGGCCAGAGGAGCGGAGAGGGATTATGATCGGTGCCGGCGAGGGATTCCCAGACACCACCAGGTACAGCTGGGATTTCATTTTTCTCGCTTTTCCTTCCTGGTATTTGTAGCCCCGGGGCGATTTAAAGCCGCGGTGCCCTTTGCCTTCTCCAAAGTTAAGGAGCTGGGGTCAGGTTGTGTGTCTGAAATATCGCCTCCGCCTGATTAGAGCCCCGTGTCTGCGAGTGTGCGGCGCTGGGCGCGCACACACACGCACACGCACGAATTTATGAATGGCCGGCAGCAAGTGTTAGGGGGTCCCCGCATTATTTTACGCCGGCGTGTGGATTAGAAGTGAATGGGACTCGGAGCTCGCAGCTGCAGCGGGGCTCCCGGATCCCCGGTGGCCTTTCAGTGCCCAGCGGGCGGCTGCCGAACGTGGCCCCCACACCCTGGCCTCTGCACGGAGGGTGGCGGGCGGGGAAGGGATAGCCGAGAACTACTCCTGCTGCGGAACAGCAGTCAAGAACGCCTGTGTTAACACCAGCATTAGTGTTATTTGGGACGTGGCTTTGAGAAACGCGACCTTTAAAGGTGAGCCTTGCTTAGCTCGGCGCT
This sequence comes from Baryphthengus martii, assembly GCA_013396935.1. NCBI lineage: Eukaryota > Metazoa > Chordata > Aves > Coraciiformes > Momotidae > Baryphthengus > Baryphthengus martii. The sequence continues at coordinate 24,121 of VWZK01010839.1, read as the reverse complement.
GGCAAGTGTTGAGAGCTACGAGGAGAGCAGGGAGCTGCGTCAGGCTGGAGGGTCCATCAGATCCCCATCAGCAGCCTCCGGAGCGGGGCTGCTGGTGAGTGGGTGGGGGCGAGGTCAAGAGCACTATATCGGGACTTGGGAATACAAAGGAGCCTCTCATAGACTTGATGAGTTAGTGATCTCTGGGAAAATGACAAATACTGTGGCGGAGGGATGTGAACAACAAAAAAATCCCCCACATCTCAAAAAGAAGTCAAACAGCTGAGAAGACCTCTCTAGAGCATGAGATAAAACCCCATAAAAGATAAAGGACTCGGCAGCAAAGTAGGAGAGTAAGACTCTCCACCTTCTTTTCCGAGTGGGAATCAGTCAACAGGAGCTTTTAATTAATTTTAATGGAGGAAATCTGTTTTAAGGCTTACAATAAGCTAATAAATCCAAGGCACAAATCCGTGTAAATTCCCGTACTATGTGTGGAAGGTACTGATTAGATTTCTTCAGATGCTGCTTTTTGCAATGCAGAACTCGGCTAAATAGAAAAGGAGAGATTCCTTGTATCAGGAGCAGGAAAAGATACTAAAGCAAGTCAGACCTCACACACAGAGACGTGCACGCACAGCATAGAAAGACAGGGTGTGTGTTAAAGAGAGGCTTTTTACTGCATCCAACTTTACAGGGCTTGCAGGGAAATCATCTGGTTTAGAGGTTAAGATTGATCACTACTTGAGTTTAAAAAAAACAGTTAACCAGACAAAAAACCCCAACCAAAGACAAACTTTCATGGACTTAATTCCTTACTTCTTTCACTGATAAGGTCTTTCTGCAAGAGCACCTTTATAAATTTGTAGTTTCAGAGGAAATTAATTAATTGGTTTCAGAGATACATATTTTTGGAAGGAGAAAAATCCATCCTGGTATTTTTACAAAACTCTCAGAAGGTACTATACCTATACCTCTATACACCTTTCTTTCCTTTCTTCCTTTAAAGAGTCAATGTATGCAGTGCTATCACTGAAACCTAATCTTTGCATAATCAAAAACATGCAACAGATGTTGTTTAAAAGTCACCATTTCTAAGTGACAAAAGTCATGTTAAAATGCTAGTGTTGATTTTGTTCCTGAAAATTGTGTGAGTGGAGAGATTTCAAACATCATTACTATTTGTAGGAGGTTCGCTATTTAAACCGTCGCTCTCTATCCCGATATGGTAGTGAGGTAGTTAAAAGTAAGGGAGGGCAGGACTGGAGTACTGCAGGTGAAGCAAGTCAGCAGTGTGTAAATATAGCGTCTGTAAAACTACCTGTGACTAGAACAGTTGTCAGTGTTTGCCAAAGTCCAAGGCTGTAGCAAGAAGTGGTGCTGGAATGCACCCAGCGTTCTTAAGAGTCGCTCCTCACATACACCCTATATTTTGTATAAGGTGATGTTATCTGTGTTTGACTTTGAGAGTCTGGATCTAATTTGAGCCACTGTTACAAGTCACATTTATATCCTGGCCTGCTGGATAGGTTGATTTAGGAGGTAGACCGTATCTCCTTTGCGCAACCCTACACCCTCCCAGTAGGAATCTGCATGACATAGGCTATGGTTTCCTTTGAGAATCAAGAATGTGCTTTCCTTTAACTCCTTAAAATAGCAGTATCTGAAATGTAGGATGTTATTAGGAGTGACTTCCCTACCCTTCCCACAGAAAAGAAGGAAAGACAGTTTTATCAAGTCAAGAAAACAAAAAGGAGTTCAAACAAGCACCACTATCAGGCTTTTCCTGTACTGCACTTTCTACTTAAAGGACTAGAAAGAAGGCACACTTAATATTGTTTCCAGGAAGGCGAGAGCTTTATTTTTTAATAATTTCTGCGACTACTTTAATCGCAAAATGAGTTCTGTTTTTTTCGCTAGGTTACTTTTCATGTAACTTTCAGGCTTTTACCAGATGAATTCAAATGCAGTCCATTAGTGACCTCTATCTGTGAGAAGTGTATAGTCGGTGTTTTCTTTTATTTTTCTTCACCACAGTGAACAGGAAACACAGGCTATAAATTGTTTTGGTCTTTTATACCTGTAAATTACCTTGCTTGTCAGGTTATCAATGTCATATCTGTTACGGACAATGAGATTTCCCCATGTTTTAAACAGGAAAGCAAGAAAAATTCCCAAGAAAACCAAGAAGATCTCCAGTTCCAAACATGAATACAGAACTTGAAAAGAGCTATAAATGTATTCCAGCTATTCCAGTGATAATATTGTGTATGTTTGCAAAATTCAGAAAAATAGGAAGTATGTAGTGTTATCGAACATTGATAATAAAGGAATCGCATTTATGTTCGTCCAACGGTTTAATACTTACTCTAAAGCAGGCTGACTCTGTGTCAAATTTTATTGCTCCTGAGTGCTTACATAATAATTGAAACTTGAGACAAACACTCAGACCAGATATACTGTAAGTGGACTTTATAGGAGCAGCGTGTTTAAAAAATGTATATATATCTAAAAAAAATAAAACCCCATCCAGCTGTGTCTATATTAGGAATACATGTCAGAGATCAAGGAAAAAGGGGTCTTTATAAACAGATGGTCTCTTTTAGGGGATTATTAAACCCAGCTTCCCAATACTAATTTGTCTCTTGTTTATATCCACAGCTATATTCCATGTTTTAGTTAGTGATTGTAAATGGCAGCTGAGGACTTGATCAGCAATATCTTTGGGTAGGTGAATACCATTGTTTGACATGTCCCAGATTGTAGCTGATTACCTCAGCACTTGGTAGTATGATGGGTTTAGGTGTTTCCTTCCTTCCCCCTTGGGCAGTCTTTTTAGGAGTCTTTCTGCCAATGTTATTTATTTATTTCTGCAAGAAACCAAAAGAGCTGAAACTTGCCCCAGAGGTACAAAAATTGCTTTTTCTTTTATTTTGGTAGAACTTTTTTTTTTTTCCTATTATAAAAAACAGCAGAAAAGTATAATATAAAGTTATTATTGTAAAGAAGGCTAATTTAACATACACTGAAGATATGAGCTTTAGTTCCCCTACAGCTATATGTAACCGACATCTTTCAAGTAATTGACTTCTTTTAAAGAAAAACAACCACAAAAAATCATCATTAAAATATGTTTCTTGACAGGCATGTTTTATTCATTTATTTAAAATAAGCCCCAAACCTTGCTCCGTAGATAATACTCAGGGAAGAAGCGTTTGAAATAAAACCTATTCTCTGTTTAACAAATTATATTCTAGTCACATCAAACAATATGTCCCAGGAATAGCGCAATTTAATCTGATATTTTCAGCCAGTGATGAAAGGTGTTGGCACCTTCTTATACCTTCCTTTTTTTTTTTTTTTTTTTTAGTGATGATTTACCAAGCTAACAGGGCTTTTTTTTCTCCTCTTCAGTTCCTTCTTCTGACATGGTCCTTTGAACTGAATCAAAATTAAATACTGGCAAGAACTTAAAACAAATCCATCATACTCTATTCAGCATTCCTGAAAACTTAATGATGCGTAAAGAAGTCCGTAAAATACCCCTTCTAAAAAGAAATCTTGTGCTATCTATCAGCTCTACCTAGAAGCAATCTCCTGTATATTTTGCTTCAAGCTGTAACTGCTTTATTTATTAATTTGTTGTAGAAGAAACCTTTTATAGTCTAGTTTGATGTGAGGATGTATTTATAAAAGCATACTGCACAGCGAGTTGTTGATCATTCCAAGGTACACCGTCATTGAAACCGATCCTTTGGTCCTTGCAGACAAAGCTCAAAAAGGCTTTTGATGCACAGGATCAGATCATTGCTAGAATTGGTCCTGCAAACTGGTGATTTTACTTTGACCTCAGGTGGGAGGTAACTTGCTTCCAGCAGGCCCTGGTCAGTATTTTGTAGGATCTGCCTCGTATGAAACAGAATATTAACGGGTACAGATAGTATTCTGGCTTAGCCTTTATGTCAATAAGCCACTTTCATAACACTTAATCACCAGGTACCCATTCACAGAGTAAATTATCATTGCAATTTTCTGCCAGTTATGGATTAAAGTCTGAAGACGAATTTTTAAGAAAAAGAATGATTTTCAAAGGTAGTTCAGAGAATAATCTGTAGATTACTGTACTGGTCTGCAGTCTGGTTTTACAAATCACAGCCTGGGTAGGGACAATACAGGAGAGGGCATTTAGTTCCTTTTATCATCATTTATTTGTGAATATATCAGAGTGAAAATATTTGGATGAAGGGGCAGAAGTTCTGCTCTTTGGTCAGAGTTCTTTAATGTGGCCAAGTTGTCATGGGTGATCTAATTATCTTAAAAATGCAAAATCATAGACATCAAATCAGTTCCTTCCTGCAAACATAACTATGATTGTATTCATCTGAAATTATTCCGTAATCTTTGTTTAGACAAAACTGACAAGGTTTTTTGTTGCGTTTTTTTTTTGTGTCAGGGATCTCGAGGGAGAATTTCAGGCAAAAGATTTTTGGAATTCCATCTCACTGATTCATTAGGAGTTCACTGTCATGCATTTCTGTGTTCACCAAGGTCTAGGCAGGCTGATGCGGAATATTTCTCTCATAGTAAATACTATAAACTGTACAGAAGTACTACATGACCCATTAAGAGCAGAAAGGTCAGAGTTCTAAATTTAAAACCTCATCAGCACTTTCTGAGAACTGAAACCAGTTTGTGACCCTGTCACTCCCAGTTCCTGCTGGCAGCTTTTGTCATTCCTTTGTCAAAACCAACAAGAAAAAATAAACTGAAGAGAAGAGCTTTTCTTGACAGTACTTCCAGTCCTGCACCATGTAGGTGGACGAGTAGCTGATATCTCACTGAGCTGTTCCATAAGAGATAGCGAAGAGACATCAGTGGAACAGGGTTGCCTGTGTGGGGATGGAACACAATGCTCCCAAAGTGTGTCTTAGCACTGCTAAGAACCTTCATTGTTGCTCATACACAGTTCTCAGTCTTCACACACATTGCAGAGGACCGAACCATGGCCAAATTGCAGTCATGGGACCATAAACCACAGGCTCTTAGGTTCAGAGTTTCAAATATTTGTTTCTCTGGAGATTTCTTGTGTGTTTTTCCTACAGAGAAAAAGAAATGCATTATTAGAACTCTTTTTAAATGGGTATGGCATTCACAATGTCTTTGGAAATGAATGCAAGAAAAAAATAGGTATTATTTTATATCAACATCTTCCTGACAGAGTAAGAGATTTAATATATAGTTCTGGAGAAGAAAGGCAAGTTTTATATATATATACATACATGTATATAATTTGTGTACGTGTTACTATATAATCGTAGAGGTCTTCCTCAGACACTTCAAAGCATATATATAATTATTTTGCATTCAAAATTAATTTTGTTGGTTACCTGCAAATCAAATTAGACAAGAAGAGAAACTTACATTTTTCCTTCTGAGTGTTGGAAGTTTCTATACTGGGTAAAAATCCCAAGGTGCTCCCAAGACTTATTGCTTCCACGGTCAATGGAAAGAATCTGTAGCCAACTTACCTGTGCTTATGAAATACAGATTTACAGCTGAAAAACTGCTTTTTAAATTAATGTATTTGATTCCAGACTCAATCCTCTCTTTCATTGGCAAGTTAATTTCACAGACACTCTTCCCCTGATTAGAGATTACTCATGTGAGTAATAATTTGAATACCCCAAAGTGATGTCGTTTAGCTGTAATTGAAGATGATACAACCCCAACAGTGTGTCTGTGGTTATACTAATGTATATATGCTTTCATTAGCAGTTTCTTTGTGTTTGTATGGGAAAACAAGCTAGGTAGGTATAAGTCATTTAAATTACTGGAATGGCAGCTGAGTTAGGATTGTAGCAGTATGACGTGTTTGTCACAGACACAGCCTACATAGGTATACTTCCACAAAAATCTTCTGTAGCCTAGGTATCGTGTGAGCATAGCATTTAAAGAATTACAATTTTGCTAAGTGAGGTGGCATTAGGGAACCTGTTGCATGCCTGAAATGCTTGCCGAAACCATGTGGGGGTGTCTCTAAACGTTTGTTAGTAGTAGTAGCAGTACCTTATAATTTCGTTTGTGATTTAGGAAGTTTTTCCTAGGTGGTGCTTCTTGTGTCATTGAGAGATTTGCATCTAACTAAATGTACCCCATCTAGCAATCTTGTTCACCTGGTTTCACAGGCCACCTCGTTGACTGGTCTAGGTTTAACCTTATTCTTATCTTTAACCACTTAGCTTTGGAGTTAGTCGCAAATGCTCCTAGACTAAGCATCGTTTCTTGAGCCACAAGTTGAAAACTTGCTGTTTATTTCCTCATTTGTTATAATTATGTAAAAGCAAAGAAAATCACTTTGATACCTGAATTAATATGAACTAGGATTGGGTGGTTGGATGATTCCAATTTATTATTTTAATGCTTTATATGCATATTGCATTATGCTGTACTGATCCATTACTATAAGCCCCCGCATTATTCATTGAAGAAGAGAATCTGGAGGTGGAGAAGGTGTATCAGGCTAACCAAGAGTTCACAGTAATCTCTCTAGTACACTCATTAAGTTTTCATCCTTCATTTAAATGTTTTCAAAGATTTAATCTGAAACATTTTATCCTTTGAAGTGCCCATAGAAAATTCATTTCCGACACAAAATACGTAAATTAAGCAAGTAAACAGTGCTATTACCCAGCCTGATAAATTTCTCCTTCTCTAAAAGAAGTTTAGCAGTCTAAGAACAAATTTCCTCATGCTGAAGATGAGTATGCAGTTAGAGACTGCGAAAATTTAACAGAGTATGAACACATAGACACAGACACACAGAGTCATTCCCAGCTGTATTGCTAAATCCTGTGTATCAAATTGGTATATGCCCAACAGTGATTTCTGAAATAGCTCATTCTGGCCCTGTGCCATGCTGCTCAGTGAAGAGGTTCTTGCAGCAGTTCAGCAGTAAACTGTAAAATACATTTTGCCAGAAGAAGTATTTTTTTTTATTTGAGAAATTCCTTTCACTGTTTTACAAAATTCATTTCAGAACCTGATTGTTTAGGAGTTGTGCAATAGAATAACAGTCTTTACTGAGAGAGAAAAGTGTCTACCATTATAGCTTTGAAAATACTTTGGCAAGAAAGAAAGAAAATGGACATCTCTCATTTTTTTGGTTTTTAAAGATGCACTTTGAATGCTACAGGGCCAAGTCCCTTATAATTGCCCAGAGATGCCTAAGCCTCTGTGGCAGGGCATCTGACAATAAGGTTACTCTAATTGCTTTATCCATGTTGTGGCCTCTCAAAATCTCTTTTTTGTTCATGTGGTATTGTGTATTCATGATAAACATGCACATACGTGCATGCAGGGACACGCACGTAAACAAAATGTAAAAAAAATTGAAGATTTCTTAGAGAATTAGAATGGCAAAAGATGATTTAGCAAAATCTATTTCCTTCTGAAGCTTAGCATCTTTTTTTTTTTATTATTTAACTTGATAGCAGGGCAATCAGTGATACTGTAGCACTTTGAAATGGAAAGTGTACATGATTTTTTCTAGTTTGTTTGCTTTTGTCCCCTAGTGCTTTCCCCTCGTAGTTAATAGAGAACTGTTTTCACAAGTAGTAGTACTCTCAAAAACTGCATTAAACAAAGAATGATGCGATTAGATTTTTTTTTTTCTTTTTCAGTGCTAGCTACAGGGCGCTGAATCCCTGTCTTCACACTAAAGCCTTAGGTTTTAGTTATGTATAATTCCAGTAAAATGCAGACTTAAAATCAAATAATAACAACAACAAAAAAGGGAAAAAAAAAAGCTAAAGCCAACAAACCCATCCAAAACAAACCCAAATGCAAACTCAAAGGAAACCAAACCCACTGTCCAGGAACTATGGAGGTAGCAATGCTAATAAGATGGTTGTTTTCTGTCCCACACCAGATAATCTTATCAGTATCTATTTAACTTAATATTTAGTACCAACTACAGGTTTCAAATAGATAGCCTATTATTGCAGAAGTCAAGCACTCAGCTCTATCTTCAGATCATCACAGTGGATCTTTATAGATCTGGAATAAAAGAGATGTTAAAATTGCTGCCAGCAGCTCTGGCAACATGATTGTTGATCAGCCTAGATTTTCTTTCCTGAAGAAATTTCTTATCAGCAGATCCACACATCCTACATGATGTGGCTGTGGATTTGCAGATAGGAGGACAGAATGACTGAAAGCAGATGGATGGCATGAGCATAAATAGGTCATGAGTTACCAGCTATGGAACTTGATCCTGAGCACCAGGAGAGGGGATTATAAATTTCAGAATCCCTCTAAGGATAAGGAGCTCTCTAGGTAGAAGGGTTTGGCTTTACTTCTTTGCCCTTCATTTGTCCAAAGTTGAAAGTGCATAAATCAGTCTGTACAAGCAGAGATGAGCCTGAAATTCATAACCACTCATCTCCGTGACATTGAGGGAAACTATTGGATCAAATGCATAGATATTCTAATTATGAACCACTGATATTCAGAACTTCCCTTGGGCCATCAATATCTCTTACGCAATCATATTTTACAAGCTGCTAAATGACTGTCTGGTTATGCATGTGCTGACTGAGAGAAGGCATCCTACAGTCTAGCCAACCAGCTGCAGAAAGATGATCCTTTTTAAGCATTAGAAGAATAAACCTTTCAATTTCAGATAAGATCAATAGCAGTTCACAAGCTACTTAGGTCTTGTGAAGAAAGATTTGGCTATCTTGGGAAGAGGTTTTTTAAGTATAGCCCCACATACTGTCTTGTGTTGAATGACAGCCATATTTGACAGAAAGGCATTCTTTTTAACTCCTTCGATGCTATGCTAAAAGAGTATCTCCTGCAGAAATAATGGAAAGACCCGTAGCCTTGCTATGCAATTTACACTCCCTCCTACCGTCTGGGGTACCCTTATGGACATGTATTTATATTTTGGCAGCAGCATTTCTCTCTCTCAGTCTTTCTGGGTTTTAAATACATGCAGCAGCACAGGCTGGATCAGAACTTGTAGTCAGCTCTTCAGCTGAGAAGAATCTCTCTTTTAAGCTGGAGTTCATTCTGTTTTATCTGTCATGTCAGGTGCATTGAGGATACAAAGTATCCTAAATATACCAATAAAACTGATATAAGTGATAATGCTGATGGAAGCTTTTATTTTCATTTAAATATTTCCCTCATTATTTTTTGCGTGTCAAATATTGCAGTGTTGTGTGGAGGGAAGATAAAAGCAGGAAAGGGAAAGTGACTAGAAAAAAACTAGGGGAAAAACAGGATGAAAGTGAGTAATCAAAATAGCCCAGACTGAATGAAGTAAACAATGAACTTTCTGTGCAACAGGAAATCGGAGTTTCCTAATGATCGCAATTTTAACCACCTAAGCTGTTGTTCATATGAGAGGAAGACTGTTGAGTGCCATGAGAGGGAGAGCAATGCGCAATCTGGGAGGAGCCGCGAGGGAGAAAAGGATCTGTGAAGTTCCCCCAGTTCTTTCTGTGGTGGGCATAGCACATGGGAATTGTCGGAGAGAGTTAATGCTCTCTCAGAGTGTGTTAGCTCTAGAACAGAACCCTTATTGGTTTGTTGAGCTTTGGTGTATTCCCTTATAATACCTTCTTTTTTTTTTTTTTTGTGATCTTAGCAACTGTGCATGTTAACCATAAGAAAAAATGCATACAGAGTAAAGAGTAAAGCAATTAATGAGTAGCTTGTCTCAAATTTTCCTCTCAGACATGACTATATGTACAGAAAACCTGTTTTATATAGATAAATCAAAGAGGAATAATGAATTATATTTATTTTTTTAATATATTATATAGATCCTGGTAATTTTTTTATTTAGTTTTCTCTTGCCTTTATATCTCTCATCTGCAAGCGTAGAGATTCATTATGAACAAAAACCAAATAAACAAACAAAAAAACCCAAAACTGAGCTAAGGGAACACTGGGAGACATACAATGGGGGGGCAAATGGCACTGAAGTAGGTTTTATTGTTCTTGCTTATAAGAAACATGCTGAAGGAAACGGTCATCGCGCACCACAACATGCAGAATTCTGATGTTGCTTCTGTGTCATCAGCACGTTCATGCTGACCTGTTGATTAAATCACTGGCTAGGTCAAAAATAGATCAAACTCTACATGGTGGTCTGGGCTTCCAGTGTGCTCTTTCCCCTTGCAGCTGCAAGCAGGGAGGGAAGAGTTCAACGGTACGGGGACAAGAAAGAAGTGATGCACCCTGAGGACGGAACTGGCAGCGGTTGCAGAAGCTCCCTGCATGTGTGTACATATGGGAGGGTTGGCATTTCTCTTCTTCCAGGAACGAGAATTCCCACAGTTAGCAGCAGCACCAAGTCCAAGCTCTTCCTATGAGAGAAGGAGATAATTTCTGGGGAAGGATATACCAAAGATATATGCCCTTGCTTTGTTAGAGAGGGTTTGCATTTTTTTAATGATTTGAGCATTCTCCACAAGTGTTCTGGTAATAATAATATTCAGGACAATGTGTATCGCAACTTATTTGCTTACCTGTAATCTTGAGGAAAGTCTAGTAAAGAGTCTGACAAGAATTCAGTTACTGTAACTGTGAAAGGGGAGAAAAAACACCATGGAAAGATGGCACTGTATGAGTTAACATGTTAGTGCTTCATTCTTTCAGATCAAGCTTCCTGTGAGTAACAAAACTCAAGTCAGATGAATTTAGCTGGTTTCAGTCAAGCCTCATGGATTGTTGCCCGTACAGGAATAACTACCGCATAGATTAGCTCTGTGAATAGTTCCAGGACAGGTGTGGGACTGAACTGCATTGGCAGAACTGCTCTGGGTAACATGTGTGCGACGCTTCACTCAGTGGCATATGTATTCCCTTTTCATGAGCATTAAAATTCAGCCAAACATGTTTTTTAAGTAAAATTTTTAGGGAGTTGGAGAAAATGAATTTTGTCAGCTTTGCGAGTCTTTTAAAAGAAATTAAAATACAAGTGAAAATACCCTGAATCATTTTTTTTTACTAGCCAACATTTGCTTCCTGAGACAGGAACAGTATTATAGCTTCTGACCCATCTTTCCTAACGGTTCAAGACAAATAACAAAAAAAGGGAAATATTTTTAAAGGTTAAGAGGAGACAGAATGATACAGAGTTTCTCCTTTTGAATACAAAATATTTCTGTTTCTATTTGAAGTCCAGCCATAGTCTACAGTCATCTATATGAAATGAAAGGTGAGTTCAGGTAAACTGACCGCTATTAACAGAGCCTCATTTTTCCCTGTCAGAAGTGAAAAGATTTATTAGGTAAGGAGAATGATCTGCTCTTTCACCTCCCCATCCTCTTCTTCCTCTGTTCTCACAAAGTAGAACTGAGCCTAAGTCACACTGTACAAGCCCTTGTAAAAAAGCACGTTATCAGAAACAAACCCTGCACTATTTTTCCCAACATCGAAAAGGGCAACGCAAACAAAAAGTAGAAGAGTTAATAACGACATTCGATCAAAAGAACGTCAGCGCACAAGCAGATTCAGAAGCTGCTTGATATTATGTGTGTAGCCCTCCCATAAATCGGGGCTGGGCCAGTTCGTAGCAGCTGGATATCCACAACGTAAACCAGAAAACTTCTCTATTGAGCTCCTTGTTATAGTCATGCCTGTAGGCCGGCCTTCCTTCTTATTGCAGGAAGGGGAAAGGATCGTAGTCTGACAGCTGACACTCTGCTGTTCATGTCCCAGCTGCCTTGGAATCAACAAAGGACCCTGCTCTTCAAATCTCTCACACAAAGTAAATATTTTTTTTTTTTCTTGATTCAACTGGTGATTTAAAGAAGTGCTTAGGCATATGGTTGTCTAAGGTCAGATTTACAGCGCTGCTCTAGTTACTCACCACACAGTTTGGAGGTTCAGATTCCTAAGTTGACATGATTATGTAATTTATTGAGGCATCTATTTGTACTTCAGTTATGTTTCTTATGTCTGTCTTGTAGCAACTGCTGTACCCATTGTGACTAATGTATTTTCCATGACATTTTTCTTGCATTCCACCATTGCTATAACTAATGAAGCTTGATTTTCACATGCACGTGACCATGGTGGGCATGTAGTATGGCTTTAAAAAATTACCAGCCTAACTAACCTTCATCTCTTTTTGCCAGAGGACTACAAATGTAATGGTTTTATCAATGCAACTGTAGACTTTCGGCACTTGTATTAAATTTCAAACCGATCGATTTTAGTGAATTAAATAATTTCTCTCGCTATGGGAACTCTACTGCAAGAGCAGGGAGAATAATAACAGATTAAGCCTATAGTTATTCATATTCTTATGATAGTGTTGTCTAAGAAAACTAAGAACAATATGAGGAAATTGCTGTAATGGTACTGGAAATAATCAAGTACTGCTGCTTTGCAGGTGAATATTTATGTCCAGAATCTACAGAGAGATTTGACATTGTTGTCTCCAAACAGAAACGGGCAGCGAAGTGTGTGGAGCTTTGCTAGCTGGTAACTGGTGATGTCTTAAAATAAGTGATTTAGTGGCCTTTTTCCAGTACAAATTTCAGCAGTACCCCAAAGCCAGTTAATATCTAAAAAGAAATGTACACATTTTGTTAGTTGTTTCCTTTATAGAAACTAGTACTGTGTTTTGCAACTACATATAAAACAGTCTGAATAGCAATGAGCCACATTCTGTTCTGTTGTATTTCATCTTATGTTCTGCTCATCGCTGTGCTAGCCTAACACCAATCCATGAAACTTCAGTGTCGTTACAAAAGAATTCTCTGGGGTTTGATAATATCAAACGACTTTGTTTCTTGTAGAGAATTATTAATACACCACATGAAACCTGGTCAGTCAGAATTACAAAGCTTTCAATTCCCTTTTGAACATGGAATTCAGGGCAGTGGTTTGTACCCACAATTATTTATGAGTGCATTGATCATATTTATAACCGCACTAATTTCATATATATGAACCATCTAGATAAGTAATTAACAAAATTATATCAATTGTGCTGCATATTCCAGCTGCAGGTAACAGTGCTGCAAAAGTAACTCCCAATGGATTGTTCCTTTAGAAATGTAATATACAGCATCTCTCTCGTTCTTGCTCTCTCTCTAACTACTATTTTAACCTCCAGTGCTTAAAATCCTAGATCTATTGAAACCTAAGTCTTCCCACCATGATTAAAGGGTTGTACTTTCATGGTCCTATGTTTCTATCTATTTTAACATCTCTTATCTGAGAGAGCTACTTTAGGAAGGAGTCTACAGGTTCACTAAGAGATACAGGTACAAAACTTGTCATTTTAGACTGTGTGGAAATGAGATTAGACTCGATCTAACAAGTAGCAAATCTCCCCTCCCTTCACTCTTGTCCCTTTCTCTCTGATAATTATGCAAGTTGAATTCACCAACCCAGTGTATTACTTGCTTTTCAGGCAAATGCCAGTAGGAAGATTCTCCTTACCATAAATAAGTATATGTGCTCTGTAGTTGCTGACAATCACCTGGAGATCCTTACTTCTTTCCTTTATATGCACTACAATGCTGCAAATAGAATCATGTGAACTACATACCTCCATATCTCATATTATTAGCCTGAAATAGAGGAGAATCTTTCTGACAGTTTTTCACTATTTAAGTCTTCTCATGACGTACCACTACCACAAGTAGTGTGACTGGTCACGCTTTAACCACAGATTTATTCCAGTATAAATTCAGGTTTATTCTTCTGAAATCTGCAGCCGTTTCACATCTACATAACTGAAAATGAAGACACTTACTCCTTGTTTCAAATCTACATCCATAGGGTAAAGGAGAGAGATGATGAGCATTCTTACATCAGACCAATTGACAGTCTCACTGCAAAACATATTTAGGGCTGTAAATATTCCAAAATGCCTTGCATGTGCAGAACTGTCTGAAGTGCCTGAAATAAAGTAGAGGATGATGATGGTTTGTGAATCAATGTATAGGTACCAGTGCATCAAGAAATCAAACGGGTAACTGCAAAGAGCTGCCTATTTGTACGCACCACCCATATCCATAGTAGAGTTTAAAAAGCAAGTGCAAAAATCCACAACGTTTTTGAAATTAGAAACAAAAGTAGAACATTTAGTCCAAAGGGAATGTTCAAAAATTCAGGGCTTTAAAGCATAATAGATTTTCACTACAAATAATAAGTAATAGGAAAATGAAAGAGTCCTCTACTTTTCAATATAAACTGTGGGAAAAAATGACATTACATAAACAGCAAAATTATCATGTTGTTTGAACCAAGTTTCTTGATTTGTTTTGATGATTAGTTTGCCATCCTGTAGAGACTCATACATGTGCTTGATACGTGGCCAGTCTGCCACTTGAGTTTGTGTGTGGCCTGTGAGAATAATAAAAATGAATCCAGGAAAACAATCGTCTGCTTCCAGCCCAAGTGCAAGTATTAAAATTATTACTATAATCCTTCTATGGCTTCTACAGCTCCTTCTGTTTCCAGCTCAATCAAAAATAAATTTGAGAAGCAGTCCCCTTTCCACAGCCAAGGCCAAGTTCTGGAAAATTCTGCATACTTCCAATTCCAATCAAAGGCAATGGGTTTTGAACAAGATAACCATTTTGCAGGATTTTCACATATATGTACAAAGAAATGGCTTGTGGCTACCTCCATTTGAAGGATCAGGTTTTTGAGTGAGCAGGACTTAATTTCAAACTGGAGTATGATCCAAAATAGAAATTTGAGACAGTTTGAAATGAAAGCCTTTTCTTAAGATCTAGTTTTCCCATGCTGATGTTATTTTGATTAATTGCAGCAGTATCGCCTGTGAAGTCCACAAAACAACAGCAATAAGTAATAGAAGTCGTAAGAGTAGGTAGCAGGTTGGCTGGCATACAATGAGAATTAAAGCAAAGACCAATCTCCCTTGCTAAATGTCGATATGAATTATTAAATGAAGCAGTGGCAAAATAGAGTCTGTCAAAAGCAGTTTCCTTCTAGAGACATGGGAGGAATTAAAATTTATTTCAAAGGAAAGCTTTTATGCATGTCTCCAACATCTTGGTTTGCTTGAATTGCATAACTTATATCTAGAGTAAAACTTCCCAGATTAATTTCCCAAATAAAGAATGCTTATTTGAATAATCTTTGCCATATGAGACATATCCTAGTGATTTCTCGTACATATCTGAAATTTTCCTTCTCAAAAGTTTCCTGGACAGAAAATGCTCTTAATATTGTTCTGGGTGTGATTCCAGTGGTCTGAAAGTATGGCATCCTGATTTAATATTAAGTGTATCTGACGACGGTAGAATATATACTCTGTAATCTGAACATGCAGGTCTGCTCTTCTGTTGGTCTGTACTGACGTAATTTTCTTGGTTTTATTTATGTCATCATTAGATGAGTTACATTAGTTTAAGATTTGAGCCAAGGAATGAGTGGACAGCTAGGTGATCTGATCTCTAGATTAGCTTTCTGGAGTAGCAAAACATTCAAGAGAATGTGATATTTTAAGGATGAATGTATTCATCTTAAATTTAACAGAAATTCATGAATTTTCCCTTCAATATCATGCTCAGAATTGGCTGGAAATTGTAGAAATATTTAAATAAATTTCAAAGAAGACATTTTGATTTGGTGAAACAGGGTGACTGAAATGCTGCAGAATTACTGATTTGCTTCCCTAAATGCTAGTTTGATCTGCATACACAGCTGAAATTTAATGCTAGACCATTGTTACAACAATTGATTAATTTGGATATGGTCTATTTTTAGGTGTTTGAGTTGCTCATAGCATCACAATATTTGAGAGTCTGTCTTTAATATAGGTGACTAAAGTTCCTGGAGTTGAAGACCTAGGTGATATTTTGGCCTTCAGCAAAATCAATAGAAATCCCATTGACATCAAAGGAGTGGAGTGGCTTCTTCAGACTATCCTTTCCCTACCCCTCATGGCTAATTAGGGCTTCATTCAAGCACATCATGGAGTAGCTGCTAAAACTTTTAGTATGCTTATGACCTCTTCATGCTTCCTCTGTCATGCAACAAAAAGGCCACATATAAGCACTGGACTTGTGGTCTGATAGCTAGTTTTAACTCTAAAGTAAAGACCTACGAGTCACCTGGAAAGGGACCTATCCATTCCTTTTCTTCCTGCTCAGTGCACTGATGGAACATGGGTACTGAGACGAGCATGCACCCCACAAGCAGACAAAAAACATTACACAGACACCTGGAATCTCAGCTATACGTACGAGTTCTGTGTATAATTCAGACTCAGTACTGCATGTTAGCATCTTCCAGCAAAACCAGATAAAAATAACTTTGAACTTCAATGAGCTGAAGGAAGTTTGAAAAACCAGGTGCCAATAATTAAATATGTATTTTGCTGTATAGACTTGTAATGTTCAGGCTTGAATTCTTCACAGAACTTAATAAATTGCCTTTCTTAAGGCAATTGCCTTTCTCCAGATAATTAGATAAAAATCAGTGGGAGATGCTGATTATTCTTTGAGAAAGTGACAACCATGATACTTCTCTCACTAGCTTGAATGCCATCTTTACTCTTTTAGCCTTTGTCTCAAATAAGCGGAACATTAGGACATTTTTCTAAAAGGAAAAATTATTACACAGTCTCCAAGAAATTATGGAAGCCTCATTTCTAGGCACAAATAAAATGAGCTTTGACAAAGTACCAGTGTAGTGTTGAAAACATGCCTGCAGTGACAGGACTGGTACAGCTGGCATAAGGAAACTTTCTCGTCACTGAAGATAAACTAATTAAATGAGTGTAGTCATTTGGAATGGCAGAGAGGAATGACCAGGGTTGAATCTCACCATATGATTCATATCTTCTCCTTTGACAGCATTTACTGCCTACAACATCATTGTCTTCAATTGGAGTTGTGGGTGAGTAACGAAGAAGATAATGGGATCACATGGCACTGAGATAACAATGAGAGTCTAGGGAACACTGGCTGAGTTTTTGTCCAGACCCCTATACGTAAGGTCTGTTATGTATGTATTCCAGATCGCATATCCATAGGTTCAATTTGCCAAACCCTGACCAATGTTTAATTTTCCATTCACTACAGAAAACTGCATTCACATAAGAGAATTAAAATTGTGTACTGTAGAAACTTCTGCAAAGATATTATGATCATTTCTGTTGTCAAACTCTGTATGCATCCGGTTTTCCTTTCTTTTCCTGGTCCTGTCTTACTCCCATTGTGCATCTCTTCAAGCTTCTTTTCCTTCCTGATGGACTTGAGTGCAATAAATCACTTTAAAGTAAAACTTACTGCAACAGAAGTATTGCCTTCCTGACATGGACTGTTATGGTGCACACAAGATAGGGAAGTCTGTTTTATACTTGGATACTTTAGGTGGCATTAATAACATCAATATTTACATTACCATAAGCTTAGTTTGCACTAGATTGTCGTTTATATAGTGTTATGTTTCCTGCAAGTATTTTTCCTGTTGCATTCATTTCTGGCTTTTTGGAGGTAAACACAGAGCAGAACAAAGTCACGTGTATGGAGTTTCCAGTCTCTTTAATGTTATAGCTCTAAAAATAATGACCTTTATGCAGCTATCTGCAACCCTATGCAATGCCTTCAAACTCAGATGTTCTTTGAGATTATTAATAGCAATAACATTATCTCAGTAATGTGAACACTGTAGCTGTCCAGATTGAATGTCACTGGTAGAACTGCATTGGAAAATATGCCCATCTGTATCGGTCTAAAATATAAATATTAAATCAAAGAATCACTTCTTCCATTTCAAATATTTCTCAAGCATTTTGAGCAACATTCTGGAGAGTTGCTATCATCAGAAAATTATTATGGAGAAAGCATTGAAGATGCGTGAGCTAAGCTTCCACTAATTTTTAAGTGTTGCTGCAAAAACATTAAAAGCTATTTGGTGCTTGCAAATTTTTGTGATAAGCTTATCAATTGTAGCAATAATAAACACGAAAGAATAAAAAATAGTTATTTTAAGCAAATACCTGAACAGCTTTGCTGCTGCCAAAAGAAGGACTTTTTAAATGTGCTGGAGTATTCACATTTCTCCAGCTCGATTAAAAAATGCGGTCGTTTTATTTCATGTACTTTGGTTCACAGTTTCCAAAGATTTACGACAGAAAATATCATCATTGTTCGTTAGTATGAATCTCATACAAATAAATAAAAGTTATTAAAGCTTTTCTCGATCAAGTATACAAATATTGAACATTATCATCCTGTTCTTTGGTGCAAATAGTCTGAAATGAGATCTGTCTTTCTACAGAAATTTTATTTATAGTTTACTTGATTCAATTTTGGTATTATACTGTCATTTTCATTCCCTATAATAAATTAATGCTATTCTGGAACTATTTAAAGGAATTATAATGTCAGTAAATTTTAAATCATGCTACTTGCCTAAGTTTATATTACTGAAATAATGCATGATGAGCACTTTTGTGAAATCCGGTGAAATCAAGTACATGAGTGGGCAAATACTATCACCAGCAACATCAACAAAACAGCCTTTAAAAGTTTAGTAACTGAAGAGCCACTTAGTGCAGTTATACTTCAGTGATTAGAGGAGGGAGAAACGTATGACAGAAACTGAAGTGAAACCCTGGCTCTGCAGCAACTGTTGGAAATGTATTTTGGCTTCAAAAAGACGGAGTATCACTCCTGAGTCCTATTCCTTCTGACTGAGCTTACTTGGTCAAGTCATTTAACTTTTCATCCTATCTGGTTAAAAATTCTGACCTATCCTAGAAAGTTTGTTCAAAGCTGTGTTGGTGAATCCTGTATTGTCTGCAAAGCTCAGACGATGCAAGGAAAGATGGTCTTTGTATCAAATGTACCATAAAAATTGAGACATTTCAATTTCTTCAAAACTGAAATCAACAACAAAAGAGTGTTTCCTGTATTTGGTTTTGTTGCTTTTTCTTTTCCAGAGGAAACGTGTGCTTTTCACAGTAAAATTTGGTAATATTGTGAGGAGACAATATAAGCCTTTCTCTAAGAAGGGGAATGCATGGATCATATATCCATAGGTTCAATTTGCTAAGGAGCTGATGTTGTAATAGAAAAGCTCTTAGGTAGATAGGGAGAAATAGAATATTCCAAAGTCTCTTTTTCCTTATGTCAGATCAAGGGTCTATAGAAAGAAAACTACAAACCCAGACGAATACTTACTAAAGTGATTGTGTTCTCTATACTGAAGAGATATCGTCATGAACTCAGTGCCACAGCATATCTATAAAGTCAAAAAAATATGATCAGGACAAGTATCAGCTGTTTATATGGATAATGGAACATTCTTAGTTACAAAATACAAATATTTTACGGATATGAGGATATATGTCCTTATAAGGGAGTGGATAAGACAGCTATTAGTCATTCAGGAGCTAGGGAGAAGCCTAGAAACTTGTTTACAAGTATGTGAGCAATTAGAGTTTAATGTTTTAGTCTTGAGAACTTTCTGAAGCATCTAGTGATGGCCACTGCTTTTGACTGATCTGAATTGCCCTTTTTCTCTCTTCTGTGATGTATGGGATATATTTTCCATATCAAACAATTATGTTTTATAGCCAGGATCTTGCCACTTACCGTATTGTTTAAAAAGTTATACTATCTTATTTTCTTTCATATATTTTTAGCACTAATCTCATTCTGTCTAATACTGTGTAGCATTTTCATAGTCTTATTTGCCAGGTTTAGTACCAATTAAAGTTCATTTATCTAAGTTACTAGTCTACATTACTGAGCTATATTTTATGAAGATTTTTCCTGCACATATCTATGCACCTACACATAAATGCTGCACAAATTTCTTATTAGAATTTTCCGCCTATGTAGCATTTTCTGTTTCTCATTTGCTTTCACGAATTATGAAGCTATTGTAATAAAAGTCTAGCAACTTTTGCCACTGTAGGATTAGTCTGTAACAGTAGCGACAGTATAATAACTTATTAGCATAGCACAACAGCAAAAAGATAGACTTTAATGATGCAATCTAGATGCACTCCTAGAAAATACCTAATATGAGAGTTTTTCAGTCAACAGAACTTGTGAGAGACCCGCGAAGGTTAGCATTCCGACACTTGGTTTATGAGATCACAGTGTCATTTACTGGGGATACAGTGATGCCATAGACCGCTTTTTATTACTAAAGCAACACAAAAATAGAAGCAAATCAAACCTCCTAACCCTGCTTTGAGTGACATATATTTAATTATCCCTATTATAGGGAAACAGATGAAGAGAGAAATTTTTATAACTCCTTCCAAGCAAGTTAAATTGGGCTCAGTATCAAGGTTAGAACTCTGTTCCTGAGTTTTCAGTGAAGATGACACTGAAAAATGCAAAGGCAGAAAAACTAATAGAAACATGTATTTAAAATCTGATGTTCCTTTTTCTGAGAATGCCGCAACAGTTAAGGACACAGAAATTTCACCCTGGAAATCTGGAAGACTTGAAACAGTAATTCCTGAATCATCCTTCCTAGAGAGAACATATGAAAAGGAAGAAGACAAAAAAGAAGTGATTATCTTTGTTATTTTGGCTGATGGTTCTTTGTCATAATCAAGAATTTAGAACACATTTTGAAACAGATATTTAAGGACATAAACAAGAAAGCATATGCATGAAAAATGGAATGAAATGCAATTTGCATCAGGCAGAGATAGAAGGAAGAGTCATGCTAGACTAGCCTGATAGTTGTATTTAATAACTGGTTTTTAGAAGAAAAATAGTAGTGCATCTTCTCTATCTGGACTTCAGAGAACGGTGAAATTATTTAGCCTGAAGAAAAGTCTTAGAGGCTTGTAGGACTTAGAAAGAATTGGTTATTTAAGTGTAAAACAGCTGAAGGGAAGAGAGCTAAGAAAAGCAGCAATGTATCTTCATAACTATTATTAAGAAAATTCCTCTAGCATTATCCCTGGAGCTGACCATTATTAGCATTTTAATTTAGGAATTTAGTTTATTAATTAGGAATAAAACCAACCAGTGACACAAACTTGAGATAAATGCAATAATATATGAAAGCTCTTTGACAATTTTAAGACCCAGAAATAACAGATTTATGATGAAATTAAGCAAAACAAGCAAAAAGGTATTGATATATTTATATTGTTAATTAACAAAAAGTTCAGCTTGCAAGCTAGGAAGACAGCAGATGAGAAGGGAGACTTGGATGTATGAGTCAAACAAAACACTTATGTGACTTGGCCATGACAGAGAGAGACAGAGAAAGGAAAGAAAAGAAAGAGGAAAGAAAGAGAGAAGGAAAACATCTTAGTATGTATGAATCAAAGTATTTCCAGTAGGTAATGAGAAGTTGATGGTTAATAGTAGAAATTGTTAATACTATTTGGAACATTAAAAGAAAAAAAAGGATGTTTGAACTGGAACAGGTACACAGAGCAGCTGCTTTGGTAATTAGAGGAATGAAGAAGCTATTTCACATGAGGGGACTGAAAGAGCTGGACTTAGCCTAGCAAAATAATAGCTGAGAAAAGTATGATTGCTTTCTATAAATAAATGGAGGGCGGGAGGAGCACGAGCCATTTTTGCTAAAGGACAAGGTTACACAAGAACAAATGAATATAAACTAGCTCTGAATGCATTCATTCTGAAAATTCATAAAAAGGATTTTAAGATGGAGCTCAAATGAGATGAATGGGATTATATGACATGATTACTTATGATAGCAGGGAATTGAATTCACTGACCCAGGATGCCTCCTCTCGTTCTACAGCATATGCTCGTACAAATTGCAGTTCTGTGCTCAGACCAGTAGATCACCTATTGGTGTGATTAGTTGCTTCCTCTGCTGAGATCTTGTTCAACATTGTCTAAAGTCTCTTCAGTTTTCTTTTCCAGCAGTGATGCAGTCAGGGAGACAGTTATGGATTTGTTTCTTTTTTCTTTTTTTTTTTTCGCCCTTCTCTCTGGCTTTTCTCTAAAAAGGGAATAATGGTACACTTCCACATTTTCCAGTGAATTTTCAAGTTTTACTTCATGTATTTTTGGCGTAAAAACAGATCAGGGTGAATGGGGCAACAAAGTACATGAAAGGTAGGTGGTAAACTTCCTTAGCAGGAATTGTGTATGAGTAGGTATGAACAGCAACCAGTTTTACAGCTACTGGTAGCACGACTTCAAGTATGAGCAGTGATATATACATGCATGTTACATTTTAATTTTGGCATAAAAGGCATTAACAGCTACTTTGATTTAACATTAGAGAAATACACTTTTTACAGCATATAGGAAATTCAGAGATGTAAATATTTCTCTGTAGATGTTTTTTGTGTAAGTTCTGCTGATTCCACAGAATTTTCTTGCTCTCCCAGTTGACAGAGCTGATTCTGTGAGCAACATGATGTCTTGAAGTGCCACGTTGGCTCAGGTGACCTAGTTGGCTGAGGTGACTGGGATGATCTGTGTGCGTCTGCTCATACTGGTGACTCAGATTTCTTTCTTGGTGAATGGGGTGGACACAATTGTCTTTCCAAGAACAGGCTTGGTTGATAATTTACCTAGAAGAACATGTGTGTGAGCTATGAACAGCTATGTAAAAGTGTCCTTGGGCCTTAAAGAATTAGCTTCATAGCCCTTCAGCATTATGTTGCAAGAACTTATTAACCAAAAGAAAACCCACTTATAACCATGGTAAAATGCCATACATAAAAAGTCACTTTACTAGACACAAAGTTTTGTCTTTGCCTTTCATTTGGTTTTGCAAAGTAAGAAAATCTTTGGCATGCAGGTGAGTGAGTGATTTGGGAAAGTAGTAGCAGAAAGAAAGGAAATTCTAGGAAGAATTAAAATGCTAAACTTTTTATTCATTCACTGAGTTTTGAGGGCATTAGTGAGACAAAGTGGTAAATCAGTCATAATGCTCAGAATTCTGTCTTTGCTGCCCTGCTGCTGAGTATTGGCTGGATCTGACTATGGTATTGTCAGGCATATTAGAAAAATATCAAAGGAGTATGAGAGCAGCAATGCAGAAAAATTCAGACTTGTGTGTTGCATTATACCCTGTCAGCCACAGTGAATGTGGCCTGACACAGCGTGATATTTGTACCCGGATGGTCTCAAGGGCTTAAAATTCTTAAAAAGAAAGTTTCTCCCAAGCTCAGTTATTAAGGGTTTCATCTGAATAAGGAATGAAGGATGTGGCCCTTTAGAAACAATGGTGTCCCACGAGATTCCTATGTCTTTGTCAATTTAAAATGATGGCAAGCAGTAGCAGCATAGCAATAATTGTATAGCAATAACTATATTAATAGCCACCACATAACAGCTGAAAAACATTCCTTTTCTATCTGGGCATGTCGCCTTAGTACATTAGCAAAGGTTCAAGAACAGAAGATGACAGGCTTTCATAGAGAATCATGCTGTTAAAATAACATTCTCTCCTGTGCCATAGCTTCTGGCACTGGAACCCACCATCCTGTCATAAACTGCTGACATCAGTGTGGTACAGCATTAATATTTAACCCCTTTGATACCATTTCTCTGAGTAACCCCCTAACAGATTTAGAAGAAAGGGAAAAAAACTTCACAGGAAAAGATACGTGTATATACTTTCATACACACATATGCTGTATTTCTTGCAGACAGATTTCACAACACAGAATTTAGATTTTATTTAGAACTCATCGTTTTCACAAAATGATGGCATTAATGGTGATAGTTCCTTAGCTTTCATTTATAAATGAAAGAAAAATAAGATCTCGTATTGTTAAAATGTCATCCTTGAGCAATTCCTGTTAAAGTCCTTCTACATCAATGTATTAATTTCAGTAATAGCAGAGTTTAATGGGGAAGAGAAGCAGCACTCCTCTTATCTGTTCTGGTAGAGTTTTCTTTTATTTTGGTGACTGTAACTCCTTTGCATATATCAATCCTAAATCACAGTTCTTCTCTATTTAATTCTACGCAACTTTTAGGTTACATCAGTTACTGTGAAACACAGTCTTTGGCATTTTTTTGTAGCCATTTTACTTTGCTGATTCTTGATTCATAAATAAATACATCTAACTATAAATATGACTGAATGCAAAGTAAGAATACAGCTAGAATGGTTACAGAGTAAGCCAAGGCTTCTTAGAATCATAGAATTGTCTGGGTTG
>VWZK01010838.1:0-18896 GCA_013396935.1 Baryphthengus martii | reverse complement strand
GCTGTATTGCCCCATACAATGATGTCATCCATGTATTACAGGTGTTTCAGAGCTTCACCCTATACCAGTGCAATCTAGATCAGTCTATGACAAATGGTGGGGCTGTTTCCATCCCTGGGGCAGTTGATTCCAGGTGTACTGGGCGCCCCTCCAAATGAAAGCAAACTGTGGCCTGCACTCTGCTGCCAAAGGGATTGAGAAAAACACATTGGCAATATTAATCATGGCATATGACTTGGCTGCCTTCGACTCCAGTTCATATTGAAGCTCTAGCATGTCCAGCACAGTAGCACTTAGCAGCAGTGTAATTTTAGTCAGGTCACAATAGTCTACTCTTAGTCTTCATTCTCCATTAGATTTTTGCACTAGCCATAGCTGCTGAAAGGTGAGCAAGTTTTGCTGATCACCCCTTGGCTCTCCAGTTGACAAATCAGCTTCTTGATGGGGATTAAGGAGTCTCTGTTGGTGCAATATTGCCATCAGTGCACTGTTGTGGTAGCAATTGGCATCTGTTGTTCTTCAACCCTCAGCAGTCTCCCCGCAGAAAGATCCTCTGAGAGACCGGGCAAGGTTCAATTCCCTTTGTCTCCAAGGCAGTTCTACCAAAGGCCCACCAGTACCCTTTTGGGTCTTTGAAATACCCTCTCCTGAGGTAGTCTATACCAAGGATGCATGGGGCCTCTGAGACAGTCACAATGGGGTACTTTTGCCACTCATTCCCAGTCAGGCTCACTTCAGATTCCAGTACAGTGAGGTTTTGGGATCCTCCTGTCACCCCATAAATACAGATGGGTTTGACTCCTCTATAGCTTGATGGCATTAGGGTGCACTGTGCACCAGTATCTACTAAAGCCTTATACTCCTGTGGGTCTGACGTGTCAGACCATTGAATCCACATAGTCCAGTAAATCCAATTGTCCCTTTCCTCCACCTGGCTGGAGGCAGGGCCCATCTAATCTTGATCAGAGTCACTCACTTCTTGTGAAAATGACTTAGAAGTCCCTTCAAGAGGATCAGAAGCAAAATCAGCCCTTCTATCTGGGGAATTTCCCACTGGAAACTGAAGCAACATTTTTTATTGAAAGAATGCCCTTTTGTGATTTTTTTTTTCCCCTCGCTACAAATCCCAGATGGGGAGTAGGACATGTCCTCTTTGAACTGCTGGAACTCCCAGGACAATTCCTCCACAGCCAAGATACAGGCCCAGAGGGAGGAAGAGACACTTCCTTCATATTGCTGGAGTATGCCAGTCAATTCACACACAATTTGCCCCTGGTCTTCTTTCCAGGACACTACTGCCAATGAATTGGCAACACAACAGTGGCACACTTCATAGAAACTTCTGCCATGTGGGTGGTGTGCATTTGACTTCATCTGGATCTAAGAGTAACTGTTCATCATTCAGATCATTATAAATCACCATTTATAATGGTGAAAGAGTCCATGGGATACGATAAAGGCAGTTTAACAGGAAAAAGCAAAAAGCAAGCCATGCACACACAAAGCAAAGCAAAACAAGATTTTTATTCTCTACTTCCCATTAGCAGGCAATGTCTGGCCTTTCCTGGGAATCAGGGCTCTGGTATGCATAGTGGTTGCTCGGAAGACAAGCGTCTTCACAAAGAGATGCCCCCGCCCTCCTCCTCCTTTCTCTTCCTTTTATACTTGAGCTGATGTCATATGGTGTGGAATATCTCTTTGGTCAGTTTAGGTCAGCTGTTCTGACTGTGTCCCCTCCCAGGATCTTGCCCACCCCATCTCACTGGGCGGGGGGGGGGAAGATGTTGGAATGACAGCCTTGGTGCTGTGCAAGCGCTGCTCAGCAGCAGCCACAACACCGGTATCTTATCTGCCTCCCAATACAAAGCACAGCACCACAAGAGCTGCTCTGGGGAACATTAACTCCATATCAGCCAAACCCAATACAGGGATACAGCTGTGAGCCAGCCCTGGTCAGCTGCCCTGGCTGACTCCAAACTGCTAACAGCCTGCAGACCATGGCTGGCCTATGATGCTGTCCCAGCAAAACCAGGACAATCCATTTTCCAATCACCTTGTCAATGCCCCCTTCCCTAGACAGAGATCCCAGTTGCTTGTCTTCCCTACCTTTTAATTCCAAACTATTGGCCCCATTATCTCAGCATTGGAGCAGTCTGGTAACAATGTGCTCACCTGGATGACGGCTGAAATCCTTTTGCATATCTCACAACTCACTCAGGGATAGGGATTGGGCGATTACCTCTGGTTCCAGTCTCTTCCTCTGGTTCTGTTTTCTCCCAGTTCATTTTCATCCTTTGCTAAGTGAACTGTTGGGGTTTTTTTTGTGTGTGTATGTATTGCTTTTTCTGGATACAGGTGACTGATACCAGCACAGGTTGGTTCTCTGGTTCAGCTGCAGCACTGTTTTTAAGTCCAGAGATCTTTTCTTCCCCTTGAGGGCACTGAATAGTGTTGAAAAAGGCTTGGTAGGCATGAGCCAGGTCCCAGCACATTACAGTGATTTGTGTCTCTCAGGAATTGCCAGGTCGACAATGTTTTCCAAATATTTTACTAGTTTATCAAGATTCTGAACTTGTTCAGAGGTGAAATTCCAAAACACTGGAGGTGCCCACTCTTCTAGGCACTTTCCCATGCTCTCCCACAGACCCTGTCACTCATAACTATCCAGCCTCAGGGCAGATCTCTGGTTGGTATTCTTGAAAAAAAATTGTGTGACCCTGAACAAGACCTGAGACACATTCAGAAAGCATAGCACCAAGAGCATGCTGGTTTGGACATCCCCAAAATATGCAACATTTTCAAAATCTGAGATCGTCTCCTCCCATGTCTTGCCCATAGATTGGGTGAGATTACTAATAAACAACTGCCACATACAAATACCAGCTTAACCTCCTGACCAGTGCTACAATCATATCAGAAGTTGACAGTACGCAATACAGCAACATGATAATCCTGATCTGTCTCTCAGATGACAAATATCATCACAGGGAATACATAGTGCACATAAGGATTTACATAGCACCACCATGTGAACAAACGGATCAACATTGTGACCATGGACTATTTAACTAATATAAAAAGTACATATAACAAAATTGTTTTAACACACTTTGATTAGATCTGTCATTATCTCAACCCTTCGAGCCCAATGTCAGATGCAACAAAAGGACTCTCCTTGCTCTTGGATCTCACTGCTCTCACTCCTCTTGCTCATGGCTTTTGCCACCTTGCCCTTGATCCTTTTTGCTCAATTTTCCCTTCACTCCATTTTCCCCACACTACCATTGCTCTTGCCCTTCACTCCTTGTTCCCCTCTTTCTTGACTCTTGCCCCTTGCTCCCCTTTGTCTTGGCTCTCCCCTCTTATTCCCCCTTTGCGACTCTCATCTCTCCCTCGTGCTCCCACTGTCTCTTATCTCTCACCCCTCGCTCCCCTCTCTCTCAACTGTTGTCCTTCTTACTCCCCAGCTCTTTCTATCTTGGTCCTGTCTCCTCTCAGCCCTTGCTCCTTTCTCAGTTTTCTAAGCCTTTGCTCAGCTCTCCTTTTTCTCTTGGCCCTTGCTTTTCTCTCAACCTTTTATCTTCTCTGGCCCCTCCCTTGTCTATGTTTTGACTCTTTCCTTCCTCACCCTTCTCCCAGCTCTAACTGGTCTCTTGTTCCTTGCTCCTCTCTCAGGTCTCTCTCAGTCTTTGTTCCCCTCCTATCTCTTTCACAAGTCTGTTGAGCCTTACCCCTCTCTTGCCCATCACTATCCTTTCTCTCACTCCTTGCTCTCCTTTTGCCCCAGCTCTACTCTCATCCCTCACTCCTGATGCTCTTTCTCTCTGCTCCCCTCACCCTTGGCAATCTCTCATTCCTTGCTCTCTTCTCTTTCACTCCTTGCATCTCTCATACCTTGCTCACACTCTTCAATCCTCTCTCTCACACCTCACTCCTCTGTCTTGCTCCTGTTATCTCATTGCACTTTGCTCCTTGCTCCTTTCCTCTCATCTCTTGCCTCACTCTGCTCTCAAGATGTGCTCCTCTCTCAGCCCTCCCCTCTCCTACCCCTCTCTCTTTTCTCTCAACTTGGACTTCACTCAACACTCGCTCCCCTCAGTCCTCTCTCTTAGCTCTCAAACATTTAACCTCTCCAGTTGCTCTCTTAGCTTGCCCCTCTCCCAGTTCTGTCAACCCTTGCCATGCTTCTGTGTCTCTCACTTGTCCTTAGCTCCTCTCTTGACACTCACTTCTCTCAGAGCCCTTGCTCCTCTCAGCTTTGTCTCACCCCTCATCCCTGTCCTGTCTCTCTCTCAGCTCTCTAGGCCCTCACCCCTCTCACAACTCTCCCAGTTCTCTCTCAGCCCATGCTCCTCTTGTAGTCCTCTCACCTCTGTCTCAACATTCTCTCAGTCCTTGACCCTCTCCCAGCTCTGTTGGCCCTTGCTTCCCTCTTGGCTCACTCTCAGCACTTGTTTCTTGCCCATCTCCCTCCCATTTTTCAGCCCTTGCCCCTCTATCAACTCTCCCTCAGGCCTCACACCTTTACCAGTTCTCTCAGCTCCATCTCCTCTCTTGGTGCATAACCCTCTCTGGGTTTTTGGTCTTGATCCTCCTCTCTAACCTGGCTCTTACCCATCTCTCTCCTCCCTCTCCCTTCTCCAAGCGCTCTCTCAGCTCCCTAGGCCATTGTTCCTCTCACAGCTCTCTCCTGGCCTTCGGTCTTCTTGGCCCTCACTCCTCTCTTGGCTCTCTGTTGGCCCTCACATTTCCATCCACTTTTAGTGTTTGACCCTCTCCCGGATCTCTTTTGGCCCTTGCTCCTCTCTTGGCACTCACTCCTCTCATCTTTCTCACAGCCCTTACCACTTATTGACTTGCTCTAGCTCCTTGTCACATACCCAGCAGTGTCTCTCAACCCTCTGTCTCTNCCTGCAGGTACAGCCTTTTTACTTTCTGCATTCCCCAATGTGATACACAAGATCTAGCAGTGGCCTTGGTCTGCACACCAATCCTTGGTATTAACTCTAAACATCGAGCGTTATCACTGCTAGAAGCAGGCACTGCCTGCGAAAATATGCTGCTAACTTCAGGAAGTGCAGTTAGTTAGAAGAACTTAGCTGAAAAGTAAAATCACTGAACAGAACTGTTCTGTTCTCACTCAAACCAGGATACCTTCCCTGGGCGCACTCTCAGCTTTCTATGCCTGTGCCCTTCTCACAGATCTCCCATCTCTCCCCTTGCTCATAGCTCAGCACTTGCCTCTCTCTTGGCTCTTGTCCCTCTCTTAGTTCTCCCTCAGCTGTCTCTTCCCTCTTCCCTCCCCAGGACCACTCATGTCCCTTTCTCAGCCCTCTCCCCTCTCTTGGCCATCTCACTCCTCTCTCAGAGACCTTGATACTTTCTTGGCTCTTTCAGCCTGCACTCCTCTCCTTTTTGTCTCTTAGCAATCTCTCTCACATTTCAGCTCTCAGCCCCCACTACTCTCTCAGTGATCTCTTGTCTATGTTTAGCCTCTGTCATCTCATCTTTTCTCATGTCTCATATTTCTTTACTTGTCTATTGCCAGTTGTCTCGCCTCTTGTCTCCCTCCCCTCTCTCTTTTGCCTCCCTCTCAACACCCTCTTGTTTCTCCCTCTATCATCTCATGTCATGTATCATTCCTTGTCTCATCCCTCTTGTTAAGTGGCTCTCTTGTTCTTCCTGTCTCTGCTCTGAACTCGCATCTTGCTCTCGTTACTCATCTCTTATCTTCTGTTCTACTCTTGTATTGTCTGTCCTATCTTGTCTCATTTCATGCTCATTTAAGCTCTTTCATATCATCATGTCTATCTCTCCTCTCCCCTCCTCTCTCTCCCATCTAGTCTTTTTAATCTTCTGTGTCTCTAATCTCTAGTCTTTCTCTCCATCCCCTCTACATGCACTGTACATCTTTTATCCTGTCTCTCCATCCACATCTGGCCTCATCTCACATCGATATTCTCATCTGTGACATCTCTATCATCTGCCTCTCCTGTCTCTTGTCTTGATTATCCACCTTGTCTCTCATCTGTCATCTGTCTTTGTTATTTCTGCTGTCTCTAGTAGCTCCCTCTTCTGTTTCTTGCCTCTCCTCCCCATCTCTCGTTCATCTTGTTTGCCCCTTGTGCAACCTCCTCTATCCCCTCATCTTTCTCTGACCTCACTAGTCTGTCTCCTGTCTTTTGCTTACCTGTCTTCTTTCTCCACTCATATTGTCGCATCTTAACTGCCTTGTTCCTCAACTTGCCTCAACTCTCCTTTCTCGTCTCTCTCCTCTCACCTCATCTCTGCTTTGTCTCACCTGTGTCTCATCTCTCTCATCTCATTTCCCTCATCTCTCATCTCTCTCCCCTCTAATTTCTCTCACCTCATCATTGTTTAGTCTTGTCAATCTCATGTCTCATCTTGTCTTGTCTCTTCCACCCCCCACCCCATCTCTTTTCTATCTCCCTTGGCTCTCTCTTGGTGCTCTTTCTCTCTGCTCTCTTGACTTTTTTGGCCTTTGTTCTTCTCTCTTGATCTCAACTGTCTTGAATTTTGCAATCAGCTTTTTCTCTCATGTCTTGCAACTAATTTCTCTCATCATGCTATCGTCTCTCCCACTCATCAGTACTCATCATCTCTTTCTCACTCTCTATTTTGTTTATGCTCCATCTCTTTTCTCTCCAGTTAGTTGGATTTTCTTTTTCTTCCTTTAAAAAATCCTTTTGCAGTATAAACTTTTAGAATAGCCCGCAAAGCCAACAAAAGGCAAAGTTGTTGCTTTCTTCCAGAAATAAAGAATAAGCATTTTTCTAGGGCTGATGCGGTCACTGTCTACAACTCAATTACATTTGATTAAATATGTCATGGGCTGACTCTGAGCAGCAGCCAAACACCCACTCTCCTTCTTGCTCATTACCTTCTCCCATGGGATGGAAGGAAAACAGAAGGATGATGAAAACATTTGTGGAGCAAGTGTTTAAGAAGAAAAACAAAAGCTGTGTGTGCAAACAAAGCAAAAAGAGGAATTAATTCACTACTTCCCATTGGCCAGCCATGAGATGTCCAGACACTTCCTGGAAAGCAGAGCCTCAGCATGCTTAACAGTTGCTTGACAAGACAAATAACCATAAGTGTACCCCATCCTTTTCCTCCTCCTTTTCATGAGCTTTTATTGCTGAGCACAACATCATATGGTATGGAATATCCCTTTGGTCAGTTGGGGCCAGCTGTTGTGGCCATGTCCCCACCCAACCTCTTGCTCACTCTCCAGCCAACTGACCTTGGGGGAGGGGGAGTTAGAGAGAAAGCTTTGATGCTGTGCAAGCACTGCTCAGCAATGGCCAAAATATTGATGTGTTATCAGTGCTGTTCTAACCACAAATGCAAAGCACAGAACCATATGAGCAGCTATGAGGAAAGTTAACTCTATCTCAGACAGGCCCAGTACAAAATATAATGGTGATCGACAGATGCATTGGCAACAAGAAAAGATTCTACAAGTACAGAAACAGCAAAAGGAAGACTAGGGAAAATGTCACCTACTGCTGAATCGCATGGGGGAACTGGTGATAAATTACATGGATAAGGTTGAGGTATTCAATGTCTTCTTCACCTCAGTCTTTACTGGTAAGACCAGCCTTGAAGATTCCCAGACACCTGAGACCAGAGGGAAAGTCTGGAGCAAGGAAGATTTACCCTCCGTGGAGGAGAACAATGTATAAGAGCACTTATACAAACTGAACATACATAAGTCCATGGGACCCAATGTGTTGCACCCATGAGTGCTGAGGTAGCTGGCTGATGTCATTGCAAGGCCACTCTTGATTATCTTTGAATGGTCATGGTGATTGGAAGAGGTTCCTGACAAGTGGAAGAGAGCAAATATCACTCTAGTCTTTGAGAAAGGCAAGAAGGAAGATCTGGGGAACTACAGACTGCTCACCCTTACCTATATTCCTGGGAAGATGATGGAGAAAATAATCCAGGAAACTGAAGAACATGAAGGTGCTTGGAAGGAATTAGTATGCATCTATTAATGGGAAATCATGCCTGACCAACCTGATAAGCCTTCTACAATGAGATAACTAGCTTGATGGATGAGGGGAGAGCAGTGGATGTTGTTTAATGGACAGTGAGGTGGACTGAAACTGGATGAATGGCCAGGCCCAGAGGGTTGTGATCAGTGACACAAATTTCACTTGGAAGCAAGTCACTAGTGGTATCCCCCAGGAGTCTATACTGGGGCAAATACTTTTTGATATCTTCGTTAGTGATCTGGAAAACAGGTCAGAGTGCACCCTCAGAAAGTTTTCAGATGATACAGAATTGGGAGGAGAGGTTGATAGTCCAGATGGCTGTTGTGCCATTCAGAGGGACCTCTATAGGCTGGAGAACTGGGCAGAGAAGAATCTCATGAAGTTCAACAAGTGAGAATGCAAAGTCCTGCATCTGGAGAAGACTTATCCCAGGCACCAGTAGAGGCTGCAGGCTGACTAGCTAGAAAGTAGCTTTGCAGAGAAGGAAATGAGTGTCCTGGTGGACAAGAAGCTGAATGTGAGCCAGCAATGCACCCTTGTGGCAAAAAAAAAGGCCAACAATATCCCTGGCTGCATTAGGAAGAGCAGTGCTAGGAGGTCAAGGTAGATCCTTCCTCTCTACTCAGTGCTAGTGAGGCTGCATCTGGAGTAACATGTTCAGTTCTGGGCTCCCCAGTACAAGAAAGGTATAGATTTACTGGAGCAAGTCCATCATGACCACAAAGATGATTAAGGGACTGAAGCATCTGCCATATGAGGAGAGTCTGAGAGAGCTAACTATTTAACTTGGAAAAGAGAAGTCTCAGGGAGGATCTTACCTTGTGTATAAATATCTGATAGGAGGGAGTGAAGATGAGGGAGCAAGACGCTTCTCAGTGGTGCTCATTGACAGGACAAGAGGCAATGGGCACAAATGGAAAAAGCAGGAAATTCCCTTCCCAAAGGGGAAAAGAAAAAGTATAAGGGAGAGAGACTTACGAATTGGAAAAGAAAACTAAAACAGCTTTAATGAAACAATTGATGCTGTGGAGCAGGCACTGGGAAAGTCTCAGACTGGACTCAGCAGAAGACAGGAACTGGATTCATGAGCTGGAATCTAGAACTAGATTCAGGAACTCATGGATTGGGATCGAAAGTAGAACGGACAGAGTCCTCCTCAGATGCCAGCTATTGAAGAAGAGGGCTTAACCCTTATGATCCTTCAGCTTTATACTGAATATGATGCATATGGAATACCTCATTGGTCAGTTTAGGATCATCTGTCCGCTCCTCCCTGGCAGTGCGACCTTTTCCTTTCTGCACTCTCAACATGGCACCAGTGACCTTGGTCTGCACAGGAGCAAGAGCCTTTCTGTATACCAATCCTTGGTAGTAACTCTAAACATCAAGCGTTATCACTGCTAGAAGCAGACACTGTCTGCAAAAATATGCCATTCACTTCAGAAAGTGCAGTTAGTTAGAAGAGAGTTAGATGAAAAATAAAATCACTGAACAGAATTAGTTCTGTTGTAACTCAAACCAGGACACACAACCCTGAACTACTTGCTCTACGTGATCCTGTTTTGAGCAGAGGAGGTTGAACTAGATGATCTCAAGAGATCCCTTCCAACCTAAATGATTCTGTGATTCTGTGCAAAATTGAGGAATTTTTCTAATTCCTAGTATGTATAAGTCATCCTCAGTCATCTTTCTGATACTCTAAATAGATTTTGTTTTTGTAAGGCATTTTCCTTCATTATTGGATCTTTTCTGTGCTCTATTCAGATTTTGAATATTCCTCTTAAAACTGTCAGTGCCACAACCTCATGTACTCTTCTAGTGTGTGCCTCACTATTTTAATAGGGGTAAAATCTTTGCTTATGACTTCAGTGGTTACATTAACACTTTCTGCTAAAGCAAGCATACTTGAGTTACTTTTTCACTATGACCTTTAAAATACTTTTCAGGGTCTTCTTTTCAGGTTGCAGCCCCTCATTCTATCACCTGCTAGAGCTTTAACTCGGCATTTGAATATGAAGAATTTATAGTGCAACTCAATAAATCAGAGGAAGGACAGCTTTGAAGAATGCGTTATCATTTACATGCTGATGGGAGGACTTTGACTTATTTCTGGTTTTTATGAGTTGTTCCTGAAGTCACATAAATAAGTGAGAAAAGTTTCTGTTCATTTACATTATTAAATAAGATATTTTGAGTGCAAGTAAGGTAAGAGAAAACTTTGAATATTTCAGTATATAAGGATTTTAACTGTTTCATGGAAGAAAATGGAGAGAAATTTATTTCTGGTATTGCATATTTTACCGTTGTGTTCTTATAGTACACTTTGTTCAATGCATTTTAGTTCTTTCTGAAAGCTGACAATATTGGAGGTACTGTAATCTACTTGTATTGTGCTTACTATAGAAATTTCTCCTTCAGTTCTTAAGAATTGTGATGAATTGGTATGAAATGTATACAGTTTTCAGTTTAATTGTATTGATTATTGCAAGTCTTTTTGTGAAGGCATGCTTAATTGAGAAGTAAACATTTATATGAGCAGCTTCTAGAACCAATTGGGTTTTGTGCATATAGGTAGCTTAAAATGTGTTGTCTTAATATGGTATAAGGTTTCAAGTCTCCTCTCAAAATTTGACAATAGATGCAGCTAACATATAAAAGTGTAGTTAGAAAAGAATCAGATCTGTGAATGGATTTTTTTTCTAAAAGTTCTTTACCTCAAAGCAGTAAGTAGGTTTGTGTGCACCTTGCTTCTGACTTGCTAAATATATTTGCTATTACAAAGTAGATTGTAAAATGTTAGAAAAAAAATTCAAGTCCAAAGCTTATAGTAGTCTCTTCTTGATGTGCTGTAAGCTCTAAGTATACCTTAGATTAGACAAAGCAATAATATATGTAATGAGTTTTCTAATTTTAAGATAAAGCAGCATTTTTTAAAAGGAAAAATAAATGAAGTATCTCCATGTACTCATGTAATAGTACATGAAACAATCTTTTGCTAATCCCTAGATCGGATTTTGGGTGAATATTCTTCTTCTAAGATCTCAATAAGGATAAATAATAAAAATCAAAGAAGTCTGTGCTGAACTTTTAACTTTACATTTTAATTTCATTCAGAGACCACGATGCAGACATCAGAGACTGGGTCGGACGCAGGTTCGACTGTGACTTTACAGGCATCTGTGGCTGGCCAGGCATCAGTGCCCACACAGGTAGTACAGCAGGTACCAGTTCAGCAACAGGTAGGTGTCTGTTAATTTTGGGAAAACAAAAAACCATGGCAAGACAGAATGATGCATTTCAACAGGTGTAGTGAAGAACTGATTTTGTACAAGCAACTCTTTTTCACTGTTTTATTCAATTTTATTTTGCTCGAATTAAAATAGCTATATAAGCAAACATACATTTTTCAGGGTTAATTTTTTGAACTAGAATATCTGACAATCACCAGAAATACATATGCATGATTCTAAAAGTAGATTACTCTGAAATGTGTGCAAATTTCATAAAAAAATACATTCATTTAAGTTATTGAATATTCACATTTATCCTTTAAAAGATTGATAAGCAATATGAATTTTTTAAAATAAGTACAGTATAGATGTAAAATACAAAAGCAATGTCACTTTGTACTTCAAAGTGTAGGTTCTTCCAAAACTACAGAAAGGTATTTGAAGTAAAAGCAAATGTAATGTATAATCTGGATTTTCCAGAGAATTAAAGGGACTTCTGAAGCAACCAGCTCAGCACACACTTCTGTGACATGATTAATACCTATGCAACCCCACCAACATTAGAGGGGGTGGCACATGGGGAGACTGAGGAGGGAAGTGGAGCTGGAAAACAGGAGCTGAATGTGAGCCATTACTTTTGTCCAAGACCCCTTTAATACATGTAATTAAGCATTTATTTTTTTAAAAATTATTTGTGCCAGTTAGAAGGGACCTACAACAACCATCTAGTCCAACTGCCTGACCACTTCAGGGCTGGCCAAAAGCATATTATTAAGGGCATTGTCCAAATATCTGTTAAACACTGACAGGCATGGGGCATCGATCACCTCTCTAGAAAGTCTGTTCCAGTGTTTGACCGCTCTCTCAGTAAAGGAATGTTTCCTAATGTCATGTCTGAACCTCCCCTGACGCAGCTTTGAGCCATTACCATGCATCCTGTCTCTGGATACCAGGGAGAAGAGATCAGCACCTCCCTCTCCACTTCCCCTTCAGTCAACTATCAGTGTTTTAGGTTCTTTGGGTGAAATCTGATGTTCTTTTTCAACATAAATTGGCTTTACAGTTTCAAAATCAACAATGTTAAAACTGAGCATAACTTGTTAAATTAGCGAAGTCTGTTTCTGTGCTAACGAATCACTGTTGTCTAAACTAAAGTATCCAGCATTTTGTTAATTTTAGTTTTAAAATTTAAGGTGATATTTTTTTCTGCATGTTCTTTGCAATGCTGTTTAACTGTTTCATACATTTCACTAATAATTTTTCCTATTGTACAGACTCAATTCATAATGTCCATGAATATCACTTATATTATAATGTATCTCAAAATACATTTGACTTTTTTGTTTTAGACATTCCTCCCCCTAAAAAAACCCAAACAAACTAACAACCCAACGTTTCAGCAAAACATTTAAGCATTGGGAACTTAAATGCTTGTCTTTGTGTACTTGCTCAAAGTTCATCCCTGCTGATTTAATAATTGGCTGAAATCACATAATCACAAAATCACAGAATGGTTGAGGTTGGAAGGGACCCTTGGATGTCATCTTGTCCAATCTCCTGCTCAAGCAGGGTCACCTAGAGCCAGTTGCCCAGGAACATGTCCAGATGGCTTTTGAATATCTCTAAGGAGGGAGACTCCACAACCTCTCTGGGCAACCTGCTCCAGTGCTCAGTCACTGTCACAGAAAAAAGTGTTCCCTAATGTTCAGAGGGAACTTCCTGTGTTTCAAGTTGTGTCCATTGCCTCTGGTCCTGTCACTGGGCACCACTGAAAAGAGCTTGGCTCCATCCTCTATGCACCTTCCCTTCAGACATTTCTATACATTGATAAGATTTCCCCGCCCACCCCCCAGCCCCTAGCCTTCTCTTCTCTAGGCTAAACAGTCCCAGCTCTCTTAGCCTTTCTTCATAGGAGAGATGCTTCATTCCCTTAATCATCTTTGTGGCCTGTCATTGTACAGTCTCCAGTATATCCATGTCTCTCTTGTACTGGGGAGACCAGAACTGGACACAGGACACCAGGTACACAGTACTCAACTGGTGCTGAATAAAGGGGAAGGATCATCTACCTGGACCTGCTGGCAATATATTGCCTAATGCAGCCCAGGATACCATTAGCCCTCTTTGTGACAAGGGCACAATGCTGGTTTGTGTCCCACTTGGTGTCCACCGGGATCCCCAGGTCCTTTTTTGCAAAGCTGCGTTCCAGCTGGCTGGCCCTCCCAGGCATGCACCGGTGCATGGGGTTGTTCCTCCCTAGAGGCAGGACTTGGCACTTCCCCTTGTTGAACTGCATGAAGTTCCTGCATTTCTCCATCTTGTCGAGGTCCCTCTAGATGGCAGCACAACCTTGTGATGTATCAGTCGCTCTTCCCAGTTTTGTGCCATCAGTCAACTTGCTGAGGGTACAGTCTGTCACATCATCCAGATCACTAATGAAGACGTTGACCAGTATTGGACCTGGTACTGACCCCCGGGGTACACTGTTATTTACTGGCCTCCAACTAGACTTTGTGCCACTATGACCATGGGATCCTCTTTGAGGATAGAGGACTGCTAGGGAGAGATAGGATACCATTAGTCCTCTTTGCGGCAAGCGCACGCTGCTGGCTCACGTTCAACTTGGTATCCACCAGGACCCCAAGGTCCTTTTCTGCAAAGCTGCTTTTCCAGCTGGGTGCACCCCTTGGCATATACTGGTGCATGGGGTTGTCCTTCCCCAGGGGCAGGACTTGGTACTCCTCCTTTTTGAAGTACATGAGCTTCCTGTCAGCTCATTTCCACAGCCTGTTGTTATCTCTCTGAATGGCATTCTCTAAAAGAGCTTTTACAAAATAACTTTTCCTGCAGTTGCTAGACCCTGACAGAATAGCAGAAAAGTGTTGCTTCCAGCCCATGCCCATAATCAAAAGCCATAGGGTAGGCTGTTAAAATTTTTAGTCAGTACCCTCTTGCTGTAAACCACCTTCTGCGTCTTCTGGAGGGGCCTAGTTTCTATTGCTCATTTCTGCTTATTCCTGATGATAGAGCACTGCTCTATCACAGTCTTTAGGGTCATCACTGCCTGGATTTGTGCTGTAATCCAACACAACATCCCTCAGTGCCTCAAAATTAATCTTTTTCCCTGTTTGTTGCATTCAGAGTGATGCCTTTAACCTTTAAATGACATTTTCCTCCAGACTGAAGGTAGCAGGACCCACAGGTCCTTTTCTGCAAATCTGCTTTCCAGCTGGTCAGCCCCCAGCCTGTACTGGTGCCTGAGGTTATTCTTCCCCAGGCGCAGGACCTGGTGTTTCCCCTTTTTGAACTTCATGAGGTTCCTATTAGCCCATTTCTACAGCTTGTCAAGGTCCCTCTGGATGGCAGCGCAACCCTGTGATGTATCAGCCACTCTTTGCAGTTTGGTGTAATCAGCAAATGGCTAGGGGTACACTCACCTCATCATCCAGATCATTAATGAGGTTATTGAATGGGACTGGACCCAGTATTGGCTCCTGGGGTACAGCACTAGTCACTGGCCTCCAACTAGACTTCGTGCCACTGAAAAGCTTTTGCCAAATTTGGACTTTTATATAGAACTCTCTCTTTAACTTAAATCTTTATTACAGAATCACTGAATGGTTGAGATTGGAAAGGACCACTGGAGGTCATCCCCTCTGTTCAAGCAGGGTCGCCTAGGACTAGTTGCCTAATAATATGTCAAGAGAGCTTTTGAATATCTCCAAGGGGGGGGAATACACAATCTCCCTGGGAAATCTGTTCCAGTGCGCAGTCACCCTCACAGTGAAAAAGGGTTTCCTGATGTTCAAATGGAACCTCTTTGATTCAGTTTGTGCCCATTCCCTCTTGCGCTTTCACTGGGCACCACTGGAAAAGAGCCTGGCTCCACCTTCTTTGCACTTTCCCTTCAGGTACTTGTACACGTAATGAGATTTGCCCCCTGAGCCTCTGGGTTAAACAGCCCCAGTTCTCTCAGCCAACTAAATTTTGTGCCACTGATCACCACTCTCTGGGCCTGGCCATTCAGCCAGTTTTCAACCCACCTCACTGTCTGCTCGTCCAGCCCATATTTCAACAGCTTCTCTATGAGGACCTTATGGGAGACAGTGTCAAAGGCCTTCCTGAAGTCTAGGTAGACTATATCCACTGCTCTCCCCTGGTCTACCAGGCCAATTATTTCATTGCAGAAGGTTATTAGGTTTGTCAAGTATGACTTTCCCTTGCTGAATACTCCTGATTATTTTCTTGTCATTCATGTGCCAGGAAATGGTTCCCAGGATTAGTTGCTCCATCACCTTCCCAGGGATCGAGGTGAAGCTCTCCGGCCTGTAGTTCCCCGGGTCCTCCTTCTTGAAGACAGGAGTGATTTTTGCTTTCCTCCAGTCATAATCATAGAATGGTTTGGGTTGAAAGGGACCTTAAAGATCATCTAGTTACAACCCCTCTGCCATGGGCAGGGATGCCTTCCACTAGGTCAGGTTACTCAAAGCCCCATTCAACTTGGCTTTGAACACTTCCAGGGAGGGGACATCCACAACTTCTCTGGTCAACCTGTCCTCAGGCACCTCTCCTAATTGCCATGATCACTTAAAGATTATTGAGAGTGGCCACACAATGACATCAGACAGCTCCCTCAGCACTCATGGGTGCATTCTATCAGGGCCTATTAGGATAAGGTCTTTCTAATTTTATACTAACTTTGTAAATGAAGCTTCTGTGATGCTTGGACTTACTTAAGCTTTCTAGGAGGCTTAGTGTGGTCAACTCTTTTTAAGCTTTGCTTAAAACTTTTTAAAATTAGATATAGTTTATATCAGCATATATTTTCAATAAGATATTACTTAATTTTCACTGTTACTATTTCCAATGATTCTGTTTCGCTGAATATTTAAGCTGTATTTTGGATTATTTTGTGATTATATTGCAGTGTATTTTTTTCATTTGAGTCTTATTTTGAGAGTAGAAGTCATGTAAGGTTTCAGAAAGGAAAGTTAGGGGATCAGCCTGGTCAAGGAAGAGAAGTTTGCTGCAATATTTTGTATAGGCTGAAGAAGTGATGCATATGTTGTGAAAGCTGATGCAGATGATTCTGCAGCGATTGAGACAGGATATGAAGGAGATACCAGGTTTGGGAGAAAAGGATAGATGATGAAAGTGTTGAGAAAAGGTGTCTACATTTAGACAGTTGTTCTATCACCCAATGACACCCCTCCACCCCCAAAAAGGGGAATCGGGAAAAGGAAAGTAGATCTGTAGGTTGAAATAGAAACAGATTTAATAAAATAAAATAATTATAACTCCCCCTAATAGTAATACTAATACTGATAGCAAGTACACAAATTTATACCCAGCCAATGTAGTGGTCACGAGCTGCACGCTCCCAGCAATGAATGCTGGATGCCAAGTAATGTGAGCACCAAAGCTCCAGTGAAAACGCAATGGTCACAGCAAACAGGAAAGTAGACCTCAGGACCAGAATGATGAGTGAGACGCTCCAGAAATGGTGGCCATCAGGAGAAAGAGATAGTCCTCAGTAAACTTTTGAATTTATCGTCAATGTGACGATAAATTTATGGTATGGAATACTTCTGTTGGCCAGCTGTGGTGGGTTTGACCTTGGCTGAGCGCCAGGTACCCACCAAGTTGCTCTATCACTCCCCCCTCCACTTACTCAGAACGACAAGGGGGGAAGAGAATAAGATGGGAAGAGCCTGTAGGGTACGATAAAGGCAGTTTAATAGGAGCGAAAAAAAAACAAACAACAAAGAACAAAAAGCAAGCCCCTTCTCCTCTCTCTTCCTTTTATACTTGAGCTGACGTCACACGGTGCGGAATATCTCTTTGGTCAGTTTGGGTCAGCTGTCTTGACTGTGTCCCCTCCCAAGATCTTGCCCACCCCATCTCACTGGGTGGGGAGGAGGAAGATGTTGGAAAGACAGTCTTGATGCTGTGCAAGCACTGCTCAGCAGCAGCCACAACACCGGTGTCTTATCTGCCTCCCAATACAAAGCACAGCACCATAAGAGCTGCTCTGGGGAACATTAACTCCATCTCACCCAAACCCAATACACCAGCTTGGGTCAGCTGCCCTGGTTTTCGCTCCTCCTAGCTTAAGCATCTAACTCAAAACTGTTAAAGACTTTGATCACTATTAAGACCCGCATATCATGGCTGGCCATAAATGAAAACAAAGTGTCTTATCAATTTTGTTCACGATGAATTGGGTCTTCTCAAAAATGCAGCTTTCTTGAATATAAAATTGATTCTATGATTCTATCCCAGTGAAACCCGGAAAAAAGGTCAGGAATTTTAAAGGAATTGAATGTATAGGGTAAGGAAAAGGAAAAATAAAGATATGAATCTAGTATATTACTAGGAAATGCGATGAAGAATGTAGGTAAGATAGGTGCTTTTCCACTGTAGGAAATGAAAGAGCTAGCAGGCATTAAAACAGTCTCTTTGATGAAGAAGAGTGGACTTGCTCTGAAAAATTAATCGTATATATTATTTGCTTAAATTTGCAATTTGAATATATGTACACATGCTTTAGGAGCAGACTACTTTAGGTAAAGATGAAAAATTCAGAAGAAATAATTTATATTTAAAAATCCTTTCCTGGAGCTATGAGGGGAATAATTGCTCAATGTCTAAATTATATTCTGCTAAAATAAATCTTTTCTTTGCACAGTGACTATATAACTATGGCTTTCATGAAAGTTTGATATGGTGCTCCAAATGAAGAAAAAAAAAAATGCCCTTAATGAAAAAATAAGTTTCCTTTCTGAGTGTAGTGGCAGTGGTTTCACAGGTGTTTTCTAGCAACACAGCAATTGTAATTTTTGGCACCTTAAATGGTGAAGGAAGAAAGCTATACACGTACAAGTAAAAAGAAGCAAAAGTAAGGCAAAAAATTGAGGAGCATAATTAAATTGCATTTAACATCCTGCAGAACTTTTTTTAGTCTTATGTTTCCTCAAATATGATTTTCCACTCGTATCATTCCTGTTTTAACATGCATTCTTAAGCATGAGGTAGCTAACATAAAGATTTTAAATTTGTCTCACTGACCTTATGGTTTATGTCATGCAATACAGAAGAATTTGAAGAGTAAAATTAAAAAGAAGCGGCTAATTGATGTCAAAAGGTGTATCCACGCATCAAAAGTTACACAAAACAAATCTACATGTTTAGCATAGACTATGGCCATAGCATTCAGAAATATTTGTATCATTAAACTGGACATACACACTTTTGCTAATCAAAATTGGAGCTTAATGCAAAATTAAATGTAACATATTGAACAAGGGTAAGTGTAGAGTCCTACACCTGGGGAGGAATAACCCCCTGCACGAGTACAGGTTAGGGGTTGACCTGCTGGAAAGCAGCTCTGAGAAGAACCTGGGAGTGCTAGTGGACAATGTTATCCATGGGACAGCAATGTGCCCTTGTGGCCAAGAAGGTCAATGGAATCCTGGGATGCTGTGTTCAGCAGGTCGAGGGAGGTTCTCCTCCCCCTCTACTCTGCACTGGTGCGACCACATCTGGGGTATTGTGTCCAGTTCTGGGCTCCTCAGTTCAAGAGAGACAGGGAAATGCTAGAGGGTCCAACAGAGGGATATGAAGATGATTAAGGGACTGGAACATC
>VWZK01010837.1:132168-183692 GCA_013396935.1 Baryphthengus martii | reverse complement strand
ATGGATAACTTCTTGTCCACCAGCACTCCTAGGCCCTTCTCTGTGGAGCTGATTTCTACCAGATCAGCCTCTAACTTGTACTGGTGAAGGGGGTTATTCCTCCCCACGTGTGGGACTCTACACTTGTCCCTGTTGTACTTCATTAAGTAAGTTCCCCTCCGCATAACTCTCCAACCTGTCCAGATCTAACTGCAGAGCAGCAGAGCCTTCTGGTGCATCAGCCACTCCTGCCAGTTTTGTATCATCAACAAACCCACTGAGGGTACATTCCATCCCTTCATTCAGGTCACTGATGAAGATGTTGAATAAGAGTGGACCCAGTACTGACCCCTGGGGAACACCACTAGCTACAAGTCTCCAACTGGACTCTGTGCCACTGATCATGACTCTCTGAACTCTATTGTTTAGCCAGTTCTCAACCCATTTTACCATCCCCTCTTCTAACCCACATTTCCTGAGCTAGTATGTTTACAGTGTCCACACACAACTATCCTTTCAGACAATATCAGGATTTTTATAATGTAACTGGCATACAAACAGCTGGAACCTTGTCTGCACTTCACTATATGTTTGCATTTCTACTACAGAATAAAAGCCATACAATATGCTACCAAAGATTAACAAATTTTACAATTGAAAAGTCTGAAGAAATTAATATTAAAACCTTTTCATTGCCTCTGTACTTACACTTACTTTATTCAGTGGCTATATATTCAGAGTTTTAGACTGAAAGATACATGATGTACGTGCAAGATCTATTTTTTTTAGATTTTTGCAGAAAAGTGTAGCTAATGATGACACAAAGGGAGTGAAGT
Source organism: Baryphthengus martii (assembly GCA_013396935.1). Taxonomy (NCBI): domain Eukaryota; kingdom Metazoa; phylum Chordata; class Aves; order Coraciiformes; family Momotidae; genus Baryphthengus; species Baryphthengus martii. The sequence continues at coordinate 182,877 of VWZK01010837.1, read as the reverse complement.
TCATCTATGAGGTCTCTAACTGTTTTGTTTGTTCATGACACCTTTGAAAGTGAGAGGAGGCTTTGGCACCTTGTCACTGACAAGCTCCTCACAGCCGACCCTGATTGCAGCAGGAAGCAGCACTAGATGACCTGCTAAGGTCACGTCCAACCTGAATTTTCCTGTGATTTTTTTTGGTACCTAGTTAGGAGTGAAGGAAAGAGGTTCTAGGATAAAATACGGTGCATTTTTGTGTTCTTAAGTGTCCTAAGAGGACTTTTTGGTGTGTTTTAGGAGCTTTTGAGATTATATAGAGTAATAATTTTTTCATGTTGGAAGTAATTTATGGAGTTATTCGGGAGACAACTTTGACCTCGTGGTTTGTTCATATTGTGTGAAAGAGCAAAAGTAATAATTGTTGAATTACTGGAACAAAGCTTTTTGAAGGAAAGGCTACTGAAGTGTTCATGAGGACCTATAATGAAGTGTTATGTAATTTAATCATGAGGAATATCTATTTTCTAGCTGGGAAAGTATGCAATGTAGAAATTGGAGCACATGCATCCTAAGACCATGCAGGTCGTAGTCCCTGCTTTTGAAGAAGACACGTGCTCTAATGAAACATAATCGTAGTAGAATTTGCACTACATTCAATGTGCTTTTGCTGATAGAGAATCATTGCTTGTCTGGACTTTGGAATTATTTTGATACTCGTGTAATTCATTCAAAGATGCCATAGAAATGACTGAGATTTACTACTGTCACTAGATCAGGATGTAATAAAGTACGCTTCTGAGGTGGTGTCTCATGTTATGCTTCTGGGTTTAAAAAGTTTAGCAAAACTTCCAGCTTTGCCCCCAATTGCATTGGTACGTTTGTGTTCACAGAAGTCGATCTGGAGGTTTCTTCTTTTCTGTTGTTGGATGGAAGTAGGATCCTGTTGTGAAGACACTGGACTAGAATTGGAGACTTTCCTGCTTGTGCCACAGACTTTCTGCATGTCCCTAGACAAGTCATTTGATTCCCACCACTGCAGTTTTCCAGCTGAAGTTGGAAATGTTGCTTTTCTATTTCAAACATTAGTCTAAGAAAATACATATTAATCCTGTATGAGATATGAAGATGTAATGCTGACAGGTGACTATAAAGTAGAAACTGGACAAAAATATACTAGAAGTTGAGTTTTGTAAATAAATTACTTAATTTAGTAATTCCTTTAGGATGTTTCTATTAAAAAGGAATCCAATGAAAAATTCCTCATCTTAAGCCTAAAAATATTCATAATTAGGCAGCAGAAAACAAAACCAGGAAGACCTTTGGTCTTAAATCTACCTGTTAAGTTCATAGTGTGCCTAAAAGCAGGTTAATTTCAGGGACTAAATCTGGATACTGCTAGTTTAGAATTCAAATATCAGTGAAAAGCATCTGGTATAACTTTAACTCCTAAATGAAAGTTCTGAAGTAATGCTTGTATTGTAAAGTAAAGAGACAATACTCATCCTGTCACCCGCATTATTAAACACAAGTGATATATATGGCATTGCCTGTGTCATTAACACTGTATTACTTGTAATACAAGCAATACAGCTTCTAGGCCCTCTCAGTGACTGAAGCTGGAGAAAATTGTTTAAAGAAGTCTCTGAATCAGTGGTGCCAATGAACTTGTCATCTTATATTCTGATTTATGAATTTCTTCATTTTTTTGGTGGCTTTTAAGAACTCTCCTCCAGTATTTCTCTATTTGTTGGCCTGACAGAGACTTGTAAGTGAGACTTTCAGGCACTGGAATGTTGCTTAGCAATTTGCTGAAGCCATGGTTTTTCTATTGCTCTCCTGCTGTGCTTGAAATTCACCCATTTATGTGTATGACAATATGAAACAAGCAGAAATAACCACTCTTTATTTTGTCATGTCCCTGGGACAAATTTGTCAGCCTTTCATCAAGAAAGACTTGCATTGTCCTCAACAGGATTTGTGTGTGATGAGTTTAGTGCTTTGAGTTTTTAAATGTTACACTCTCTGTGCCTGGGTATTGACAAATACACTACTCTAACACCTTATTTATTTTTAATTGGAAGGAGAAGCTTGCTTTGCCTCCTTATTCTCAATTCTTGTCGATGTCATACAAATTTACATGGATGATTGCTCCCTTAGCTTGCTTATCTATCATCGTAACTGTGAGGTATCACCATCGATGCAAACCAGAAGAGATCACTCAATTTCTGCTATTTATTTAAAGGACTCATTAACCTTCAAAATCTGATTTATTTGTTATTTACACATCCATGGACTCCCACACATTTGTAATGTTTTTATACAAACTGTTCCCATGAAGCAGGTGACTTTACAGTAGTTCTAATGCCTCTTTTTTTTTCCAAGTATCTGAATCTTGTTGCTGCTGTATGAAGCCCGCTGAATTTCAGGTTTTGTAGGGAGTAGTACAACCAAAGCATAAAAGTCTCTGTGTTCAGTTATGATAAACATTTGAAACATTTTTGTAGATGAGATCTGTGGAAGGTGAAGAAGTCTTTATGTGACATGAGGTTTTTTTTTTCTATTTGCTGAATTTCTTAGGTGTTTTTGAGTTTGTTTTTTCCTCATCATGCAGAAAAAATATCACTTAAACTGCAGCATTCGGTTACAGGTATCTGCTCTGGTAATGGTTCTGCCCAGTGTAATGTTGTCAGATAGTCCACCATTGGTTCCTATTTCATTCATGTAAGGAGAGATCACCTGAACACCATCATCTCTGCACAAATTGCTCATCTCGCTCATCGGTGTTCTAGCAGGAATTCTCCTTATTGCTTCCTCCTCAGTGACAGAGTATGATGGCACTCTGTAGTCCCTCTGAGTCAGCTGTCATCTTCTGTTTCACATTCCTTTTTATGTAATTTCAAATAGGTCTGTGCATATGACTGATGCACATTCCCATAGGATGTGAACACACCTCAAACCAGTCAGTCTGATCCCTGTGCATGTTCTTACCGAGCACTCTTGATATTACTGTCATCTGAGTTTAGAACTTCCAGGTCAAATAAGTTCCTTCATACTGTTGAGGGTAGTTTCTACTTCTCTCTCTTCAAAGGCTAAGTAAGTAGACAAACAAAAAGAAATGCAACTAGATAAATAGAGTGCCCTTGAGATTTTTTTAAAATATATAAAATTCACAGAAGTCTTAATGGCAAGAATTTGAAAGGAATTTTCAGTATGCAACTCCCATTTGAGACTTGGAAAAATCTTCCTTCTATCTTTAACTATTATAATTCTGAAATCATATGTTCTGCTCCCACTTGCTGGAGGCAATCAGCACACCAAACAGTTGAAAATGTGGTACAGCTTCAAATATAATGACATCATCACTACAAGCTGACCCAGTCAGCACCTGTTTTGGCATCCTCCTCACAAGTAAGCTTACAAAGCTACAGCACTTTGTTGACTAATAACTAGAGAAGATAGGGAAGGTAAACAATTTATTTGATGACAGTATTGAGATTTCTGTGGGTTTTTTTTCTTCCTTTATAAAGTAAAACCAAATCATTCTGAATGTTTCCATGTACCTGAAGTTTAGGTAATTGAAAAAGTTAGATTTTCAACATAGGGCTCCTCTGTATATAAACTGAAAAAAAAGAATGCACCTGGACAAGTTGGATTGATGGACCAGTTGATTGAACTTTTCTGTTTGGCTGGAAAAGCCTTATTCAATTAAAAAAACTTTAGTTTAAACCACTTTGGCCAACTCTTAAAGGTAATCACTATACCATCTAATTTAATAAGTAATTTTAATACCGTTTATACAATAAGTGAATAAAAGTTTTGTCCTCTGAAAGAGTCCAAACTAATCATAATCATAGAATCATAGAATGATAGAGTGGCTTGAGTTGGAAGGGACCTTGAAGATTGTCTAGTTCCAACCCCTCTGACATAGGCAGGGGCACTTTCCACTAGACCAGGTTGCTCAGAGCCTCATTCCCTGCTGGCCACTCATTTTTTTGATGCAGCCCAGGATAGAGTTGGCTTTCTGGGCTGCCAGCGCACGTTGCCCTCTCATGTTCAGCACTTCGTCAACCAGCAACCCCAAGTCCTTCTCTGCAGGACTGCTCTCAATCCACTCATCACGTAACATGTATTTGTGCTTGGGATTGTTCTGCCTCAGGTGCAGGACCTTGCACTTGACCTTGTTGGAATTCATGAGGTTGGCGTGGGCCCACCTCTCCAGCCTGTCAAGGTCCCTCTGAATAATGGTAAACTAGACTCAAAATGAAGACTTAGAAGATCAAAACTGGCCCTAGTAAAACTTTACGTATAAGCTTTATACAAAATACACAGAGAAATGTTAGATCTTTGTGAATGGAATGTACACAAGCAAGTGCACAAATTGATTAGTGTTAAGTTCTTTTTCCTAAAGAATTCATGCGCTCAAAGTCGTGAACCCTCACATGGAACTGGATGTTCAAGGCAGGATGTCTTTCTTTCAAAAATATCTTTAAAGATTAAGTTTTACGTAAACTTAATTCAAAATGTTAGTGACTAGAATATTTTCATGTGCTATGAGGCTAAACTCTTTCATTCGCTTAATGGGGCTTTCTTGTTCTCTCACATCCTAAAATAGTGTCAAAATTTCCATGCTATGCAGTAATCCATGCAAGACATCTCTAAGACTTCCCAGTGAAACAGTTGGTTATATATGGTCTGACTCCACCCACAACCCAAATATTTACATAGATCACCGAACAATAAAATATTCTGGCTCAAATTGCCACACCTTCTCCATCTCTCAGTAGATACAACTGTTGGACTACTAGAGAGAAAAGATGTAAACACCAGGAACTTATTGTGTTGTAAGTGGTATCAAAGGCACAGATCAGATTTCAAATTCATAATCATTCTAAACATGTTTTCTATATTTTCATTTGCCTAGAGTTTAACCTGTCAGATTACATCATGGCACTTCCTTAGAAATGTGGCAGTTCATCATACACCTTTATGGAGATAACATACTTGCTATCACCTTTTTAACAGAAGATAAATTTTGAAATTGCTGATCTGATTTTGAAAATTATTCAAAACCTATTATCTTTTCAGGAGTAAGACAATGTTTTTCTTTGAGCTGTTCATGTAAAATCTTTGGTTTCCATTTTAGCAAGCACACCCAAGGAATTTTCTGATGGCAGCCAGCCGAGTCTATTTCCATATCTTTCTCCACTCCGAGGATAAGAAGCCTGCAGAGTTTTTGTTAATCTCAGAACAGAGAATATCAGTGAAGGGCTGCCAGGATGAGTGACAGACAAGAGATAAACTTTTAAACACATAGTCAAATCAGATATATGTTTTCCAGAAGAAACAGGAACAGACCCTCAGATGTCTTGTTTGGATTAAATCACTATCATTCATTTAATGTGTATTAACTTGAAATGATGCCCGTAACTTACTGTAAGTAGAGTCATAATTTCTAACTGCCCAGGAGCAGAAGGAAATCTTTTAGTATAAGACTGAATTTCAGAAACCTACATCTCATTTGCATTTAACAGGTGTATTTCTTTCTCAGCAGAATCAGAGTTAGTGGTGCATCAGGAGTTCATAAGTTTTACTTGCTGATTTGATGATAGGTAAGGCAAAACATTTTCCTGTTATTGTCAAAAGAAATACTGATATTTAAGGTAATCAGCTACTGTCATATAGTAGGATACATTTTAAGCTTATAAAATGGCATATTTAATTACCTTTTTATTGAACTCAACAGTCAGTTATAAAATTCCAATAATGGATTATAAAGTCTCTACACAAATGCTCTTGATTTTTCAAGAATTTTTTCCACTGTCTATTTTTGGGGTTGTTTTTGGTGTTTTTTTTTATGGCTACGGGAAGCCTAGGTTTTGAATGAGGCTCTAGCATGGATTGGGAACCTATGACAAAGTCTATTGGTCATCTAACACTATCACAGGTGATGAAAAATGTGCTTTCGTCCTGATTTTGGAAGGTTTCAGGAGAATCTTTCTTCAAAGGTGGCCATAATTTAGAGTCATAATTAAATGTGCCAATGCCAGATCTATAGTTCAGATAAAATTTTGCATTTACTGCCAAACTAAAACAAGTGACTGGAAATCTTTGTTAAGATGAAGTAGCAACTGAAAAATAATTAGTCTTTGTGATAAGATGAGGCAAGTGAAAGATCAACTGTAATAGCTACTGTATAATTAAGGTGCAGTGTTGTTATGGGAAAAAAGATGTATTTTGAATTTGGAATATTATTTTAATGACTACACGTGGGTTAAAGGTTAAATTCACTCTTTAACGTTTGTCAGTAACCCCTTGAATGTCATTAGCATAGCTGAAAATATTAAAGATCACCCTTTTGCTTTTCCTCCATAAAATGTGCAGCCCAGCTGGTATTCTAATTTCTGTTACTTCATTTTCCTCAAATAGCTATCTACTCTTATAAGATAGTTTTCTTTAAAAGAAAATTTAAAATGAGTGTTTTAATTGAAGGTACAGTGTTACAAAATGTATAAATCAAAATGTAAACATGAGTGAAACTAATTCATAAATCCTGTTTTGGAGTAACACCTTTATGTTTCTACTATTACTGTGCTGAAAACCAGTTATGATGTATCATGCCTTACATTCCTCTTTAGAGTGTTTATTTTAGCTTAACATATCGAAAGTTCTTTGTAGTTATTTTGGGTTGGCTTTTGTAGGAGTATGCTTCCGTCGCCTAAAGTAAGATCTCTTAATTGCAGGGAGGGGAGAATATGTAGTGCACTTTATATATTGAATCTTAATTATTTCATCCATATGCATAGTCCCATCTGCTTAAACATGCTGCACTCAAAGCAAAGGGTCCTTCTTCCTTCTACCCCCACCTTGAAGATGATTCCAACAAAACAGCATAATCTGTTCCAAAGAAATGCAATTCATTCTTTCTTGTCATTCAAGAATGACATTTTCGTCATAATTCTGGTTGTGCCTCCATCTTAAATACTGTATAGAAGTTGATAGTATCTGAAATTTCCCTCCCTTTGGTTTTGTAGACCAAAATCTAAAGCCACTCTGGGAAAACAAATGAGAGGCTCTTTCAGGAAGATCTTGAATAATGAGCTTGCTTGGTATCTGTTATACCCATATTATTCAGATCTGCTCATTGGGCTTCTTAGAGCAAGCAGGGTGGGTCATTCATTTTTTAAGCTCTTCTACGTAGGTAATTATTCATGAGATTTGCATAGGAGTATGTCAAGATGCTGATGATATAAGATTGTATTTATGGGAGTTTAGTACATTTAGATCTGTTATAATTTTGTGTGTGTTTGTGCATAGAATTTGAGATAGGGATTTTGAATAAATTAATAAATATTGGGAAAAAAACACCAGATGAATGTGTTTTGCCATGGAAACCTGAGAATTTGCTTGAAGTTTATGTAAGTAATATAAAATGTTTTACCATTTTTATCCTCTGGTGATACTGTTGGTAAGACATGTTGTTTATGGCATGCTGTTTAGAAGGCATGAGAGAAACAGAAAGAGCTTTCCTACAATCTTAAACGCTGAATGGATTGCTAAACGAATTTTAAGCTGCTTATGCATTCAAGCACAGCTGCAGAACTTAAGCAGTGACTGTGGTTATTGTACAAAAAGTACTGAACAACAGCAACATTCCACGCTGATTTGACCATAATGTGCTCTTCTAGGTATATGTGAACAGTGAATTCTTCGGGACAGAGTGGAAGTGTTGGGAATATGGTAATTGTAAGATATTACTTTTTTAGAAGAAAATACTTTGCTAACTCATGTTTTGAATTCACTAATCAGGTTACAGCCCTGGACTTTTGGCAGCAACCACCAGCATTAATTACATACTCCAGAATTTTCAACATTTGATGTAACAGTCTTGCTATAAATGCTCCTCTGTTTTCCTAAGCAGGAAAGTTAATTCTACAGCTTTTTATAATCCCACTTTTACTGAAACAGAATTGAAATACAGTAATTTACCCATCTCCTAAATATGTTGTATAAATAAATAACACATGAATCTGTTAATTCCTCTTGTATTATTATTTTTTTTTAAGATGTTGATTTTCTATACATCCAAAACCAGGCCATGAATCTCGTAGAACTTCATTTTTCCAAGTTACTAGCATCTTACACCCATGGTTAAACTGGAAATTTCAAAAGAATGTGCTTTTGTATGGTATTTTGATTATGTGGTTTCTATTTCTGATTGTACCAATACTTAGGCAAAAAGCTGAAAATCATGGAATCAGAGAGTCATAGAATCATTAAGGCTGGAAACGACCTTCAAGATCATCAAGTCCAACCATCTACTAAACATTATCATAACCACTAGACCATGTCCTGTTGTGCCACATTTACACATGTTTTTAACACTTCCAGGCATGGTGATTCCACCACCTCCCTGGGCAGCCTGTTCCAATGCCTAAACGCCCTCTCAAGTAAATAACTTTTTCCTAATATCCAACCTAAACTCCCCCTGGCTCAACTGAAGCCCATTTCCTCTCGTCCTATCACTAGTTACCTGGGAGAAGAGACCAACACTCACCTCACTACAACTCCCCTTCAGGTAGCTGTAGAGAGCAACAACATCTCCTCCAGCCTCCTTTCAGCCCCTTCTTCTCCAGACTAAACAATTCTAGGTCCATCAGGCGCTCCTCATAAGATATTTTCTCCAGACCCCTCGCCAGCTTCGTTGTCCTTCTTTGTACCCGATCCAGAACCTCAGTGTCCTTCTTATGCTGTGGTGCCCAGAACTGAACACAGTACTCAAGCTGCAGCCTCACCAATGCCGAGTACAGGGCTATGATCACTTCCCTACTCCTCTTTCTGATATAGGCCAGCATGCTGTTGGCCATCATGGCCACCTGGGCAAGAAGAAGGGGGAATAAAAAATGGCTTCTTTTTGTTTCTTGAGGGAAGAAAATTGTTTTGAGTAGAGGCTGTCATTTTTTTATCAGCTTTTGCTTTTTTATACAGGTGGACCTTCAGAATTAAAGACCATTCTTGCTTTTCATAGAAAATATAATTACCTTATTTCTCTCCTATTTCCAGAATAAAAAAAAATACTTTTAAATATTCTTAGAGTCAAGGTAACTATTTTGTGAAATGAGGCAGGAACATTTTGATTATTTTCAAAAGGTTGCCGTTTCTGTTTTGTCACATTTTATCTCTTAGAGTGGACTGCTCCTGAATTTGTTTTTCTCTGAACCTCAGAAAAAGAATAGCACTTCTGTCCTTCTGACTCTTTAGAAACACGTGCATCTATCTTGGACTTTTTTAGCAAAACTCAGAAGATGTATATATCTCTTTGTATGTTTTATCAGTGTTGTAGAAAAAAAAATGTACAGAAACAATGTAACGGGAACCCAGCCTTGTGACCGAGCAGGAGGGCTACCCTTTCCCCTTTCCCAGCCACAATCCCTATAAAATTCAGTTATCCCAGTCTAAAAATCAGCTTGTTATTTACTGACATAATCATATTGACTCTATATTTATAATCTTACCTATTCCTTTTCAATCACTTGCCTTGTAGTAAGTAATGTGATCTTGCCATCAATCGAGCTTTTGACCTTTTGCTAATTAACAAAACAAATAAGTAAATTGTATCGCTGCTTTTATCTGAGTGAAGTGTGTTTCACTCATTTTTGCTGCAAATAGAGCCTTGGTCAAAGCTCTGCAACAAAAGGGGAAAAGCATCTCTTCTATCCTCCTCTTCCCCCCGCGACATAGTCTCTAAGCATAACAGAAATATGTCCACTCCGTAACTAGCTGCTACCTTGTAAATCTTGTGGGCTGTAAGTAGTTTCTTTAAAAAGCTATTCTAGAGTCATTTCTTTTTTTTTCTGACCTGACCTTGAGTAAAAGTGTGTAAAAAGACAGTTGCAATAATAATTAGAAAGGAAAACTTAACAAGAAATTGAGAATGTGTGCACAAGGAAATTACAGGAATCAAAAAAAGCATGAATCTACATAAACATTTTTATCATTTTGACACACACGAATTAGGGGGTATGTTATCTTGGCTTAAAAGCAGCTTTCAGCAATTAGCCCCCTGGTAAAATAAGACCCTATAAGATAATAAAAATTACCAACAGTAGTGCAGAGAAAGCAAAAAGAACATTTTCATTTAATGGAAAAGAAATTCGAGTCATTGTGTAGAGCCTTGCTATTCCCTGAATCATCAAATCAAAGAACCTTTTACACTATTCAATTACATAATTTAATTATATACACTTTTCTATAAAAATTTTACTTGACAGTGTAGGAAAAAGTACCACTCCATTGAGCATAACTGCATTTCATTATTTCTGTTTGCAAACACAGTTGCAGGTCTCTGAGCTACATATACCTGTGACTTGGTGACATGGTGCCTGTATCATAGGTTTACCATCGTTAGTGTTTGCAGAACTGTGGTTCAAGCATTGCTCTAACAATTTAATATCGGTTATCGGTTTATAGAACACCATATTTCCTTGGAACCTGCCTCCCTCATCTTATCACACAAAATTACATTCAACTCTCATTCATGGTCTGTTTGCTATTGATGTGCAGTATGGGAACATGTGAACTTATTAGGGGGAAATTATTCCTTTTTCTCTTCTTTTTAATGCAAAAAAATGAACTGTTTGCATGGACCAAACCAATGTCCACCGTTCCTTTCTTGAAGCTTCCACAGACCTTGCATCTTCCATCACCTATCAGGTGCCTAAAGTAAAATCCTAATATTAAAAATAAAAGCCATTATAATTCTTTTGCCCAATTTCCACATTTGGAAATGGAATTAATTTTATTATTTTTTTCCCAGGTTTAAAGTAACTTTAATGGCAATAAATATAAAGCCAGGTAAATAACTGTCTGGTGTGATTTGTTAGGGTGCAGAGGGAGTTTGTTACCCAGCTTTAATGGAAAAAAAATATTTTTTGATGACATGAACTGTCATGATTTTGGTTTAGGTCTGGATTAAAATACATTGGAATAAGATATGCCATCCATTCTATTGGATAGACATTTATATGTAAAACTGATTTACACTTTTTTTAATTCATACGTCTGTTATACTTCAAATAATTTGTAATTATACATATTCATTTATACTTATAGGTAGATAAGTATATTATGATTACAGCAGAACTAGAAAGGGAATATTAGAAAGTATCGAGGTATGATCTTGTTCAAAATATCAAAATATTCATTGGCTATATATTCACACACGTATATAATTTTAGTCTTGTGTTTTACAAAATATTTTATAAAATCTTCATGCTCCCTCAGTGTAAAAGCATATTTTAAAAACCAGCATATATTTCATATAAATGCTAAAACAAAAAAGTTATGGAATAATGCATATGTTTTAAATGACACTTGACGCTTTAAGTTTTTATTAAATAATTTAATCATTATTGAAAAATATTGATTTATTTTTTACAATCCATTAATTTCAGTAGTGTCAGAAACTTGTGATGTGACACGTATGACTAGAAAAAACTCCTGTATTTGAAAAATAGTCGTATCTTCGTATAGTACTTGTTCTTCCTTAATGGGAAAAGATGGAAGGAAAGGTAAATTTTAGTGATTGTGTGAGGCACTCACTCGTTAACATCTTTTCTCTAGTTGCCCATCTTTTTTGATTCCGTCAACCCACAGTTGCCCTTTCTTTTGGCTGCAGTTTTTCTGAAATGCTTCATGCTTGTCTGTATTTGATTCAGTATTTTTTGTTCAGATTCTTCACTTTTGTTGCTCTGGTATAAATTTGCTATAAAACTTTCAGTGCCAGGTTTTTGTAAAGCATTTGGATTGCCTACAGCAATATCACCCAAGGCTGTTGTCTTGCTTGATTTTTATTAGCTAAGCAGAGTTTGACTAGGTCAGCATTTGTGTAGAAGCCCTCCAGGTAAGAAAGAGACACTGCAAAGCACAAAAACGATGATTCATTAACACACCCCCCTTTTCTGTTTCCTTCAACACTGGCTTAATGCTGCAGTTTGGTCATATCAGTAGGATTACACATCCGAGAATATGATCTGTTAGTTGATTCTAGTGACAGGATCATTTATCAGTTAAGGTTTAAAACTAACACTCAGAAGCCTACAAAACACATCTAGTTTCTCTGTATTCAGCTGTAAAATAAGGAGCCTCAGCAATGTTTTTTTCACAACATTTTTCTGCCTCCTCTGTTCGTATTCCTCAAACAGGAACATGATTATCCCTTTGTGAGTGTGTGAGCTCTAAACCAGTAGAGGTCTGACCTTATTCAAGGCCTCTAGAAGTCAACTGTAGTCTGTACTGGGAGGTTTTACAGATGTATGAGTTTTAAGGTGAAGCAGGAAACGTTTAATTCCCAAGTGCCAAACTGCAAAGTCATTCTATTGAAAAATCTGCTTAAGATTGAAATTTTGTCTGTGTCCAGACTTGAGAATTTTTTATTCATGAGTGCTCTGATAGAAATTTCATAGGAATAACCAGCCCTTGGATTCCTCAGGAAGTTATGGATGCTTGCACAAAAAATAATTTTCTCCCTCTCCCCACAATAACTGAATACCACAGGAGGTACCAGCGAGGTCTTTGAGAGCAACTGTAATATTGGAAAAAAGTTCCATCTTTGAGATTTTCCATGAGAGTAAGGGAAAAGGGACAAAAGAAATTCATGAACCATTTTGTGAGTTCAGAGATGGTTGTGAATACGGCTAGGTGAATTTCAGAGGAGTATAAGGTAAAAATGTTTCATCTTTCTTCGGTTTGAAGTTGCACTCACAAGCTTAATCTGGATGAAGAGCTCCCATGTGATTACACTGCTGCTTCTAGCTCTGTGGAGCTTCTATAATTGATTTAAGTGACAAGGTAGCATTTCATCATATGAGTCTTTTCTCCTTGGCATATGAATAAACAGAGAACTGAAATTTTTCATCCTTTTTAGTTGGATTTAGATTTTCTTCTTTGAGATCTAAGGAAAAAATGGGATTCTTAAGTGTAGAGAATGTTGAAAAAATTCACTTTCAAACCCCCACATTTGCTAATTCCTAACAATGAAAAGTAAATTTGGCTATATGTTTTTTTTGGTTTTTTTTTAATTTCCATATTAATTTTTCTCACCTTTATTTCTTATTCATCATACATTCCTTGGATCTCATAAAGATCTCTCTAATTCTTTTTCTGTTTCCATCTCTCCAGTTTATCCTGAGATCTGGCTTTGGTTTGAGTTCTGCTGTCTGTCTTCCTTATAAAAGAAAGCAACTCGATAATCACAATTCCAAACATTATACTAGAGCAATGATGAAATATCATAGCGTGATATGCTGAATATGTTTAAATTTTAATTGATTTTTGAGTTAAAAAGAAATGCAGCTACTGTCTTATTACCATAAATGTATACGTGAGAAAAACAGAGTATCCAAGGAAGTTAACATGAAGAGTGAATTGGAATGGTAAATGATTACTAGCGTGCACAGCTTTTTAAGTTATGGTAATTCTCATCTCACATTCAAAGCAAATCAATATATCTCAGATAAGTACTTTTGCCTTATATTTCCAGGAATTCAGTACTTCCATTCCATTTTGCAGAAACAGTGACAAGTGAGTCATAAATGCATTTCAGTAATTTCTGTCCATTTCTATGTATTTTATAAGTAAAGACTAACACTCTGCAGGTTTTCTGGAATTTGTCTTTGTCCAAATTAAAGACTTACTATACTGCAAATAGTTTGTGCCTTTAACGAACATTTTCAGAAAGTTCGTTGAAAACAAGTTATACACTGAAATAAGATGTCTGATGCTTGATTCACAAATTAACATTCTGATACATTTTTTACTCTGCTGTAATATTTTATGTATAAATATTATAATGTCCTCAGCATAGTATAATTTCCGTTTTGTCCTGTTAGACCTACATACATATTGTTTGCCTTTGTAGGTTTTAAAGAATAGTTAGTATTTCACTTAACATAACACTGTAAGAACAGCAATAATGATTCAGCTCAAAGATTGCTTACAAGTTGTTAGTATGCCAAATAATTATAATATTGAAATATTAAGTAGCTTGAATATTGCGCATACATAATCATGAATTTAAATTTGGGTTTCCAAAGATTTCTAAAGTCCATACATATTGCATCAATGACCAAATGAGAAAATGTTGACAAACCTTGATTTCTACCCATTTTCTGATGACTAATATGGAGGCTTAATTGCAGTTATTGCACACGGGACATATCTGGAGATCTTCAATATTTGGGTATAATCCAGACGATTTAGCAGCATGCTATAGAGACGTCGTGACTGGTATTAGGGACCAGATGACGCTTTGTTTCCTTAGTCTGTGATACCACCCCTAAGGCAGTACTGCCCAAGTGTGTCAGTGCACAAGCTCAGCAAAAGCAGAGCGTGCTTTTTTTTTTGTGGGCCAAGTCATTCATAGACAGCAATGTCACTAGGCAAGGCTCAAGAATAAAATAATGTCCTTTACAGTGTACTATTATAAAAAGAGAAAACAGCGTATATTGCAATATACTTGAGTTACACTTAATATTATCTTTAGAAATGCCATAGCACAGGTACCTTTTCTTACAGCAAGTCAAAATCTCTCTTTTTCTCAGTTTTGTCTCCAGTGTCTTTCATGCCTCTTAGAAGACGTTACTGGCCTCTCCTCTTTCTTCCTCTGTACCATCTTTCTTCCTGTTATGGAAAAGATTGGATTGCAGACATATTGGATTTATGCTCTTTCTTCTGTTCATTCTAGTCTGAAATGCCTTAACCTCATTTTTTGAGTTGCTTGTGACTGACACAGAACACTTTTGGACTACACTGGTGAGCATTAATTGTTTTTCCTTTCTTCTGTGTGCTCCTGTTATATATTCCAACAGCTTTCCTGGTTGCAGGTTGCTAAAACAATTGACAAAAGACCCTTAGACGTTTGAAAATTCTTGGTAAAATGCCATGCATAATATTATAGAAATTGATAAATACGCTGTTCTTCGTAGCTGCAGAACCGTGCCTCCTTGTGTATCATACGACATCTTCAGATGATATCCTGAGCGCTGGCATATGGGAAATAGCTGCTTACACTGAGTTCAAGTTTTCTCTTTCTTTGAACAGTTCTAAGATACTGGGGGTTTTACAGAATCTCCTCTGGGAGCAGTGTCACAATAATACACATTTTTAAAATCTGCCATGGTTGCATGTAACTGCTAGTTAAAGCAGTACCAATGTAGTAAAGCGTTGTATCTATTCTACCCAAGAAGCGATTGAAATTAGAGGTAGATGATTGATTATAGCATTGATAATGGATAAGAAGCTGACCTCAGCTGCAAACAGGGGCAGAGCAGATGACAGAGGCATATGTTATGCCCTCTTATGTTAGGTAAACACAATAGCTGACTCTTCCTTCAAACACCATTTATTTAGCAATAACCTTGACCATTTTCAATAATGGCTCAATCTGGCTGAGAAAATAATTCACTCTTTGCTATTACTATCTTCCCTCCTACTGATGAACACTTTTACCTCTTCCTCATTTTTGTGGACTTCAATAGAGCCTTTAGCGTCGTGCCTCATTCTAAGATGCACAGAGATTTCTTTCTTTACAGTTTAGGTCTGTTTTACTGTTCTGCTCTGCTTTTGTGTGTGTATAACTGTGCATGTGGGTTTCTCTGCACCAAGACCTTCCCTGCCGATGTTTACAAAAGCTTCTTCAGCAATTTATTGTTCCCTGCAACTCCATATATACACAGAGATGATACAAAGCACTTCTAGGTTGAAAATGTCAATATTTTGTAAAAAAAATTGAGCTTTCCAAAATGCAGGAATGTTAATGTTAGTGAAATACTAATGTGCATATGATAAGTGCAGGTTTCTTTACTGTGTAAGTCAAAATACACCACGAAAGTTTTGGGAAACATCTATCTCCACTCCTACCTCTGTTTTCCCTGGTCATTTCCTACTAATATTTACCTGTTTTCCTGTTTACCATCTTGCAGTTGCTGCTATGTGAATCCTTAGCATTTGGGATAACTCTGATGTCTCTCTGCCTTTCAAAATCTCCTGAAATTGTATACTTCCTTTGTCATCTTAAGTATTCGCCTTTCTTTTTGCTTTTGACTTTTTTCACCGCTGCTACTGTATCATTTAGCTTAAAAGCACACTGGGACATAGTTTGCACACTATGCAAAATAGTTATATTGTGCCTTATTAGGGAACCATAGGTCCTCACAGAATTGTTACAAAGGAAATTGCAAGTTGGTTAGAAGTAGTATTAAGGCAGTCATTATTTCAGAATTTGACAGAGTAAAGAATAGATAAATATTAGAGAATTAATACTGCAGATTTTTTAACTAAACATTTTTTTCTCTATGTTACAGATCTCTTCAACTTTTTCTTATTTTCCTTTTCTTTCTTAGGAGACATTTAAAGAAAGGACTGTTGCCACTTGAGGCAAAAATTAATTTATGTTGAATGATACATTGCATCATTTAAATGCAGTCATTCTACGAATGAAACATAGTGTAAACATGAGGAAATTTACAGAATCACAGAATTATTGAGGCTGGAAAAGACCTCTGAGATCATCAAGTCCAGCCTATGACCTAATGCTACCACATCGGCTAGACCATGTCACTAAGTGCCACGTCCAATTTTTCCTTAAACGCTTCCAGGGATGGTGACTCCACCACTTCCCTGGGCAGTCCATTCCAGTGTTTAATCACCCTTTCCATGAGGAAGTGCTTCCTATTATCTAATCTAAACCTCCCCTGGTGCAGCTTCAGGCCATGCCCTCTCATCCTTTCACTGGTTGCCTGGGAGAAGAGAGAGAACCATTTCATAGGAATAAAAGAGCAAACACTTGCATAAAATAATACATTTGGATAAACACAAGATAACAAGAGTTAACTATTTAGAATCAGTTTCTGAGCCTTTTCCTTGATATACATAATTCATGTCTGATGAGAAAGCTTTACAGATTAAAATTTTGGATAAGCTACCACAAAAAAATGGGTTGGCTAACACACAAAGAAACTCCAACAGGAAAATAGAGATTAATTTGGTAGTAGCAATCTGGAAGCATGGACTGTCTAGGATATCTGAATTCGGGGCTCTTGAAATGAAAACTTCAACTTATGGGATATAAAGATGATATCCGGGGCGGGTTGGAGGGGGAAAGGTGACAGATGCTGAAAAGAAACAGTACAATTTGGGAGCATTTTGGCACCACTATTTTAGTGAAAAGTTTGTAGGATCCATGGTAGAGTTGCACATGTTTAAATGAGCTTTAGTCACTATAATCACTAGATATGATAAATGTGCTACAGTTAGTTTCAGTTCTGATGCTGAATGGGGATGATATCAACATATTGCGAGGATTTAACATCCACATACCATGATGGTTTTCTGTGTGGCTGGCTCTGGCAAACTGCTTCTCTTCAGCTTTAAGATTTATCATGAAACCAACACCTTACACAGGTTTTTTTCCTACTGTTTCCAAGAAGGCAACACCCTAAAACTGGTTATATCTATTTTGGGGTTTAGGACGATTTCAATACTATCAGTAACAGTTGTTTGCTGAATCTGCATATATTGGTATTTAGGAGAAGCTGAGTAACCCTTTCAATTCAAACAAAAATTTTCAGTAAGCTTCTGAGGAATACTGTACAACTGTAGATTGAAATAAATGCTCCAGGTGAAAAACGCACTATGGTTTAGTTTAAACATGATCATTTATTTCCAGTTCGCTGAGTGCCTTTCATGTGTTCTATGTTGTGCCTTTTGGTAGGCTAGAGCTTCATAAATATTGCTGATAGCCATAGAATTATGGACAGATGGACACGTAGAAACTAACTGAGAGAGGCACTTGTTTGTCATCACAAAAGAAATATATTTTTTGTTTATTTATATCAAAGATGCAAGGAAGCAAAATTAATGTCCAGAATGATGGGAGCAAAGCAGAAAGAAGCATTTCGTAAGTCCTCCGCTTCACAATCCCCTTCCCTCCAAAATAGTTTTCCTGATAGCACTGGAAATCAAATTGTGTGCCACAAATCTCTCTCTTTCTATAATTGGCTGGTACTGGAGCTCATTTGGGGGGGAAAGAACAGCACAACGTAATCCTTTGTAATCTTCTCTTGCTCCCAAAAAGGCAGTTCAGCACATCGTGTTTGTTCTTATCAAAACCAAGTTTTCATTCACATTCATCATTTTCCGCTGTGAATCAATGTCCAGAAGAGTAAAAAATGATAAGAGATAGACAGGAAAATCTAAAGACACAAAAAGCCTCACAGAACTTTGAGCAGTCATGTGGATTTATGCCCCAAGTGCATTCATTCAGAAAAGCTGCAGCCTATGCATTTTCTAGAATTGTTCTGAGAGTTTAGTGTGTGTAATTTGTGGTCCTTGTGACCGATAGATATTGATTAGGTTCAGAAATGCTACGAGGTTAAACTGAATCACTCCTAATGTTGGAGTTTAAGTTTTTTAAGCAGCCTGTGATGCTGGGGTTCAGTTAAACAAAGGAAATAATGAATCAGCACAGCCTTGAAGCATTAATATTTTGAAAACATTTGCTCAATAAGATGCTAGATTTAGAACAGATTAATACCTGCTAATACAAGTGGCGTTCAAAGGGTGTGAACACCCTTAAGATACGCTGTCTTCAAAATCTGCTGTGGCTTAGGCTAGTATCATCAGGGAACAGACTCATGCTTGAAAAAGCTGCAGTCAAACAAGGCTACCTTACAAGCAGTTGACCCAGCCTCTAATTTATGACAGCAGTAGTGGAAGGATGCTGATTCAAAGGCCTGTGGTGTTTTCTTTAAGTTAGTATTTCTCCTTCAAGCTTAGTATTGTCATGAGGATTTGTCCTACTTCTCTGCTCTCATCCAACATTATCAGGCATGCAGGAAATCAGTCAATTTGTAAGTAAATTTAAATAAAATTTAAAAAAAAATATGTCAGCTGTCAGGTAATCCACTTTAACTGCCATGTTGTGGTATTGAACATGTGTATATATAAAATTTTAAAAGGTGTTACAAATTGTTGTAAATCCGGGCTGTGAATATGCTTATAGAAAAGTGGGCACTTAGGAATATAGGACACACAAGTAATTACTGGGGCAGATGTTGCACTCTACTAAGAACATCCTAATTATATAAGAAGGCCTGCTTGGTTTTGATGTCATTTCCTGAAATGGCACCATGTGTGTAAGATGTGTAATTTCAGGATGGAGTGACAAACAAGCAGTTGGCTGATTACTAATATGATAATTTTAGATTCTCTAATTGCGATGAATAATAGTCACTCAGCTTCACCTCTTGCCAAAAATCTGTCTCTGGCAGTTAACTTAATTCCATTGATACATGTTTTTTGTCACTGATCTATAATCTCCCTGGAAGGCTGGGATAAAGTAATGCAGGTTGGATGTGATATAACGAGGAATAAGGGCAAAGGACAATTCAGTGATGACAAGAAATGTCAGTCCATTGAGAATCCCCTTCACATTCATGAAGTTCTCTCTCTAAGGTACTTTCCTTTTGCAGAACCCTATTGTAGGTACAGTATCTAAGGATTTGGAGGGATTTCTTTTTCTCCTTTTTTTTTCTGTATCTTTGAACAATGTGAACAGTTTTGATAAACTGAGGAAATGAGCAAGCACGAGGTGCTACTGTTAAAGAACACATGATGGTGGAAACCAAGTGGAAGATGGGTGGGACCCTGAGGCTCACGGGGAACAAGAGAGGACCCATAAAACAATTATATGCCTGTGAACAACACATACACACAGAGTGATGTGAAGAGATGCTCTTACATCACTTGCCATTAAGAATGAGACCACCGTGCTCATCTTTGATATCACGGCTTCCTTGAAAGGGTATTTTACTTTGTTCTGTCACAAAGGATATTGCATTCCAGATGATATTTAAAAAGCATGATTCAAAACACCATTTTTTATTTCCTATAGCAGAGTGTGCAAATAAATTTAGCAGGTGTTATTAGAGCTGGTAGGGGGTGGAAGGCGAAAAATTGCTGATAGGGATTTTCTCAGTGTGCTACTGCTGGGATCCTGCAGAGACTAGACAGTCTTAGTTAAAGCTGCAGTACGCTTACTCTTTATAGGAAATCTATCTGTTTTTATATTATCTCACCTGTGAAATCCATTTACAGAAGGGGAATTTTCTATCACCTTTCCCAAGATAATTTTATTTTGTTGCTCAAAGAGGAAGGGCAGTCTGCAGCTATGTATGGTAAACCAGTGTGATTCATTATCAGAAATAGAAATGAAACGTTCTCCTACAAGTTCACCTTTTTCAATTTCTGTGTAGGTCTAGAAAGTTCATTGGCTGGACTATTCACACACTGCAAGCTATTACACTCTGTTGCTTTTCGCTTGCTTTCATTTTCTTTTCTTTTTCCATGTTTGCCTAAAAGTAGGCCAGCATGATAGGTTGATTGTGGACTAAAATATTTTTATATCCCATGTTCTGGATTTTTCAGCTTTAAAAGCACTCTGAAAAATACTGTGCTTACAAGAAAACTGGTATATTCAATTTATTGTTTTCTATTGTCTTCAGCAGAGCTTATTTTGAAAAAGGAAAAAACAGTTTTTGAAAAAGGAAAAAAAGTCAATCTTGATTTGCATTGAAGTTCTTTTGCAAAATCATTGTTTTTAGGGAAGGGAAGTAGGATGCTTATTCTCAGAAAATATGCACATCTTGATGGTATTGCTGTAAAGAAACAGATAACAACTGTAGAATGACGTTGACGCTGGTGAAATGACATGATTTTTCCTGTTATAGGAACACCTTATTTTTAGATCTCTTTCTTTTCTAATTTCTACATTCCCATTCTGCTCTCCTGCAAGGAAAGAAAATGAGCCATTCTCCCCTATCCCTGTACTCCTCCTACCTCCGCCTCCCCCCTCAACCCCAGCCCCACACACACTTTTCCCATCTTTTTGCTGCCTCTCATTGCAGAAACTTATTTTTACTTTGCTGGAGCAAATCTGTCTCCTGCAGTCTATGGCTTAATCAGAATATCTCTTGACTAGGTAGTTGACTAGGACTTTTGTGAAGATAATGAATTGTTTTCTACAAGCAGCATTTTGAATGCTGAGCTCATCAGTACAGACCCCAGTTACTTTCCTAGGAGGCTGAGAGAATACTCGCAGGGATAAATTTTCTTGTTCTAAATTCGCTTTGTGCCTTAACAATATTGTGCAGGGATGAGTTTTTAGTATTTTGACTGAGAAAGGGGTTAAACTCTTTGTAAATCTTTTGTATATTCCCTGTCTTCTTCGTTGCAGGCTACTACCTTCCTGATGCTACTGCCAGAAGCCTCTGCAAAGTGCAGGGTAAACACCACAAACCTTGTCCTTGAAGTCAGGCTGCCGCGTGTTGCAAAATGCCACGCCGTGACCAGTGACGGCTGTGTGGTCCCAGGTTAGGAAAGAACACATTGCCACCACTGGTCAGTAATTAAACAACCAGCAATGGCTGCGTATGACGTGCAGAAGCTAACTGTGCACTCATTATATATATATATATTTTTTATTTTTTTTTAAATTACTGCGAAGTAAATGCAAATTACATCACCCGTAGGCATTTGGCTAGTGTCAGTGGAACCACGATTTCTGTAGAGCTTATGCAGTCTTTTAATGAGACTCATATGCCCTCCCTTTTGATTTTTTCCCCTCTTTCCTGATAATGGAGAGAAAACTATGAACCATAATTATACCTTGCATATTTATAGTGTACGTATCATCTGTCTCCTAAATAGTTAGCTTTATGAGCAAAAGAGGGAGGGGTTTTCCCCCTCCTATTTCTTCCCTTACTACAAAAACACTTTCTATGAAATCTAAGCCGATTTCTCCCCTCATATCACACTGCTTAAATGGCACAGAGAGCATGGATTAAAATTGCCAAGTGAGGAAACAGAAATTGAACAAACGAGTCTCAAGTTACTTTGGTCTTGGCTTCTCTTTGGCTCATTAAATCCCTTTTCTGAAATTGCTGTTAAGGAACAAGCAAATAAGCTATACTAAGCTACCCATTTACAGGCAGGTATAAGCAAGAATTGTAAACTGCCTTGTGTCTTTTCCTACTGGCAGAAAGAAATATTTTAGCATCTCTTGTGGATTAAAACATAGAAACAAATAACATTCAAATTATTTTCATGCCCTACAAAATGTTTTAAAAGCATTTTTGATTTCATGGAGGAATGTTACGGACGCACTCTTCGCTAATTACTCCATATTATTCTGTTAAACTATTCAAATCAATGTGATTCATCTTAACCTACAAAATTCACATTTACTTGAATAGAATTGGAGCTTTTTTTCCATTTCAAGGTCTGTCCCAGTAGGGTTAAGTTACATAATATTATGCAGAATTACAGCACTAATTTCACCCTATTTCAAACTTGTTGTTTCTTAAAACTAAAGAAACATTAATAAGGCAATGATGAAGCGGAAAAATATAATACTTCTACTGGAATTCAGTGAGGTTACATATTCACAAGTACAGACAGTGCTATGCATTTTTTCAAAAAAAAAAAAAAAAAAAGAAAGGAAAGGAAAAAGAAGAAACGAGTTTGTTACTTTGGACTTCTCCATATACCTTCTAGTCCTTACAGAGCTGCAGCATCACAAAGATAAGTGTACATATATTCTACATGTTTCTGCTGAAATGACTTTGAATATTTCCAAATAGAAAATAAATGTCCTTTATCAGTGAAGAATTTATACTCAGTAAGAGTATTTCTAAATCAGTGTTCCAGAAAATTTATTGATACTTGCAATGATCATACAGTTTTTTGTACAAAATACTCATATTTCTATCTTGAAATACAAAGTTCCTGTTACATTCGTATTTTGGAAATGGAAGCCAAATGGATAACTCTTTGTGCAGAAGCCTGGCATTTGCATTTATGTGCAGAATTATTGTATGAGATATATTGAAAGCTCTTCATTTCATGATTTGAGCTTTATTGAAAGGTTTTTTATTTCTTTTTTTTTTTTCTTTTTCTAATATGCTAGTGTTGTTGCAAAATTTGTTTTTCAGTGATCGCTGAGAAATCATTGTGGAAAAATGTGTTGAGGAAAATAAACAAAGATAATTTCTGTGTGTTTTCAGCAGAAATAGTAGAAAACTAAACTGAACATTTTCAACATAAAATAAGAAAATCTAAAGCCTTATATTATTAATTTTTTTTCTCCTTTTATATTGCATTCTCTAAACATAGAATTCTGCTACAGTCGGGGATGAGTGCCTCCTATATTGGTAGTCCCATCTGATATCCATGAGAATGGAGAATATTAAGTTACTAAGCAGAGAAAGAGGAAAGGCGGTGTTGCAGTTGGGAAGTTGCAAAGGATTTCATAGCAAAAAAAAGAATATGGAAATCCATGATTTTCAAAAATAACACAAGCGAAATAAGCATTTTAGCTTAGCAGTCAGTATTCTTTCGAAGCATTGAGAAGGATTGTGTTGATTTATTAACCTTCTGGAATTTATAACAACATTTTCATATCAGATTTAGCAATCTGAACATTTTTTTAATATATATAAGGTCAATCGACATAGTATATTTAGTTATGTCGTGGGAGTTCACGTAATTACAACATGACATTTCCACAGAGAAAGTGAAACTAAACTCTGGTAAACCATGTATAATTTTTTTAATTGTAGAGTAGATCATCAAGGTTAATATGCATGTTGCTATTAATAAAATAAATACAAAAATGGATTCATTAAAAAATAGTTTAAAGATCCGTGTTTTCAGATACAAATTTGCAAACCTTTAGCAGTTCTAGTTGAAAATATGTGGTAGCTGAATGCTTCCTGAGAGTTTATTTTTATTTTAGCCATAATCTATTCACTTGAGCCAGCCATACAATGTGTGCCAGCAGAAAAAAATGACTTGATGGGTAAAGACTTTTCAGAAATGTACATTACATTTTTGTTGATGAAAAAAAGTAAATGAATAGATCTAAGAACAATTGGAGGGTTCATGTGAATCCAATTGAGTTGGTATAGGAGATAAAAGACAAAAGAAGAGTATGCATTGTGAACAGGTGATAGTTCTTATCAGACTTTTATTTTTTGTAAATACAATTAAATATCAAGTGAAATCAGGGAAAATCAGGGAAAATACAGAGTTAGATGGGAAGTTAGGGCTCAAACTGAACTATACTTGGCCTATGAGAAGGTAAGGGAGAACGGAGCATGCTAGGAGTTCAAAGGTCTTTCCCTCAGAGTTTGCAGCATTCCTTATTGGACTTGGAAAGCACGTAGGTTTGTGAAGTTAATCCAAAATCTCTTGCACTGATGCAGCTGGTATAATGGGAAAATAAAGATGCAGACAAAAGTACAACTAGAAATCTGTTCCCAGAGTCTGTGACATTAAGCTGTGCTGATATTCTCTCACTTTGCTTTATTTAAACTTCATACATCATTAAATTGCATGGAATTTGACATTAAAAATTGCCTTTCTCTTAGGGCTCACTTCTACTTGAAGATGTCAGCAAAATCCTGGAGGTTCTGAACATTTTATACATGAGAGAAATATGTGGAGCTGGTTGCTAAAGACATGCTATTTTTAACTTTCTAAAACTTTCTAGTTTTAGAAATAAACTATAAACATACATGCCACTTAAACCTGTGTGCCTGTTATTTGCAGTCTTCAATTTCACTTTATACTTTGCTGTGATAATTAACTTGCCTGTTCTGAGTATTTGGTAGTCAGAACTACTTTTCTGTGGCAGAAGTTGAAGTTCTCTTGAGCATTTTTGGAAAAACCTCCTTCTTCTTGATATCCAAAAGGTTGTATCAGGGTTGGAATATGAGCCTGCAATTACAATAATTCAAATATTCCCAATTTTTTTTTCTCCTTTGAGTCTGTTATATGGGGGAAAAATGCACCTAATATTACTGTACTTTTAGGCCTGCAACACATTTTTAAAGCTGCTATTCGAAGATACTAGTAGAATGCTGGAAATACTTCAAACAGATTAATATGTACCTTAGGCCAGACTCTCAAGTGGTGTAAAGCTGCCTAACTCTGAAAATTCAATAGAATTATTGCAAATGTCTGGTCCTTCAAATTTAATCCCAGTCATTTGATCTGTCCTAGAGAAAATGCCATTTTTCACACTCTCATGTGATACAAAAATTGATATTCACACAAGGTCCTAACTTGTCATGAGGATTCTGCAGGTTGTATACTTAGCAATATGGGAGTTTCAAAACCAGTTATGCTTCACAAGATACCTGGAGTGTACTCAGTTTGGGTGTATTTCTATGGACAGAATGGTGAGCATTCTGGAAAATTAGTAGCACGTGTACTCAACGTTTCTTCATTTCATATTTAGTTTATCAGAAACTGTCCATGACACGCCTGCCTCCTGTTCATCCTGACTTCAAATGATACTTTTTTTCCTACCTCCTAGATACATTCACTCTCAGGAAGCTCTGTCATTTCAGATAACAAAATGGAGTAAGAACCAGCTGAGATCGTCAATTTTTTAGTTGTCAGCCAATAAAACTGCAGCCTGTATGTTCAGGGGATGGGTCGTGTTTTAAAAGCAGAGCTAGAAATCAGAGAAGGATTTCAATACTGAGTTATTTAGCAGCCTAGTGAAATTTTAAACTATTTAGTGAATTATTGCATTAATTATCAGACTTACCATTATTTCTTTTTTTTTTTTTTTCCCAAAGGTATTTTAGTAATTTAAAAATAAGACCTGTGTGTCATAAACTCTTAGAGCCAGTGCTAAAGAAAGTCCTCAGACTGTATGGTCTGACATCCCAGTGTTATGGACAAGAATGAAATGTATTGATATTAACTTGCCAGAAGTGTTTTGCAGCATTTTAAGTTCCTGTCTCTCTTGACATTGGATTTTGGCAATTGTATTTAACAAAGTATTTTTTTTGCTGCTACAGCTTTGCAGGGATATCCCTGAGGGAAAAATTCTCTTTAATGCATTCTTGTCCTAGTATCATGCAAACATCAAAGGCATTGTGTGGCTCATCCTTAAAAATATATACCTCTGCAGAAGAATTTAGAAATGTTAGACTTTCAGTCTGTGCATAATGTCATGATGTTCAAGGACATGCTCCAAATACTCAGAGCGCAACTTGTCTTTTCTTAAATATGTTTTTCAAAACTAATCCTGTGTTGATTTTGATAAGGAAGTAATATATGTTGCATAAATACTAAACATCATATTATAACAAAACCCCAAGCTTTTAATGGATATAATAAACGTATCATATATGTAGTTTAAACTCAAATATTGTCACACTATATCCAATATCTGTACACGCTTTTAATTTCTGTAAAGTTGTTCTCAAGACATCTCTTCTTATCTGAGATATTCTGTTGCATGTAATACTGCGCATCTTGCTTACTCAACTGAAGTATCTATGTGAGCAAGCACATTAGGTGACTTTTGAAGACAGGTGGGAGCACAGCTCTACCTCAGATTGGAATGATGGCGAGGGGAACAAGAGGAGAGGAGAAAGTTCAAAAGAATGTTTTATCCACCCTCTTTGAATTTAATTTTTCAGGCACATAGCGACGAATCACATTGGCTAATTTTTCAGTTTCTGATGCTTCTTCCCTGTCCTTCATTCTGCATTTCTTGTACAGACTTATGAAAAGTCTTCTTTGTTTGAAGAAAATCATATGAATCTATTCAACCCTTCAGTATTGAGAACTTTCTTTTTTTCTTCTATTGAAAATTTTCTTTTTTCCATTTAGTGGCCAAACAAAAACCAATCCAAAATCTTTTAAAGTTAAAACAAAACAGATTTATTTGTGATTTTGTAAAAAATTATGTATTTTGAGGTTGGTGTAGAGTACCAAGAACAAGGTGTTCACTCTCATTTGTGAGTCATCAGTGCTTACTGTAATTCTATAAACATGCACGTTTTGAAAATATGAAGTGTTTAAATGTAGTTAGAAAATGTCAGAATTTTCAGATTAAGCTGTTTCTCAAAGTTTTGCCAAAATTATAAGAATATTAATCATTTCAGCATCCTCTTATCAAATATTTTTCATAATTAAACAACAATTAGTATTTCTGACCATGTCCTTTACTTTGCTAGTCTCAAATGTTCTAGTGTCTTTCGAGAGGGGGGAAGGAGGTAAAAAATATCACCTATTGCCAGCAAATATTACAATTGAGCAAAAAAGAGGCAGGAGGTCTGTCTAGACAGATGTCTGTACTTCATTTCAAGAAGTTAATAATCAAATAAGAAATTAATTTCTATTTGACTTAATTAAGACACTGGCAACAATATTGTGGAGAGCTTTCTTCAATAGCATTATCAAAACACTACCATGAAATTGTGGAATTCAGTTTCTCTCCACCTTTTTGGTTTATCACCTGTTAAACTGACAGAACAGAACAATTGCTGCCAGCTAACAACAGATTTTTGAAGCTTGTTGCCATTCTCAATACGATACACGAATTTGTCCTTTTCTCCAGCTGTCACATTTTATTAGCTATTTCAATTCACTTTAGTTACATCAGGTCTTTTTTCCTTGTAGTTTTGACACACTGCTGCTGCTATTTTAAAATCTCTCCAAACTGTAAACTTGTGGTAACTGGTAACACTTGAAAGAGAAGATGTTGCCTACAAAACGTGATACTGATTTACTATTGCAACAAGTTGCAAGAATGCGTTTTGGTGTTCTCGAAATATGCCTCCCGCTTTGGCTATGGGTTTTCAGAAAAATTCTTTGAAGAATTCCCTTTGCAATGGGAATTCCAGTTCACATGAAACTAAAGTAAAAGCAAAGCAAATGGCAAGGAGACAGGTAAAATAGGCATTTTGAAAACCCTTGTGTGTGCTGGGAGTTAACTTCCGTGTCACATTCTTTACGAGCAGGGGATGTGTTGGGTAAGCGTTGGCCAGGACAAGACATTTAATTGTCTGGATGGAAACCGCACTAACTTCCTCTGCACTGTGGTTCAAGTTACTTCAAATGAGAATAATGTATATCCTATCATCCATGCATGTTGCATTTAGACTTTTCTATTTGGTCTACAAAAATTTTGCCACTTGGAGGGATGCTCACGTCGCTGGAATACTTTGTTCTCCTTTACACATGAGCAAAGAGAGTCTGGGCAGAAAACATCACCTGTCAGATAATCTGGTAGGGATGGCAATGGGTGATGCAACCTCTGTGATGTAAACCCCAGTGTTGCTAGTGAAACAAGTATTTGTTCTGTCAACTGCCCCAAAAGATTTTCAGGGCTTTTTGAAAAATTTAAGTCTGTCCCTGGGGAGTTTTTTGTATATGTATATGCCCATATTAACCAGGAAAACCTGAATCACAGAGTGATGGAAAGAAATCCATTTATATTTTTAGATTTTAACTGTAAATTAAGCAGTTGTGCGTGTATGCCAAACATACACACTTTGAGATTATAATCGGTAATTAGGGCTCCCTGTAAAAGAAATGCCCATCCATACACTAAGGAATTATAGAATCATAGAATGTTTTGGGTTGGAAGGGACCTTTAAAGATCATCTAATCCAGCCTTCCTGCAGTGAGCAGGGACATCTTCATCTACATTGGATTTCTCAGAGCCCCGTCTAGCCTCACCTGGGATGGTTCTAGGGATGGGGCATCAACCACCTCTCTGGGCAACCTATTGCAGGGTCTCACCACCCTCACTGTAAAAAAATTTCTCCTTTATATCTAGTCTAAATCTACCCTCTTTTAGTTTAAAGCCATTACCCCTCGTCCTGTCACAACACACTCTGTTAAAATATATATTTGCATTAAGAGTGCACATGTATCTAGAAAGATATACAATAAAACAACAGTAGGTGGGGCTCTATCATTTATTCAATAATTAACTTTTTTGCTTCTCCGAGATGAATTAAATGCTGTCTCTGGGAAGGACTCAAGGTGTAGTCATGGATACGTAACAGCGCCAGCTAAACTGCTGGATTATCTAACATTTTGCGCCCTGACCACCCACAGTCTCCAGCCTTCTGTGGCTGCTGTCTACCTTTTTGAGGTGCTGAGGTCTGAACCCCAAGCCCTGAAGTGAATTTGACATCTGGATGAATCTCACAACCAGGTAAAAGGTCTAAGGCTGCCCAGGTGCCTCCTACTATAATCAAGGGCAAGACTGGGTTGGCTTCTGCATTTGCCACCAAGGAGGACTTTTAGCTCTGGTGCTGGCTGCAGCCCAGTAGGTGTTGAGTGGTGGGGACACCTGCCATACCAGACCTTGATGTGAGGGATGGCTCCCTCTGTTGTAAGAGGGCCATCCAGGAGGGGAGGCCAGGCCAAGCACACCCTGAAGTGCTGAGAATTAAAGTGGAGACTCAAACCATCTGCTCTTTAGGTGGCGATTAGGGGGAGGAGATAAAAGGCCAGTTGAGCTCCCTATTGAGAAGTGCTGCTGGGAGCTACTGCTGGAGAGGTTTGTGTGAGGAGGTTTTGTGGAAAGCCGGCAGTGTATAGAAGAGTCAAGGATAACAAGGGTAATGGATTGGATTTTTTTTAATTTTTTTTTTGCTGTCTCTCTTGTCGGTCTTTTCATGTCTGTGATTGGATATGGAGTGTGGTTGACATCTCCTTATGTTGTTGCACTTTTGGCTTAGTTTGCTTTTTCTTCCTGTGTATCACCTGAGGTGAGCGGGTCTATGGCTTCATTTCTTCCCCTTGTTGTTGGCCGTGCTAAGTCATCTCTGCGGTCCATAGAGATAAATGATGGAGTCTACCTGTGGTTTTGGCCGTGGTTTCTGCTAATGGCCGTGTCCTTGGCAAAACACCTTTTCTTATCTCCCATTGAGCAATTACATAAGTGCTCATGAAAATGTCAGTTTTCACATACAAGTACTCTCAAAGGAAAACTGGAGGAATAGTTTGAGTGCTAGCCAAATGAAGCACCAATATGAGGCCACATATTGGAATGGAATACTTAATTCTTTTCTGCTAAAGGAAAAAAAAAATTTAAATTATTGTACTTCTCAAAGACAGGGTACTCAGGATGCTGTGTATCAGTCATTCACTAAAAACGATATATGTGTATTACTGGAAGCATCTTTCTTTATGTCTCTAGCTACATTGGACAACACTGCCTCAACTGTGCTTTGGCTAAATATATGTTTTTACATCTAAAGTTCTGTCTGCTGTTGTAATGTAATTCAGCTGCAGAGTGCAAACTCCTGTTTTACTGATTCCCTATATCTCTGTACTGAGAAATATCAAGGACAGCAAAGCAGAGAACAATTTTGTCCATATACAAAGTTTTCTTGTATCATGTTCTAATCCGGAAATAATTTTTGTGAAAACGCCAAACAAATCAGGGGAAAAAAACCTAATGAATAAAAAAAATTTTGCTCAGGAAGGCCAATTCAATATTCTCTTTAACATTTCATCATTATTTCAATATGGGTAGAGAAAGGCAAATCCATTTTAAGGAAGCTTTCAAAAATTTGGTTGCCTTCCAATTTGAAACAAATGCTCAAATCTTAACATTTTCTACCAGGCCAAATTAGAACTGTAGGGTAAGCCTGTCTAGGAGGCTGTTCTTGAACGTAGAAACTAGAAGACTGGAAATTCCAGACTCCAGAAATATCTATGTAGCTGTGAGGTAGCTTAGAGCAGCTGGCTTTAAGAACAGGAGCAAAGAAAGGTATTATCAGATCTAAGTTGTGGTCAGCTCCAGCTGACCCTGTGACTGTTCGTTGTTGACTCTAATAGACATGAGATTAAGTCTCCGCTAGTACAAACTGTTCTTTTCTTGATCTTTCCAGATTTCTGTGTGAATATGTGGATTCCAATTTGGTGATTTTTTTTCTTTCAGTTGAATTATCAGTTCCTATCAGGAAGTAAATATATAAATGCTTGTGGTTACAACAGTCCTCTAAAATTTTAGATGCATTTTATCCATCTGAAATGCTTTACAGGTTCTTATCGTAATTAGCAACATGGTTACGTTTTATTTCGGAAGTATTGGCTATGAAACATATGAAAGTCTGCTTATAAAAAAATTAAAACAGTAAAGGACTTGTTCCAATGAAAAATTTGGTCCAGAATGTTTTAGGGCCTTAAATGAATTCAGAAAACAACATTCTATCAAGATTGTCATTTCTGCTGGGTGCAAATTCCCTGGTAGATGCTGTCATTGCATATATATATTAGGGAGATTAATAGTTACAGTGACTCCTACAGGAAGGTGCCATGTGTGATATGGCAACTGGTATTTGTAAAAAAGCTGTGTGGCTACTTGAAGGCCTGCATACAGGTTTGTGATTCTATTCCTTACGCAGATTTACATGGGATAAGTTGTCCTTATTTCCTGTATGTATTACTGATTATCTCTTCTAAGTATCATGTGTTCCCCATTCACTATTTACATTTCTCTTTGAGAACATTTTGTGTAGCTTTAGGATACTAAAACTTTATTAAGCTGTATCATTTTTTTTTTGTCTTGCATGATATACCAATACCTAATTACCACTGCTACTCTGTGTTTCCATCTGTGGGTGCTTTTTTTCTTTTTACATACAGCAGGTGAAAACACCCACATTGTATAAAACTCTCTTGCTTTCTCCTGCATTTAAACAACAATCATGTCATCAAATCAGAAGTTAGTGTCTAGAAGAACATTTAAGGAAAATCCTGCTCTGCTGAAATTACATTGACTTTATGTTCACTGTCTTATACCTCATTTTTCTGAAAATTATATGTTGATTTAGTTTATCGATGTCTTTTTAATGACAAAGCAAGAATAGTATTTAAGAGCTTCCCAAATTCCTAGCTGAGAGCTATTACAATCCTGAAAAGAAGCATAGTAAGTGGAAAGAAAAAAAAGAAAGAACACTGAATGAATCTTAGTTCTCCATCTAATTGGGGGAGATAGGTTTAAGATGCAGTGTTATATTTTAGTAACTGCAGTAATGTTATCCTGATTCATATGGGACTGGAGAACAGTCTCTGTCTTACAAAAGATTCATTAGAATCTAGTACATAAACTCACAACAATTATATTTCAGAAAAGCTTGAAGGTCTGTTCCGTATAGACAGCTGATTGTGCAGGGAAAGTTTGTGCGCAACACAGTTTGACCTTGAGGCCTTTATGACCTGTAATAATGAAATGGAAAAGGAGCAGTGAAGGCACTTGCTCTTTTTGTTATGGACTTACATCTCGGAGACGTCAAGAGCTTTCATGAAGGAAACCTGGAAGCTAGCAGAGAATGGAACAGCAAACTGAAGTCTGCAGTATTTCTGCCAGGGGGTTAGGCTTTGTAATGGATACTAAGCCTTGATTGGCTCATGTGTCAGTCCTGGCCATGAGAATGAAGTTGCCTGGAGACGGACAATCTCAAGGTAAAAGCTGGGATGTGACTGAGTCAGGGCTACTGCAAGGAAACTATTACCAGGCTTGGAAGTAAAAGGCCTTGCCAAAGAATGAACTTATTCTGTATTGGAACTAGAATAAAATTCCTCCTATTGGATCAAATTTACTTTCCAATTTTAATTCAAAGTAGATGAAGCTTTCAGTTAAAGGCCTGTAATAGGAATAGAAGTGACACTGAGGAGGGGAAAAATGGTTAATTCTGAGAGGAGATGTGCAATTGCAGACATGTACAATGATCAGGCCAAAGCCCATAGATCAAATAGAAACAGACAATCTAATATTTGTTCCAACTATGGCAAAATAGTTAAACAAACCCTATGAAGGATTAATCTGTTCTGTAGCACGTGCTGCTGGCTAGACACTTTAAAAAAACAAACAAACAAGAGTAGAAAAGGAAAGCAAAAAAGACAGGGCAAGGAAGGAAAACAGTAAATGCCTGCTGCAGAATCTGAGTCTGCCAAATAAATGGCTTCAGTGTTAGATGCAACCTGCCACGTAGGCATTTGATATTGTATCAAGAATGTGTTGGCAGTGTACAAGAAGTAACGTTACAGGTCTGATAGGCGTACCGCAAAAACCTGCGAGAGAAGTTATCTTTGCATTTCATAGCACTCTGACACAACCCAAACACTATCAGCAGAACTATACTTGGCAGCACCCCTTGAAAGCACGCCTTGCTGAAGAGTCAAGCAGGGAAAACTCTGAGTCATTGCTGAGTGCCAGGTGTGATGAAGCCACATGTAATGACATCCACCTGAACCCTCTGCATTTTGGTCTGGGTCTGTGCATGGTTAAATCACTAGCTACTGGAGGGACTGTTAATAGGCTGAACAGATAGCAATATTGCTCTGCCCTGAGCTCATTATTTGGACGACTTGTGTTAGAGCTGTGGCATTGGGTAGAGGGTTCACGAGCGGTTTTCTCAGGGTAGAGAGGCCTTACCCCTGATTCTGTGGGAGCATCAAAAGCTCTGTCTAGGTGTATAGGATAGCAATGTGTTTCAGATTATTACAACAGCATTTAACTTGAGTGCTGTGATTACAACTACAAGGCAAAATTCTTCTTGTCTGAGGAGGTAGAATGTTGCAAGCAGAAAGATAATTTTGTCTACTATACAGAAGGCACATACAACGTGCAGTTAGATGATTCTTTGGATTGCTTTGGCAAACAAGTCTGGTGTGTTAAAACAATGCTAACACAAGTGGTTTAAGAATAAATGGGTAGCACTGGCTAAAATCTAGATAGCTTGAATACAGCTGCTTAGGATGATATGGATCTGTGTGTTTCTGGCTGCATAATGGGTGTGTA
This sequence comes from Baryphthengus martii, assembly GCA_013396935.1. Classification (NCBI taxonomy): domain Eukaryota; kingdom Metazoa; phylum Chordata; class Aves; order Coraciiformes; family Momotidae; genus Baryphthengus; species Baryphthengus martii. Next base: position 149,216 of record VWZK01010837.1, on the reverse strand, counting down.
AATTATGCAATGTCCCATGATGACAGACTGTACATCAATACTTTTAAATTTATGCATTGATATAAAACTATAGTTTACAGCCTGTCAGGATGGTATGCTAGCGATTTAAGTACAGAGACCTAATACAGTAAGGCAATTAGGTAAATTAAGCTCATAAGTTAGAGTTTAATTTTAAGCCTGGAACCAATTATAATGAAATCAAGAAAACTGTTCTCATGTTAAATTCTAGTCACTAGCCGGCCCTGTAGGTATTCTTCAAATAGCAGTGCTTTAATACTTTGTATATCTGTGACAGGATTTTCTGATATGAGGCCCACCACGACTCCTTAAGGAATATGCACTAGGACAGACTCTTCTGTGTCCTGGCGCTTGATGCTATCAGCTACCAGACTGACTCTTGCTAGTTAGTGGGAAAAGCACCTCGCCTAGGTTTTCCAAACTCCTGTTGGGTTCGAGACAAAAGAGTTTCTGCAACTCTACTATTTGGCAGTGTTGTTTCCCAAAGAAACGTGTCTCGTTTAGAACCATTACCAGAGGCTTTTCAGTATGAGGTGTGTTTAAAAAAAAAAAAAAGTTATTAAGCATAAATTCAGCAATACAATGCCAAAAGCAAAGAATAGGAAACTACAACGAAATCTGTTGTCAACTTCTTGTCCTACCTATGCATTTTAAAAAAAAGTTATCAGTCTACTGTGGAAGCCAAGAGCAATTCGGCAGTATCTTGTCTCTGTAATAATAGCTACTGTCTTTCAGAGTTTTCTACTGATTGCTAGTCCTCTGTAAATAGCTAAAACCTCCCTTTGCCAGCCTACTAACCTGGGATCTCTTGGTCTGCTGTAGTTGTAGTTGACCTGTATGGACGTATTCATAGCATGAAAACATATTAATAGCACACCAGTCAGCTTTGGTGAGGAGGATTCCCATGTCACCTGTACAGAAGATCGTTGGAATCCTGATTAATCTACATACTTACTTTTTCTTTTAAGAAAAAGTCAGTTGAACTGCATTAATAAAACAATGAAGCAGCATTTTAGAAATTACTCATCATAGCAGTTATTCTTGTCCTGACTTCGTTTGTCTTTTGTTTCAGTAGCATTGCTCAGAGCACCCGAGGTGTATTTATCAACAACACTGCTTTTAGGGTTAGTATGTCAAACACTTCAGAAATACTGATTTAACCCAGTGCCTGTTAAAGGCTGAGAATTGATTGATGAGATACTACAGTTCCAACACCAATATATTTTATAGGAAAGAAATACCATTTTATATACCAGATGATGAAAGAATGTTACAGTATATTTTTTAAATCCATTATCCATGCAAAAAAAAGCACTAGTTCCATACACTTACTCCCACTTTTCCTTAAAACAAACTGTGCGTGTTACAATTCAGTTGGAAACCTGAGTTTTCCACCAGTTGTACAGATACCAAAATGTTAATTTTGCAGGCTTACTTGCCTTGAGCTGGACGTGTAGTATGAGTGGACCACGTGAGCATCCAAGCAGCAGCTCTGTGGTGAAACAGAGCTTGTCAAGAAAGGTATGGCTTCTAGAAAGTAGTTAAAGTGCTTTACAGCTCCATCTCACTTAAAGCTATACAAAGCCTTTTGTTACTGGTAGGAATTATTAATAAATGAAGGTAAAGGTATATGTGCACTGTATGTAATGTCTATAGTCTACAAACTAGAAAACTAGAAAATGTTTAAAACTGAAGAAACTGCTTTGCAAGAAATGCAAATGTGGTAGAAGAGATGACTTGTCGTCTTGTCTCACCCGCTTGTACTCTGTGCCTGACCTAATCCATTATCCTGTCATCATTGACATAGAACAACAGAGTATCACTTTTTAATCAAAAGCCAGAAATTTAAACTTTAGAGGAAACAAAAATATATACCTTAAAATCTCTGCCACTATCCAGATTTGTGTTCTGCTCTTCAGGAAGAAAAATGTACACTGTATTTCAGCTTTAGAAAAATGGTGCTTATATTCAACCGATGGGTTAGAACTCAACTAATTTCTGCTGTGATACTATATAGCTGTAAAATACTATCCAAAGTAAATCCATTAGAAGTAGAATCTAATTAAAATTTTTAGAATTGTAATTTCTAGTACACGAAAGTCACCATTTTTTTTCCTATAGACAGTTTTAATTTGGCCATAAATAGTATGTTCAAATACTTGATTTAGAAGTACAACCTTAGAACGTTGTTCCATCCTCCAGATACTTGTATTTAATTCTATAAGAGAATATGTTAGAAAAAAAAAAAAGGGAAATTTTCTGGAAATGTAAAATAGCTCTGTATGCAATTCACTATGCTTGTGCTTTCATGTGTACCTTTCAGTCACACGGCATCCTTTTGCTGAATTCCGTAAGACTAGCCAAGCAAAAAATAAGCTATATTAATATACTGCAGAAAGATTTTTTTTTTTGTCTCTACATATTCATTCTTTGGGAACTAATTAAAATTGATTTTGCTGCTGTTGGTTTTTGATGCCATCCTACATTGTGGCTGCTTTACTATGATTATTTCATAGTCCGAAATCAGGGGTCATGTAACTGGTGCCCAGCAGGTTTGACACCCATAATTTTTTGGTCATAAATATTTTGGTTTTCTGAGAGAGCTTAACTTGATTTACCTACGTTGAAAAATATGGTATGGTGTAGGCGTCACTCAATTTGATCTAATAAGCTCTGTGGTGTCATGTCCTAACGATCCACTAAGCTGTAATCACTATTTGTATGCAAAGCATTGCAATTAGAGCAATTTTCTTTGCTGGTGATTCTGAACTTGAAAGAAAAAACGCATTAGAATAAAAATGCAAACTCTTTATACCCCAGTATATTATACATTATTTGAATATAAAAACTGACCTTCATAGCTTCAGAGGAAAAAAGATATTGTACTCCCTCCTGTTCCCAGTTTGAATTTGCTGCTTTTTTTTTGAACTGTCTTTCTGATTGTTTTTCATTTCGAGCTAACTTGGCCATAGATGTATCTTCTTAATGTTTCTCAAGCATCTTGGAGAGATCCTTGAGGACTTTACATTTAAAAACTGAGCAATCTGTCTCTTGCTATTTTCTAAATATAGTGAGCATGGCCACTTGTGAACTAACAGGTAGGAATGTCAACATTTGGCTCTTATATTAAGTCTGATCTGATTTGCTTGACTAAATTGCAAATTTAATAGAAATTTGATAATAAGAATATAGAATATTCTGTATTAATAAGAAAGATCTCTTTAATTCAATAGCATCAGTATGAAACATCTGACTCCAAACTACTGCACTGCCATAGGTGACATTTTGGATGTGTAAAGCAGGTCCATGAAGAAGGACCTGGGAGTCCTGGTGGACAAGAAGTTATCCATGGGACAGCAATGTGCCCTTGTGGCCAAGAAGGCCAATGGTATCCTGGGGTGCATAAGGGTACGCTGTGTCCAGCAGCTTGAGGGAGGTTCTCCTCCCACTCTACTCTGCCCTGGTGAGACCACATCTGGAGTATTGTGTCCGGTATTGGGCTCCGCAGCTCGAGAGCGACAGGGAAATACTAGAGAGAATCCAACAGAGGGCTCCAAAGATGATTAAGGGACTGAAATGTCTTATGAGGAAAGGCTGAGAGACCTGGGGCTGTTTAGTCTGCANTGTTTAGTCTGCAAACAAGAAGACTGAGAAGGGATCTTATTTACATTTACAAATATCTGAAGGGTGAGTGTCAAGTAGAAGGGGCCAGTCTCTTTTCAGTGATGCCCTGTGATAGGACGAGGGGCAATGGTCATAAACTAGAACACAGGAAGTTCCACCTCAACATGAAGAGAAACTTCTTTCCTGTGAGGGTGACGGAGCCCTGGAACAAGCTGCCCAGAGAGGTTATGGAGTCTCTTTCCCTCAAGATTTTTAAAACCTGTCTGGATACATTGCTGTGTGGCCTGCCCTAGGTGATCCTGCTCAGGCAGGTGGGTTGAACTCATTCTCCAGAGGTCCCTTCCAATCCCTTCCATTCTATGATTTTCGAACAATGATTTCAAAAATATGTCAGTCAGTTTTTGCATTTAGAATTAGTTCAAAAGGGGTTTGTTTGATTCTTGTTTGTTTGTGTCAATTTTTAAAAGTAAAGAAGACTCAGTGGCAAAAGCAAGCACCTATTGCACAGCTCGTTTTGACAGGTAACTGTCAAGCAAAAATCTTATTGTAATAAGAAAGATGATAGGACAAGAGGAATATATTTAATTGGTGATTCGTCTTATCTTACTTGCTTTTAATGAAGAAAATAATTTCTAATTAAAAATCTTTTTGATTCAGTAAATATGGCATGTTTTGGGGAAGGAAACCCCCATGCCACGACTCAAAGGAGTACTCTGGTCAGGCAGGGAACACTTCTGCTGGCTTTATAGGGGATATCTTCCAGCACATACCCTGAACAAGGTAGGAAGAAGTAGGTTTCCTCACTGTTTATGGAACATATTCTTCCTGTATTTGAAATGAGTAGATAACAATGTATTTGAAGTGAATAGATAACTTGCTGAACAGCAAGCAGCACCAGGCTCAGAGAAAAACCTTGCCTCTTGGAGGACACTGCTTGCACCATCATGGTCTCATGACAAGGAATGTGACATCTGCGTAGCTTCCTTTCTGTAAGGCAGCAAGTACTGTCAAAATATAATAACAGTGATGTGCAGCACAAGTCTGTCTTACTACCACTCTTTTGGTTTAGTGTGTTTTGCTTCAGAATTTCCTGACCTAGTAGCACACAGTGAAAATCTGCTGTCTGCTCCTGCAGACAAGTAATCTCAACAGTTTCACTTTTAAACTTGAGTCAGTTCTCAGTTGCTCTGTGAAGATAAATTGTGTTCCTGTGGAAATACAGAAAAGCTCTGCTATTGACCACAGCTGGGACTGGATTGCACCCTATGATGCTGTCAAGTTTTTGACATTTATATGCCATCCTCACTTCTTGAATCTTATGATTGCAAATAAAAAGTAGCAATGTTTAAAAAGGAATGTGTATTTCCATTTGCATAACTTTAATGATTGAACTGATTGAGCTTAACATTTCCTTCAAAGTTCCCACTTTGTCTGGCATTGCTAGCATTGAAATTGCAAATATATATCTCAAAAGGAACATATTTTTAGAAAGTTTTATGCGATAGGAAATGGGGTCTTAAGATGAAAAGTGCTTTTCATCTTAGCAGTAATTTTTATCCCACTTGTGTATGTAAGCTATGTGCTGTGGAGGAAGTCAGACTGTGTGTATGTTATTAGCTGTATGTATATGTTTGCCTCCTTGATTTTTGTCTAAATCAAAAGAAGCTTTTAGGATGAACAAGTGGGAGATGAAGGAAGGAACAGAGGCAAGGCGCTCTGCCTTACATTACCGCCTAACAGTGAATGGTGAGACTATTACTGGGGAAGTAATTACAATTATACCACTGCCTTATCAAAAGGATTCTTAATTGTTTAAAGCTTCACCATTTTAAACCAGAAAGGCAGCTCAGTATTTAAGGACAGTTTGTGCAAAACAGTGGATTAAGATAGATGGATAGATTTGAAGGATAGATTTACAGCAACTAGAATATCCCAATATTTGAGAGATGCAGTGGGTTTTCTGAGACCAAAGGTTATGGATTTTCTGTTTGTTGTATGCATGCCTATGTATACTTTTGAATTTATATACAGCATAGTTTTTAGGGGCACTTTTCATTTGAAAAACTATTTGTCACAAACTGCTAGAGGAAAGTTTCTTGCCAGTACAGCTTGGCCTGTTGCACAGCTGAGAAGTGGAGGCTGAATTTGACGACTCCATTTAGAACAGCTGAATCTAGGGCATATCCTGAAGAGTGCAGAGGTAATGAAATCTATAAGCTGAACTTTCCCTGCCTTCAGAGGGAGGGCAGCAACATCTACAGTACAGATTCTTCTTCATTCATGGCATGAACACAGTTATATAAGGTAAATTTATACCATACATTGTGCTTGCCTCCTTTGTGCCAAAAAACGAATCAGAGTTTATCACTTAAAATATGCATCTGCCTCTTGATCACACATCTGATTTTGGCTCAAAGTATATACAAGAATGCAATATGTAGGGTAAAAAAGCTCAGGGATAACAATACACCTTGACTTTAAAAATTATAGGAATGCAGTTAACCTTTACTTTCAGGCACTTAGATTTGTGAAAGTTGGGTTTGTACAAAATCCATGCAATTGGTGATTTTAATGGAAGCAGATGATCTGCAGCGCTTTCAACACTGATGCTTTATCTGCGTCCAAATAAACATTGAAAATGAACATTTAAAGCACTCAGGTTTGAACAATGTTTTGCTGCATTGTGAATGTTGTTATTTTGTACTGATTACTGTAGAAATAAAGGAAGTGAAGAAATAGCAGTAGAAGTTTATGCAGAGACCTTAGGGACACTCAGGATTCCCCGACCACAGATTTGGATGATCAGGTAGCTAAAGCAACTAATTTTGAAATCTTTTCTGGCCTCTGAGTTCTGAGTACAGATTTACCATTCTGCTGTCCCTGATTATAGACAGATTGACTGGGGAGGTTTCTCCTTAAAGTAGGTTCACTTTCCCAAAAGAGGTGAAGGGAAATGTGGTTGGCTGTAGAACAAATGAATAGCTGAGCAATGTATGAAGTCTGGCCACTTAGCCTTTGCTGACATATATTTTAAATAAAAATATTTATTTTGCAGAGAAAAGAGAATTCTGATCCTTCTTTGTGATTGCAAGCTTGTATGATTTTGTTCTTGAAAAATCCATTTTATAGCTGTCTTGTTTAGGGATTCCTCTATGCATCCCAGCTGATGAGAGACTCGCTTCAATTTCTGACTGCCAGAATAGCCTAGTGTGTCATGGATGTGTAATAACACCTTAAAATATGATTCAGTAAAGTGGTTCTGTGTTGTATTGCTCCTAAATCCAGGAATACTTGCATATGTGTATTTGCATGCAAAAATTAGCTGTGTAACTTTGTTTAGCAGCTGATTGGTGGCTGTTTTGATACCAAAGGGGATAAAGTCATAGAGGTTTGTTCCACAGCCGGGATACATATTCTTCTGTTTACCCCACAGCTCTAACATCTTCCTCCTCAAACGTATATCTACATTTACACAGCCAGCCATAGATGATTACAATTATATATATACGCACATATATATTTCTAAAAGCTTTGCCACTCTCCTTTTCAATCTGGTAGTGACATCAAAAATGTAATTTTATAGGGAAAGAATATAAAATAAAGCAAGCCTTGTGTGACTGAAAGGTTTGCTTCAGCCAGCTAGCTCAGCTGGTCTAGTTAAAAACAAACAAAACACAAAAGAAAACAAACTCTTTAAATAAACCTTCCATTGCTTTATACTATCATTAAAACATCAGAGCATGCATGGTATATTGTTATTGGTATTAATTTTGTTTGTCAAATGCCTGATTGTTGAACTGTAGAGAATGAGTACCATGATGAGGGCTGTTCATAGTACACACAAAGAAATATAGTATTATGATTCAAAGTTACTAACTAGCATTTTAGATTAACTAATTCATCTCTAGTTTCTGCTGGACAAAGCCTAACACTACAGTGTTAGTAAGTGGACACAGACCTGTACATTGGCACTTAACTAGTTTAAGATTGAATCCTAGATTTTTTTTTTTTTAAAAAGTCTCCTGTTTTTAAAACTCTGAGGTTGAAAGTTGGTCTAACTTGGAAATTCTATTGCTTTCAGAGTACATTTGGAAGAATTTTTTTATCTTTTTTTAATCACAGCTCTTAATAGAATAGATTCTGTATATAAAAATATCAGGCAGGTATTTATCGATTAACATTCCATCTCTTGTTCTCTTTGAAATATTTATTCAGTAGCTATCTTCCTCTAGGCATTGTTTTACTACTTATTGTCTCTCCATTTGCAGTTAGATTGAAATCATAGAATCACAGAATAGTTTGAGCTGGAAGGACCTTTAAAGGTCATGTAGTGCAACTCCCCTGCAATGAGCAGGGACGTCTTCAACTAGATCTGGTTGCTGATAGCCCTGTCCAAGCTCACCTGGAATGTTTCCAGGGATGGGACATCTACCATCTTTGTGGGCAACCTGGTCTGGTGTTTTACGACCTTCATTCTAAAAAATTTCTTGGCAGGGTTGCTCTCAGTCCCATCATCTCCCAGCCTCTATCAATACTGGTGGTTGCCCTAGCCCAGGTGTAGGACCTTGCACTTGGCCTTGTTGAATTTCATGAGGTTCACAAAGACCCACTTCTCAAGCTTGTCCAAGTTCCTCTGGATGACATCCTGTCCCTCAGGCCTGTCAACTGCACTACTCAGCTTGATGTCATCTGCAAACTTGCTGAGTGTGCACTTGATCCCATGGTGTCATTGATGAAGCTAATGAACAGTACTGGTCCCAGTATAGACCCCTGCGAGACACTCCTTGTCACCAGTCTCCATCTGGACATTGAGCTGTTGATCACTACCCTCTGGATGCAACCATCCAACCAATTCCTCATTCATTGAACAGTCCACCCGTCAAATCTGTATCTCGCCAATTTAGAGAGAAGAATGTTGTGAGGGACCATGTCAAAGGCCTTACAAAAGCCCAGATAAAAAACATCTGTGTAGCTCTTCCCTTGTCCACTGATGTAGTCACTCCATCATAGAAGGCCACAAGGTTGGTCAGGCAGAACATGCCCTTGAAGAAGCCACATAGGCTGCCTCAATTTACCTCCCTGTGCTTTAGCAGAATTCTAGGAGGATCTGTTCCATGATCTTCCTAGGTACAGAGGCGAGGCTGACAGGTCAGTAGTTCACAGGGTCTTCCTTTCTACCCTTTTGAAAAATGAGTGCAATATTTTTCTTTTTCCAATCACTTTTCAAATATTATGGAGAGTGTCTTGGCAACTACATCATCCAGCTCCCTCAGGACTCTAGGATGCATCTCATCAATCCCATAGGCTTATGTATGTATATATAAATCATGTATACATACGTACATAAATACACAACAGTAGGCTCTGTATACGAAAATTCCTCATAGCTACACAGTTGTGCTAAGAAACAGTTTATTCTGACTCGTATGTTGAGAGAAGGAAAAAAAAAAGGGTGGGTTTTTTTCTACATAGTTGAAATACACCAAGAGGTGAAGTGCTTGGAAAATTTGAATGATTTCAAAGCTTTAAAGATGAAAGATCCAGCTTTTCTTCCTGATTAAGCTATGAGAATGATGAGATCCTGTGGGCTTTTTCTACTTCAAAGGGTCATTCAAATATAATTCTAAGGATGGATGCCACAAAACTATTTCCATGAAGTTTGATAGAATTAATTCCTTTTGTATTATGTGGAAGGATAAGGAGACTGCTCCCCTTGGCGTGTTCTACCTGTTGCTGTTCCAGACGTTCAGGGCAGCTTTTAAAGAGATACCTGCTAAGCTGCTGAACCTCCTAAGTAGTAGGAGCCTGACATCCAAAGTCACATTAATAGCACTCATTACTTTTGATATAATTCTCCCAGGCAATTGCCTTACATTTGATATCAATTAGGTCATATCAGGAATAAATGATGCATTAGGGTATGGAAATCCGTGGGACGGATTCTGTTCTGGAACATTTGTTCCTGTTGGCTATGGGAGAGCTGGCCTGTTATAGCAGGGAAAGTATGGGTCAGCATTGCTCAGTATTGCTATTTTTGCACAATTCAAGGTTAAAAACAGGAATTTGCAAACTGGTTTGAGTGTTGATGGCTGATTTTGACATTTAGAATTCACAAAGCACCGTTTCAGGCTGAACTCACACAAGCTGAATATGACCAACTCTCCCAAAAAACACCTGAAACAAAACACTGAAAAGCACCATTACAGAGCTTTACCAAAATGAAATTCAGGAACTCCCAACAAAGTAGTAAGGAAACACTGTTCTGAATATAAGGGAATATCTAAGTGATAAAAGAACTTATCCAAGACTTAAAAGTAAATCCATAGCTGAACTGGCTTACTCAGGCTTGCTATTGTAGTCTGTACTACAATAAAGCATTCTGGTAAAAATAAATTTCTGGATGAATAGTAGAACTATGAAGAAAACAATAAATTGGAGTTGTTTCTCTAGGACCTATGCAAAATTAATTGCTCATAGCAGTTTCTCTTGTTACTGTTTTTTCTATACATTAAAATTGGCAGCAGTATTTGGCTTGATCGGTCATTCATTTGGTTATTGTTTGAAGAGAAGCCAGTCTTTTTAATTGCTGAGACTGAGGATCAAGTTTTAATCTCTCTCTGCTCCTGTCAACTTTGGACTTTATGAGTGTTAGGTTTATTTTAAATTCTATTTTTTCCACCCCTATTTTATTTCTCCCTCTAATACAGATTTTTGGTGCTTCTATTGATCTTCTTTGTCTTTGATGACTATAATAACCTTACAAAAATAATTGAAATAATTTATTTAAATACAAGTCCTCTCTTTTTAGTGTAACAGCTATGATGAATGCACTGTTTATCCGAAAACTGTGGCAGAAAGTGATTTTATTTACTATGAAAACTAATCAAGACTGGGGGGAAAAAAAAAAAGGAAAGAAAAAGATCAGTATTAGTAAATAGTTGTCATTTTAGAGAAGGCAATAATTTAAGGCATCTGGAGCACTCATCTCTGAAACTGAAATAGGTGAAACTAGTTCAGTATCTGGATGCCTCATGCTCTCCTGAAATTTGACACTTTCTGTTATTTTGGGTTCATTTCCAGGGGAAACTCAGAAAGAACATGTTGGATGCTTCAGACCTGCTAGTGGAGTTCTCTCCAGGGTTGTGCCCCTGCTGCACAGATGGCTGCTCTGCTGGAGCACCCATCAACTGGAGCCTGCTGACACATGTCCCTGCCCATCCCAGGGGCTATCAGGGAGAGGAGGACTCAGATAAGCACCTGCCTTTCTCTCAGGTACAATATTTTAAGAGTTTATACCTTACCCTCTTTGTCCCTTTGGCAACATATGGAAATCACTGTAGAAACAATACTTCCTTTGTCACCTCTCTGCAATGACTAAAGCTTCTAAAGCAGACAGCAGAACTAGAGGTATTTAAATCTTTACTGATTAATTTTTGTGACAGACTGCTAAAAGTGGGAGCATTTCTGAAATGTAGCTAGTCTCGTGTCATAGGACAACATCCGTAGCCAGATTGTTCACCAAGCAACACCCAGCAGTAGTGTTTTCTGCACTGGGAAGAAGTTATATGGGACGGCAAATAATTTTTGAAAAGAAAAAGGAGAGATGCCCAAGTCTGAAATATAGCATATATTCCCTTTTTGCCTGATTAATTTGGGATCAAGTGTACTAATTGGGATGGAAAAAGTGTAGATTTTCAGGAAAAAAAAAGAACAAAAAAATTGGAGATGAGTCATATTAGTAAATAACTTTAACTTTCTTGTCTGTTGATGACTGATTACTTCATTGGCTTTCTCGCTGTTGTCATCATTTTGCCCTAAATCTTGGAAAGATTTGAATTTTGGGTTAGGGCTTAGTCCAAGACAGTGCAATACACTGAAAGATTTCTACTAGCTTCATTATGCTTTGTTGCAAGCCTTTTTGATGGCATTTTCTGTCTTTGCATTCAAGTATTTCTTCCTCTAGCATCCTAAATTTATGTTCCTGATAAAAATCTCTGGGGTTGCAAAGGCCTGAAGAGTAAAATATGTGTTTCTGTTACGTTGCAGTGGTTTCAGTGTATCACAAGGGCATTATTAAGACTAGTCACTATATTTCTCATTTTGAAATCATTATTAAATGTGTTCTTAAGAGACAGATACAATAGTACTAAAATCAAAATTTAAAAATTACTTTGATTTTACTCTGGCCAAACAGAATTTCTCCCACTGAAATCCTTAGAATTTACAGTCAGTTAAAAGTGGAGAATATTGAGAATTTGGCTTGATAAAAAGTGAGTCAGGTCTTTAGGATTTCAGCTATTTAGTAACAAATTCCGCCAAGAAAAGTATTCATTTTACTAATATTTCACGATTGAGACCTGTTTTGTAGGATTCGGGGTGTGGGATTTTTTGCTAATGTCATGATGTATTTTGATTAAGCATTACAAACCATGCCAAGAGAAATATTTTCATTGTATATATTCATTGGCATACATGTGAGTGTAATTCTAAATATTTAGTGGCAGCCCTGGAATCTGCAAATAGGCTACACAGGATTTGAAAAACTGAGGACATGCTGACTGTTGAAGAGGAATCAGCATACTTGCACTGTGTGAAAGGATAGATGGATTTTATCAAATTAATTTAGCCATGGGATTGTTTATATTGCAGTGAGATAGAGCGGACTCTTCTCCTTCTCCCCAAAGTAACTGCCACTCACCTCACACCTGTCTGAGCCTGACATAATGCTAACTGGCAGCTTGCTAACAGCTCAAATGGCTGCCATGCTTTGGAACTCTGCGGTGGATTTCTCAGTCGTTGCAGCTTGCGCCGTTCCTCCTGAGTACCAGAAGTATTCATAAACATCCTGTGTAAAAATGCAAAGAGGAATACTTTGGGCTCTACATTACACACAGGTACAGAGCCCAAGTCTCTTGACAACACATTAGCTGAATAAAACTTAGTCTGTTTGTCTTGTCTGATGGCTATTTTAGCAGTCAGGGTAGGAAAGAGTACGTTAGTTCTGAACACTGCTTAATGGGACTACTTACACATCACACATGGAAGAAGGAGTACAGTTACATGCTGACCTCAGACAACAAGCAAAGTTTTCCCTGACTGTGAACCAACCATTAGGGGCACGTATTTTGAGACAGAACTGGGGATAAAAGCTAAAAGGAAGAATAAAGTAAAGAATATTCAAATGCCCTAGTCTGGGAAAGTAGCCCAGCAGCCTAACACCTATTGACATAACCAGCTCCAATTCCAGCATCTTTTGTTTGTGAAATTGTCTTGTTTGCCATATCCAATTGCCAAACTGCCAGAAAGTGAGGTGGATGTTGAAGGAACTCACAATTTTGAGAGCTCGTTGACGCTGTCAGTAGCTGATCGCGCCATAAAGCCAAGGAACTGTGGAAGTTTGGTTGCTCACAACTTCACATAACATTTACATTAATTAACAATGAATGTCTTCAGATATTTTTTCAAGTCAGGGAGGAAAGACAGACTTCCAACTGTATGTGTATATATATGGGATTGGAATATAGGCATCTCACATGCACTTTGTTTTAGTGCTGAAATGGACACGGCTCCAAATGGCCTTTATTTTCCAACTCTGAATTTTTGTTTCTTTTGTTGGCTATTCTGAGTATAGTTGTTCTGATATTTCTAGGACTGATGCCGTGATAACTGTTAAAGCAAATCTAACTCCTTTAACTCATTTATTACATTTCACTATCTGAAGACTACGTGGCTGTATGTGGTTCTGCTGTACGGACGCAAGTGCGAAGCCAGTGACGGACAACATCCTTGTAACAGAACCATAAGCTGTGGCGTATCTACTGCACAGCCAAAATGTAACCCTCCTGTGACACATAAGGTAATATGTGCATGAACAGTGTATCTGATACGTGTGTCACATCAGTGCTTAAGAAAATACCACTTCTGACTCCACCAAAGATAAACAATGGTATTCCATCCCAGTCACAGATGTCCTCAAGGAGATACTAAGGATTTTTTTACATATTATGAAGAAAAGTCAGTCAAGAAAAAATAAATTATATGTTGTTTTCTGATCATGATCAACATATTTCCAGAACAAGTGAAAGAGTTGAGCTATGATACAGAATGAGTAGGAAGAAATGCAAGCGAAATTTACCAAATACCTACGTAAATTAGAATTAATGCACTGAACAGATTCAGTTTAACAAGAGTGGGCTGATTTGAGAAGCTGGTTATGATTTGAGTATTAATTTTTCAGGACAGAGAAATAATCTAGAAGCATTCGGAGACTGTTTCTGTACACCTTACAACATTTTAACTCATGACTAAATTATTACTGGAAGAGGTTTCCATACATTGTCTGCACTCAGGTGTATGTCTAGGTGCATGGCATTTTTTTTTTTTAACGGAAACACAACCTGTTTGAAATACATTTGCATTTACTGTGCAGTTAAGGGAAAGCTGCTTTGCTCTTCCTGTATCAAGATCCATGCCACTTTATATTTTTAGACCGAAGAACTATCTTCAAAGAGGATAATAGTCAATGGTAAAATCTTCATTAACTTACCAGGGTAATACCTGATTTTAAGTAATTCACTTAAGTAAGGCATATTGAAAGCATCCCACAATCAATTTAAAGAATGCTTTGTCAACCCTCAAAGATAAGAATGGGAAATTGTAAGAAAAGAAGCCTGAAAATCTTTACTCATAATACAGGAAGTCTTTCAATATTAAACAATGAAATGGCTACACTTGAGACATCTTAATGGAAGACATCAGGATGTGATACCATTAGAACCATTACAAAATTTAGGAGCTGACAGCTTAAAAAATCTTACTAGGGGCAGGAAGTGCAGTTGAGACAGACTTCAGGACATAGTCGTGAGAAAAATAAAAGCTCTCTGTCTTGTTGAGGGTTGCAAAACATTTTTGTCGTGTTCTGCTCTTCCAAGAGGCATGTACAGATTGTTTGAGAATGAATACAAAGAATGATTCATATTAAGCTTACGAAGCAGCAATGTGGTTGCAGAAAAGGCAAAAGCTAAAGGACATTTGTACAGGCAACGCAAAGCCCAGAGCAAGACAAAGGGATTCACAGTTTGCAAGGAAGGTGAGGACTGTGCAGGACAGACACTCACAACTGAAAGCACCTCGTTCTAAATTTCCATAAGAAATCCTGGATTCCATAAAATCAGTGACAAAGCCTCCCTGGATTCCAAAGACTCCTGTGTGTTGCTCATTTGCTTGCATTAGTGAGCTTCGACTTGTGTACTGGGCAATGCTCATGTGGTTGTTCTTAAACGCTTTCTTCTAACCCTTTTGCCTCTTCATCAAAGGAGTAGAAACCCAAAATGCTTTTTTATGAGAAAGTGTTTAAACACTGATGCATTGGGTTTGGCTGAAATGGAGTTAATGTTGCCCATAGTAACTTTTATGGTATTGTGCTTTGTATTGGGAGGTAGAAGGTTGTCGATAAGATGCCCGTATTGTGGCTGCTGCTGAGCAGCGCTCGTGGAGCACCAAGGCTGGCTTTCCAACATCTGCCTCGCCCTGCTCCCAGTGAGATGGGGTGGGCAAGATCTTGAGAGGGGACACAGTCAGGACAGCTGACCCAAAGTAACAAAAGAGATATTCCACCCCGTATAACGTCAGCTCAAGTGTAAAAGGGGAGAAGAGGAGGAGAGGGGGGAATCCGTTGGAGAAAACACTTGTCCTCTGAGCAACCGTTATGCGTCCTGGAGCCCTGCTTCCCAGGAAAGGCCAGACATCACCTGCTAATGGGAAGTAGAGAATAAAGTCTTGCTTTGCTTTGCACGCATCACAGCTTGCTTTTCTGCTTTTTCCATTAAATTTCCTTTATCGTACCCCATGGGCTCTACCCACCTTAGTCTCTCTCTCATTGTCATGCTGAGCAAAGTAGCGGGGAGTGATAGGAGAGGCTTGGTGGGTGCCTGGTGCTCAGCCAAAGTCAACCCACCACACCTGATAAGCCACTTCCGTAGCTTTTTCTGGTAGCTGTTAGCATAGGACTATCTTAGAGAAGCTGCCAAATTCCAGCTGGACTGCTTGAAATGTCAATAATCTAGTTATCTAGTTAATGTTACTTTGATATTATAAATGCTATTAACACTAATTCTGAAGAAAACTTCTAGCACAGTTGTTTCAGCTGCAGTATTTTATTTTTTGTATTTGTCCGTGTGTATACAGAACAAACATATTTCACAGTTTGTTTCCAACTTTTCCGCTCAATTATTCTGTATAAATATTAGTATACTTTTAAATACATGACTAAGGAAATTATGTGTCAATACCTGGAAATGGCACCAATGAGGTGACAGTCCAGAAGAAAGGGTTGAAAACGTCTGTACATATAAAATTTTATAGAACATTTTCTAAAACTTTGAAAAAGGTGATAAACCTATCCTTTGGTAGGCTGCTGTTAACCCTTCAGTGACCATGCCAGTTTTTGAAATGTTTGTCCAGTAAGTGAATGCTGGCGACATTGAACTTAAGAGTTCAACTCTGGAGCAATCAAAAAACTGGAGTAGTTTCAGTATCGAAACTTATCTGGCAACATAACTGAGAGATGAAACCTCAGAATGTGCCTGGGCTACCAGTTGCCCCTCGGCTGCTGAAAAGGACTATCCTTTTGTTGCAGGTGCCTGGTGGGTTTTGTTTTCCTTTGGGGAATCCCGTCTAGAAAGAACAACAAAACGCTGCTTATTGTTAGTTATCGGGTAGCATCAGCGTCGGAAAACATCTTCTCGTCCTGAGCCCTAGGCTTTCGCTGGGAATCCTCTCTGCAGGTGTCTCCACCTCCCTCATGCACACGCACACCCCTCGCCGTTCCCTTCACACATGTCTTTTTTGACATGGAGCAGCAGCCTATTGGATTGCTACCATAGGATGGGTCCAGGCGCTTCCCCCCTCCCTTCTTCTTTTTTTTTTTTTTTTTTTTTTTTTCCTTTTTAATTTCTTTCCATTCCTTCCTTTTCTAGGCTCCGCTTGCCGTAGCATACACCCTCCCGAGGGGTTTGCCGGGATCATTTATTTATCTTGTGCGCATTAAGAAACCACCATTAGGCTTTGGTGGGAGGTGCCTTACTTTCTGCGCGCTAGCCTGCCTCCCTTGCGCTGCGATAGGAATACACAATTGAACAGGAGCTGCAAGCTTGGCAGGAGCTGCTTTCTGTGTGCCTATTTATTTGCCGGATCCGTATTTTTTTTGCCGATTGGGTCGTTGCCGCCCTCTCTACAGGGTTTCATCTTAATTTTTGGTTTGGTTTTTTTCTTTTATGTGTGTGGATTTTATATTTTTTTTTTTCGGGAACCCTCGCCGGAGTTTTGATGCCGGGCTGGACTTAGCGCGGGCGCGGAGGAGCTGAGCGGAGCCCCGGGCCCCGCCCGCGGATCGGCCTCCCTGGCCC